>BSBM01001051.1:7502500-8102500 GCA_027924585.1 Larix kaempferi
TTTTCAATGTGGAGAACATCAAGATGTTTGAGCACAAAATCTTGTGGGCTAACACTAACTCGGGCTCTTGTGTTCCATCTTGGGGATCCATTGTTACAAACAAACCAGAAAAACTTGTTTATGAAAAACCCACACAAAACACAAAGCTGAAGATGATGAAGTGAAAATAGAAATGATAGTAGTAACCCTCGCTTTTCCCTTTTTCTTCTCTCGTTTTCATTTTGTACACAATAAGTTAATTTAATTGAATCATGTAACACGTTTTTTTCAAAAGTTTTCTTACGGTAGCCAAGTCATCATAATGGGTAACAAATACAATTAGAGTGGGACGTTATTGTTATGTTGAATGCATTGAATTGAAAGTGATGTATAGTTTGAGTGGATCTAATGGTTAATAATATGTGTTTCTTTTCAAGAATTTGTAGGTTCAAATCCATAAGGATAGAGTACCTTAGAGTTAATATAGTTATAGTAGAGTGAGGTAAAATGAGATTTTATCATTGTAAAATCAATTGTGTATCTTGAATTATACCACATTGCCATGGGAACCATAATTATAATCTCTAATTAATATCTTATCGTAACACAAATGGCTATGTAGGTGCATCACGTAATGCCTCTTATGCCCTACAATCAACCTGTAACTTTCGATACTGTTGAAATGCATCCATGAGGAAATTGAATAGTTCAAAGAGGTAATCAACAATGTGAGGTTTTAGAGGACCATCATTAAAATACTATCAAGCTTGGGACATGGGAGATGTATTCAAACAATTTGTGATACAGAAAAAATGAACAAAGAAGATAAAAAACTAATTGATTTGAACATAGTTTCTCTCCTTTTGATGTCAGGTGAGTCGCCCCCTTACATGTTTTGGTTTGGTTTGTTGGTAGTGGTTGACCTTTCTTTTTATTTTTTTCCTTTATTCCCTATGTTTTGTATCTTGTAAGCTAAATCTCTCCTTGCAATCATCTCTTTTGTAAATATCAAACATAGTAGGTATCCTTCAAAAAATATAAAAAGATACCCATGTCAACTTCCTATCTCCTCCACTACAATCTTCCCCCTTGCAACCCTATTCTCTAGTCCAAGTCTTGTCAAAAAATAATGTTGAAACGTTCACCATGGATATTTTACAATGTTTCCTCGAGCATCATGACTTTCCCATTTGAGCATTAATGGAATTCTCTCCCAAGTTGGCATTGTTGCAAGAGTAACCATCACTCTCCTTCAATCTCTATGATATGCCTCTAGATAATGAGTGATTCTTCAAGGTGTTTTTCTTACTTTTTGAAACCTAAAAGATTCCTTTAGGGAATGAGGGCCACATTTCCTCTTTTAAGAATGTCTAGGGCCTTAAATCATATTCCTAGTGTCAAAAACAATGTTGGATTTGGTGGGAAGTAATACAAATATTTACTAGTTTCCAAATAATATCATTGTGACTAAATTGGAACAATTCAAATGAATTGATCAAATCGTATTTCCATCTCATAATCCATGAAAAGATAATGTGTTTAAAGTTTTACTCATTTTTCTAAAGGAAATTTAATCTCACGTGAAAATACTAGGTTAGTAGGGAAGAACCATGGAGTTCTATATGGTCATACCTAAAGGAAGTTGTAACTTTTTAATGTTAAAATTTAATGTTATAAGCATATATGAATCATGAAATAAATTTATTTATATTTAATTAAGCATGAAAAGAAGTTAAAAATCAAGAGGATACACCTCAAAATAAAGGAAAAAAATTTGTATCTACAATATAAAGTGAAAAGATCCAAAAAAATACAAATATTTATCTATATTGAATTAGGTATGAAAAGGAGGCATCAAAAAATCAAGAAGAGACACCCCAAAACAAAGGAAAAAAATTTGTATCTACAATATAAAGTGAAAATATCTAAAGAAGAAATAGTGTTAGACAGGTTGACACAAATAAAAAATGTTGAACCTTGATATGGATTTGCGTTTGAAATTATACAAATCCAAGGAGGAAAAAATGAGATCTACGAAGAAAAAATATATGTAGATATAATATATTATTCCAATGTAGATGAAAACGTTGTTTATGTTGTGTTGAAAGAGTTAAGTGTGAGTGGACATAGGAATGCACTCTTCTAGAACAAGATAAAAGTTAAGAATAAGAAGGTATTTGATCTCCTCCTAATAGTGAATCTCAATAGAATTAGATTTTTTCACGTTTAGTTGATGGATTGAAATCATATGAACTTATATAAGCATGTTCATTATGATAGTTACATAATCATTTTTTTATGGGGATCACTAGACATTGTAAGATAAAGTTAGCAATAAATGTTAATTTGGTTGATGAGTTGAATATGATGTGATGTTTGGTATCCATTATCTATTGGATATGGATGCACTCTTTTATATAAGAGAAAGAAAGTATATATTGATTATAGGATACAAGGCCTAATTCTTCAAGGCATGTACAGGGAAGGGATCAAGTCCTTTTGGGGATAAAACCATTCAATAATAATCAAAAGAAGAGTACTTTCAAATAGGAAGTGAAACATGACTTAGGGAAATGTTGGAATCTATTGGCATCCACCTTATTTATTATTGAGACTCTTTTGTGACTCAAAATCCTCCCAAATTGGGATGCATGAATAAAAAATAGATCGAATAGCCAAGCTTATTCCTAACGAGATAAGAATATGAAATTGGATAAGAGTGGACTAACAAGAAAAATAACTAAGTTTATTTGTTCAAAGGCCTAAATCCATGTAATATATAATATTTCCATTATATGTATTGAGCTATCAAGGTTGTCCTTTTTTATAACATTTAGTTATTTACTTATGAGTGAATAAGGACATTTAATGTAAAGTGGACTAGTGATTAGAATAGTTGGAAGTCATTGCTGTAATTAATAGATTTATTAAACAAGGCACATAATGGTTTTATTTAACCAATGAATGGTTATCAATGTCTAACCCATGCTCTAGGGACAAAAGGGAGGGTATTAAGTGATAGTATTTGTGTACATAATTGATGGCCTATGCATGGGACAAAGGACATGACACAAGCTATGCATAGTAAACATTTTTCATGTGAGCAAAATATCATGGCCATTTTGAGGTTTAGTATACCATGGATGGTTCTTCAAACATAGGCCATGGTAGATGACCAAAATTATGTGTCTTATATTATAACATTAGTTTGCAAGGTTGAAGGGCCATGCATAAGGCTCAAATCCACAACTAATCCTTGCCTACATAATATTTATCATGTGAGGATAATTTTTAAGGTATAACAATCTGCAGATAGTTTTGAATTCCTAGGCCATGGTATTCAGGGATCATGGGCCATGCATGATGTCCTAAAGAACCATATAGGACCGACATAAGGTATATTTAGCACATGAGTTAGATGTCCTATCCATTTCCAGGATTGATCCACTAGGGCTAGTTCCTAGAATCCATTCTATGTAAAAGGAGTATGGTGCTAATTTCATGGTTTGGCACTCCAGAGATGGTTATGATGGCCTAAGTCATTGTCCAACTTTAAAATATAGATTCTTACACTGTAAAAATTTCCTATATCTCATGGGTTATGCACAAGGCCGCAGGGCATTAGATAGTCCCCATATAGGGAATCTTTGTTGTGAAATAAAGATATTGTCCATGTGCAATCCTCAAATCACCACACATACCCTCCAAGAACCATGTCTAGTGTTTTAAACTTCAAAACGAGCACCATATCCAACTTCCATGCCAAATATTACCTATGGAGGGCCAATATGGTGGTTTCAGACCACACACATGGACCATGAGATCCATATTAAAATGCTACAATGTAAGGTCCAATTCTCTTGAGATTTGTACTTTTCGAGGCGATTTTAAAAAAACCACCCCCAAAATTCCAATTCTCACGACTTCTAAGGGGTGTTTTTAAAAACTACCCCCAAAGGCCTAAAAACACTTTTGGAGGCAATTTTAGCAAGACCGCCACAAGCCAAAACTTCCCCTAAAAGGGTGATTTGTTGTAGTGTACCCATTTTGACTTATGCATCCAATCATTTAATTCTTCCAAGAGGTGGTTGAGGTAGTTATTATTTTTGGGAATGGAGAGGTATGGTTGTCCAATTTTCGTGTATGGGAAAGCCATCATTTTGGAAAATCATGTTTGTATTCTTGGGAAAGGAAAAGACCCACGAATTTGCTCCCTGACCCATCATTCATTAGCCAATCTTCGTCTCTCATGTAGTTCTAGCTTGCTAGGCATTTTCCTCCACATTTTTCCTGGGTTTTCCTCCATTTTTCTAGAGGGGAGGTCATTTTTAGTGTTACAGAATGACTGGGAGGAAAGGGAATTTGATTTTGGGGTTCAAAGGGGTCATTTTTCCATTTGAATGTTGGCATGCCTGTGGGAAAAATCAATTTGTTCCTCATGGTCATTTTCCCCTCTTCCAAATTCATTTTTGGTGTGCCCACAATTTTGAGAACACTCATGGAAATCATGTTTTGTAAATCCCATAGCTAAAAAAATTTCCATGCCCAACATTTATGCCTTGATTTTATATGGATTCCTTGTTTTGGATTGGACTTGTGTGTGTAAGAAACTAGGAGTAGAAGATGATTTAGAATTTGCTTGATAAACCTAGTGAAGAGTGTAAGCTCCCAAATATGATAGGGCTTTGGCTACTAGCTTTCTATGCTCAGCTTGAAGAGAACTAGAAGGGAAGGTATGGCCTAAGGGACTGTGGATCAATGAAGGGGATACTTCCTTGTATTGGGTGTGTAGGTATTGTGGGGGGCAAGATAGGTAAATATTGGAGAGTTGCCAATGGCTTTGTGGTTGAGCTCACTAGCTTAGCAATTCTTTCCTTTCTACTCCCTTTGCAGCCTGATAAACCCAGTTGTGGACTCGCTTGGCTGAGATGTGATGTATACTTGGCTATGTAGGTTCCTTTATCCTTGTGGAAATCATACCCAGCTCGGTGGTGGAACTTGTGTTGAGAGATTGATGAACACAACTGGCCTATGGTTGGGTGGAATGTTGCAGTTGCATAGCCAGTTGCTCAAGACTACTTCATTTCAAGATAAGTACTCTTTTGTATTTAAATTATACAATGTTTTTAATTAAAGACTATTGTGATTATGCAAATAAATGTATGATAGATGTGTGTGTAGTAGATTTTTTTGCCGTTGTATATGTTTATCTATGCATATGCACATATGTATTTTGTTTGCATGAATTTGTAAATGATGATGGGGCTAGAGTTATGTAAGAAGCTCGGATTAAGTGTCATGTTCCCTTCCTCGGGTTGGATTGATGGAAGGAGACGTGAAAATAACTATCACACTTAACCCCCAAAAATAAGAGATATTGCACCTAATACCATTGATACACTAAATTATTAAGAAATTGATTGAATCTAACCACTATGACCTTGGACACATAATGACAAAGAATCCATAGCAGTGGTATTAAACCACTATATTTTTTCAAAAAATATAGAGATGGTCACACAGCGTCATCAAAAACTCATTAGAATGGTCAATGGTGACAAACATTTTTCTATAGTCACCAAAAGTAACCAAGAAGAGTATTGGTGAGGGCCAATAAAAGATCGTCACTAGAAGTGTCACCAAAGATAGAATTATCAACATGCCTTTAACAACCCTCACCAAAAGTGTCATCGAAAAGGGATTTGGTGACGAACTTTAAAGGACCATCTCAAAAGGAACTTATAAAGGCGATGTTTTAAGGACCGAAATCATATGTGACATTGGTGATAGCCCTTTAAGGTCCGTCATAGGCATGACCCTCACCAATGACCTTTTTTCTTGTAGTGTTAGTGCTCCTAGGGAACAACGCCAAAAAATATCTCCAAGGAAAACGTTAGGAAAGATCCCATATTTCAAGGGTTGTGCTCCCATCCAAGCTTGAGCTGCCTAGTCTACCACGATAGTCACCTTAGTTTGAATAGTCAATATAAAGGGCTGATGGGGACAAGATCACCCAAGATCCGTCCTAAAATATTTTAACCATATCATGGAACAATCATTAGGTTATTTTGCACTTTACTTGAATTAAAAAATAACACTAATTCTTATAAAAACATTAATTTATTTTAAGATATATATATATATATATATATATATATATATATTCTCTCATAATTCTAATTGTCTCCCACTATGTATAATAGTATAGGAGAAGTTAGAGCCCTCCTTTACTTCTTGGATGACTATCATAATTGTTGGCGGATATTTCTACCCTATAGTCAGGAAACTAAAACTATCAACTTGGTTGGGGTGACAGGTAAGTGCATTGTTACTATTACAGAGACATTTACAAAAAGAAAGAAGTTGTAGATGTAGGGAACATACCTTTAAACGAATTCTGATCCTTGCCTTGACTTGATCCTGTGTTCCACTTCCAAATCTACCTTTCCTTCAGCAAACCTGCAACAACAATACCTTTCTCAAAACATTTTGGGCAATAAATAAAGCTTGAAAGAAACAAAAGTTATGTTTAACATTCAGCATTGACCCAAATAAATCCAACTTAAGATGCCATTTAATAACATATTCAAATTGGAACAAGAAAAACACTTCAACCTTTATTTGTCAAAAGTAGAATGCAGTACAAATATACCTGACAATGAAGTAGGCTCCTGCAACTAGATTCTGGGATCTGGCTTTCTTCTGGCTTGGATGTCTTCTAAAACAACTTCTCCAATGCAAGCTTCTTCAAATTTTTCCATTAATCAATCTCACTAACTCCAATTTCTAACCCTTCTCCTTTAACCTTCTTGGTATTTATAGGTTCAAAGAAGCAGTTCAGGTCGAGATGTAGTTATGGAGGAAGTTGGGGGAGTTAGGAAACTGCCATCAACTAATCCTCCTCGATGAATTAATATATTTTTTAATCATCTTTTAAGATATACGTGACTATTACTCAGTGGAGTAGCGTATAGGGCGCTACCCTATTGTTTAACAACTAGCGCTCATTCAGTTTTAAATGTTGAGCACTACTTTGCTAAGAAGGAGTAGCATATATATTGAGATGGGCGCTACTATTATACACTGGAGTCGCGTATGGGCGCTAGTCTCTTTAAGTGGAGTAGCGCTCATACCTCAAAATGATATTTTTGTATGGTTTCCAGTATTTTCAGGAAATGGGATGAGTTGTCATATTATCTAAGGTCAACATGCTCCTCCATCCAAGTTGTCCTTTTGTGTGATCAGCAGCTCAGGGTGATCACGGACGGAGAGGTGTAATTTTGACCTATAACAGATGCCCCCTAATGTGTGAGGTCAGAGGGAAACGATGGCCAAAATACATTATAATCCAAAGCCAGAGGAGGAGCACAGAACCGCAAAACAAGTCACAAGAAACCTGCAACAAAGATCAAGGTCAGCGAGCAATTACATTTTTGACATCATATAGATGTGTATTGTGATACAACATGATCTTTGATACATAACAAGGAGATGTATATAAAAGCATGGCCACTTGAATACAAGCGTGGATCCATGTCAAACTGAGAGATCATAGCCATAACAACAAACTGGATCTATGTCTCATGGAGAGCCGAATATGAGTGAGGGTCAGTCTTGCGCAACTTGGGTGATAACAAAATGAGGTAATGTCATCAAAATCCCAAGGTCTTCATCCCACAATAACCCTAGGTACAAACCCAAACCATGTGAATAGATGAGTTGATAGTCGAACATGGAAGGCATCGTTTGATTACCGGTCATTGATGTATACCGTTAACAAACGCGAGGACTTCCACCGATAATGATGATGGGGTCCAAGGTACCAAGTACGATTCGCCAAATGTGAATAGATGGACTTGGAGTCGAACACTTGGGAATCCTGTCGAAGAAGAGACATTGATGTATTCTCATCATTCGACAGTGAGGAAAATTGCCACTGGTGACTGCAATCTCCAAGGTACTAACCGAAACTCTAAACTTCAATCCCAGAATAATGATTTGGTGTCGATGGAAAGAAGTCCGTTGGAAGGGAGGCCTTAAAGGCATCCTCCATCATCCAACTCGAGGAACACTCAACTGGTAAGAGCTGATATGGAATAATATGCAACAAGACTGACACTAGGAAGGCTGACACATGAGGTCAAGGTAAACTGCAGAATGGCCGACACAGGGTATATCCTTGAACATTGAGCATGACACAAAGTGACTTAGGCAGTTTCTGACATAATGGGGTAAATAAGTCTGAAATGTAGGAGACATTAGCAGACCCTCCATATGGTTGGAAGAATAACCAACCGGGGGAGTAAATAACTCGGAGGAAAGGTTCACCCTGAGGCCAAAAAATAAACCCAACCAACAAGATAGACTCAAGTAGGTGCTATGTTCAAGGATAGGACTTGACTAAAACTGCCTTTGACAATGAAGATATGATATGTTTTTCCCGTTCCTTATTCGTTTTAGATAAAAGAATACCCTTCTTGTGGATTTAATGAGTCCAAGAAAGAATGAAAACTCAATAGGTCCAACCATGTAAATAGTTTAACGAGCCCATGGGAGGAAGACTCAATACCTTCTTCATAATTTAGAGAGTTCGAAGAAGAGATAGAAGAATACTCTATATGTACTGATCTATGGATTTTAATATCGAGCCGAGATCTGTTCTTGCTCGCCGGTGTTTTCAATTTTAAGGAGTCTGAAAAACTTAAACAATAACTCCATATATCTGCTCGTGGATTTTAATATCGAGCCCAAGCAGATTAATGCTCGCCGGTGTTTTCCTGTTTATAGAGTCTGGAAAACTTAAACAATCCTCTTTTCACCTATCCGTGGATTTTATATCGAGCCCGGATTGGTCTGTGCTCGGCGGTGTTTTCTTGTTTATAGAGTTGAAAAACTTAAACAGTCCTCTACTTACCCTCTCGTGGATTTCACATCGAGCCCGAGTAGGTAAATGCTCGCTTGGTATTTTCATGTTTAGAGAGTCTAAAAACCCTAAAGAGAGACTCCAAAAGGTCCTTTTTCGTATAGTTAGTCTCCTCCCCCGAAAAAGTATAAAATAATGAAAGGATAACTCTTCTAGCGCATACAGGAGTATACCTAGAGTATACCTTTTCCGTAGTTAATCCACTGAGGCCCGGAAAAGGGATAATTCTATACCTGAGTGGATGAGCCTTCGGATACTTTAACGAGCTCGAAGAGGACAAGTTTGCTCGGCAATCTTGTTTAGGTTTAAATAGTCCAAACAAGAGCTTAAAATGACTTAAAGGTCAGCTTCTAGGATCGTAGCTTCATGCCCTGCCAAGACTAGGTCTTCAACAAAATATTAGTCGATGCGGCAAAAATCTTAAATGATATATGAATTTGGAATGTTTAGTTAACTGACAAGATCTATCATCAAGAAATTTGAGCTTAGGAGACGAATCCGACAACAATTGAGTGAAAATTGAACTTGGATCAGTGTTATACCTTATTTTGTGTTTCAATTGATTAATTAGGGTTTTTTGAAAGTTTTTGAAACTATGGAAAATTAAAAATTATGGGTAAAAATCAAAATCCAATTTTATAAATGATTTCATTGTTAAAAAATCAATTTTCATTTTGTGTTGTAGGGCAAAAATTGGGGCAACTTTTGCAAATTTCCAATCTCCATTGCGATCAAATCGGGCATCCAACCACCAAACTTCCTCCACCAAGTAAGTAGAAAACTCCCTATCTTGCATTTCAATGGTTTATTTTTAAAATTTTGAGCAAAAATGGCTTGTAACGCGATGCTCATAAGGTTTCATGCGCGGGCGCTACTGTGTATACACAAGAGTAGCGTACAAAAGCAATGGGCGCTACTTTGCTCAAACAGAGTAGCGCCTACACGCTACTGTGTAGTATACACAGTAGCGTACATATTTGCAAAGCCACTTTCAAGCGCCGAGACTCAAAATTTTGGGGGTTTTTGTGTAGGATGGTCTTACAATGAAGAGAAAGGGAGCATGAAGACATGGATAGGCTAGCCATGCAAGACCCGGCTACCCTCCATGCGCTTCGTAGATGTGGTTTGTTGAAATTTTATCGAACCGTAAACATGCGGGCACTAAACAAGCTATTTCGGAGATTGATTCAGTATTGGGATGTCGATACTAATACCTTCATCATCCGGGGACAAACTCTTGAGCTTACCGTTGAGGACATATACTTTATTACTGGTCTCTCAAGGAGAGGAGACGTAATCAATCTGAAAGGGACATCTCGTTTGGGTGCACGATCAGTGCAAGAATATGTAAATACATACTGTGTTGCCGGAGCATAAAAATCGGGAAGCCAAGTCCTGATTTCAACTATTGATGGTCTCCCGCTGAAAGTGATAGTGAGCATGATCAACCGGGTAAGCGGTAGTGCATCACAACACTTAGCTTCCAGGCATGCGATGCATATTGGTGTACAGTGCTTGCACGGCCATGTTTATGATTGGAGTACTAGCTTGTTGGCAAACATGAAGTATCAATTGACAAGTTGCAAATCCGGCAGTATGAAGAATTTTGGGTACGGAAGTATCTTGTGTACTTTCTTCTTCGAGAGGATGCCTGCTATTAGTTTGGGGATGCCTCTTCCATAGGTTAACCCCCGTCATCCCAGACTAGGCCGTTGGGGTGACATTTTTCTCCACCAGGGTGGTGGGGAAAGTCACTATTGTTACCACACTGATGACTTCTGGGGTTGGTGGGAGAGGCAAGTACCCGCATTTGAGCAGTTTCCCTATGCTGGATTGGATTTCCGTCACGATCCAGAGCTGGTGCTTCCGCCAGGTGGAGCCTGGGGAGATATTGGTATGTTTAAATTTTGAGAATTTATTTAATTTTTTCAAACTTGTTCAAGTATTTGATTTTTATGAATGAGTTTCAAAGTTCTAATCAAGTGTCAAATGCAGATGTTGGGCCTGTTCGTCCTGAGGGCCATCCTACCATCTATGTGAGGCCAGCAGATATTTCCGCAGCGGATGCTATGTTGGGAACCCTGGAGAGGAAAATGAGTCGGTTGACTCATGAGATTCCTGCATGCCGCATGGACCAGATACCTGTTGACATGCAGGAAGATGTTGTTGGGGTGCCCCCAGCATGGCTTAGATTATTGCGGAGGGTTGCTAGACTAGTGATATGCTATCACAATGCGGTAGATGATGAGGAGGTTCCTCCTTCTCCATAGGAGAAGAAAACATTATATGTATATATTTTTGAGGCTACTATGCCCAACTTTTGTACTTTTATGACTTGACTTGAGAGACTCATGACTCAAAACTCATATTTTTTGATACGGCACCAGTTATATACAGTATCGGTTATTTACATGTGTATGCGTTTTAATTTTATGTGTGGAATGTTGTTTACAATGTATGATGCAAATGCCAGTCTAAAACATAGTTTGCTAATGAATCAACTAAAGTGTTTAAACTTCTTGGAATGTGTTCATATCGAATAGAATGAAATTTTCTTTCCAAAATTCTAACTCGTAGAAACTGACGTAGCAATCCCAGATCCCTGATCCGATAGACACCTGTTAACTGAAATACAATTAATTGTGAGTCAAGCCTTACCTCCAGGTACAAAATGCCATGACTGAGAGCATCTCGGAGGAGTTCTATAACTGCACTGTATTCAGCTACATTATTCGTGTTAGGCCCCAAACAAACCCCCCCCCCCGAAGATACAAGTTGGTCAGCGGGTGAGTAAATGACCCAGGCTGCTGCAGCCAACTGACAGGTGTGGCGACTGGCGCCATCAGCAAATCCTAAGAAATGTGCGGTTGACATCTTGTACACGAAACGAAACACACACATAAGATCACCTAACGAGCATAACAAAACTAGCTTTACAAAAATATATAGCTATGTTACAAGAAAAAGTATCTCAGCCTAGGCGTAGTACTTCTTCAGGTAGAGCCCATTTCTAGGCTCATCCAACTTATTACCTTCGTAATCTACCAGTTCGTAGGCACCTTTTTTCAATACCTTAGAAATTATATAAGGTCCGAGCCATCTGGATTTGAATTTACCGGGTCCTAAAGGTTCTTTGTCTTGATCCCAAAGTAGGACCAAATCTCCCTCGATGAAAACTGTAGGTTTGACGATTTTATCGTATTGTCCTTTGACTCATTTTTTGTGAACCTCGTTTGTTGTAAGCACATCCCGGCGCTGTTCATCTAGATGTTCTAAGTGTAACAAACGCTCTTCGAGTATTGAAGTATCGGGTAGTAACTGAACTGCTAGTTTTAGCGAAGGGATCTCGCATTCGATCGGCACAACTGCTTCTATCCCATGCACCAGTTGGAAGGGAGAGAAACCGGTAGCAGTCTTAACGTTGGCTCGGTAAGCCCAAAGATCCGGGTATAGCATGATGTGCCAGTTATTCCGACTGGCATTAACAGTTCTTTGCAATATGACTTTTAAAGTTTTGTTCACTGCTTCAACTTGTCCATTCGCCTGAGGATAGTATGAGGACGAATGTTCTTGTCGAAAACCAAGCATTGTATATAACTCAGTCATCATGCTATTTTGGAAATGACTGCCATGATCAGTCACTATCTCTTTAGGTATGCCAAACCGTGCTATGATCTGATTAAATACGAAATAAGCGGCAGTTTCTCCATCTGCCTTAACAGTAGGCATTGCCTCTGCCCACTTAGTAAAGTAGTCAACGGCAACGATGATGTAATGATGTCCTCCAGCTGAAACTGGATTGCATGTCATGAAATACACCCCCCATTTTGTGAAGGGACCTGCTGTAATTACAAGATGAAGAGGAGTTGGGTGTGCCCTCATTTTCTTAGTGAAAAACTGACACGGTCGACAGTGTGTCACTGCTTCCACACAATCTTTAAAGATCGTGGGCCAAAAATATCCGGCACGCAGTATCTTCTGAGCTGTTGCCAACCTGGAAATATGTCCCCCACAAGCTCCACTGTGGGCATCATTTAATACTGCTTCAGCTTCTTCCCGAGTTAAGCAACGTCGTAAAATGGAATCTACTCCACGTCGATATAAAGTATCAGAGATAATAAGGTAGTTTTTCGCATGGGTTTTAAGCTTACGTCGCTCTTCTCAGGAAAAAGTGGTAGGACACCTCAAAGTCTGGAGATATATTAAAATATCTCCGTACCATGGGTCAGAGGAGGTGATGAGAAAGATATGTTCGTCAGGGAATGATGTTTCTTCCTCAACGCGTTCTAGGTCACTTGGAAATTCTAAAATTAATTCAACGAACACTAGTGATTTTTTCGATTTGGCTGATTGGAATACCAAATCGAATTCCTGTAAAATCACAATCCATTTATTGTATTTCCCGCCGATGAATCGTCGGGTGAGAACGTACTGGAAAGGATTGACTTCTGCTATCACTGTAGTAGTTCGTAAGAGTATATAGTGACGAAGCCTCTGTACCGCATAGACCGCAGCAAGCGCTAACTTCTCAACGTGTGAGTATTTAACCTCAGGGGCTATCAATGCGCGAGAAAGATAGTAGACAACATGTTCTTGGAACATATCGTCTTCCTGAACCAAAACTATACCAATTGTAGTAAGAGATGCTTCCAGGTATAAAAGAAAATCTTTTGAGTAATCTGGCGGGCTCAACAAGGGTGCTGAAAGGAGTGCCTTTTTTAAAGCTTCAAAGGATGCTTGTGCAGCTTCGTCCCACACAAAGTAGGAATCTAGTTTGAGTAGCCTCATAAAACCTTTGGTAATTTTGGCATAGTTTATGATAAATCGCCGTAAGAAATTAGACATGCCTTGCATACTTTGAAGTTGTCACAAGGTGCGAGGAGGAGGCAGATTTACAATCGCCTCAACTTTAAGTGGGTCAACCATTATACCACGATTAGAGACAATGAAACCTAGTAAACATCCCGATTCAGCACAGAATACACATTTATTCGGATTCAAACGAATCTTATATTTTCTGCATCTTTCAAACACTTGTCTAAGATGATCCGGATGGTCCCATCTCTTTCGAGATCGCGCCGGGAGATCATCCAAGTAAGGTTCTACAATGTGTTTGATATCATGAAAAGCAAAATTCATTGCTCGTTGGAAAGTAGCTCCAGCATTCTTCAAACCAAATGGCATTTTCCAATAGGCAAAGGTGCCCCACGGGAAAATGAAAGTTGTTTTATGCTGATCTTCAGGTTTGATCTCTATTTGATTGTATCTCGAAAAACCATCCATGAAAGAGAACATCTCATGTCCTGCACAAGCATCTATGATTTGATCGATAAATGGTGTGGGATAGTTGTCTTTCGGACAAGCTTTGTTCAAATCCCGAAAGTCAGTACAAACTCTAATATTTCCTTGCTTTTTATCAACCAGAACGGGGTTTGAAACCCATTCCGTCATATCGATCGGATAAATGAAACCGGCTTTGAGCAACTTTTCAACCTCCGCTTGGATGGCGGCTGCTTTTCTAGGGTTTACGGGACGGATCTTTTGTCTCACAGGTTTCGCGTTAGGGTATATCGTGATGACATGCTCCACAATGGTTGGGTCAATACCTGGCATCTCCTCATATGACCAGGCGAAAACGTCGCGGAATTCTTTAAACAGTTTTGTATACAGAGCTATCTCTTCTGGAGAACAGTCTACACCAATAAAAATATTTTCCACGACCCCGGGTTTGGTGGAAATGTTGATTGGAATTGTTCTTGAAATATTAGCCATATTCCCTTCAGCATAAACAGCTTTTGAAGTAGAAGGAGAAGATGACAAATCAACCAATCCACCGGGTCTCACAGGGAATTCTCCTCTCTCAATTCTGTCTAGATCTGGAAGTATGTAGGACCTATGATGCATATGTTCCCAAGGTTGATCCAGGCCCATCATAACTTCTAAGATGGCTTCATCAGATGGAAAAACCGTATCTAAACAATCGAACGAGTGAGTAGAATTCAGTGACCATGCCAGAGCAAAGTCCATATCTGACTCGATAGAGACTGGTGGAGTCATGATATGTTCCATTGCAGCGTGTTGAATTTCCATATAGGCCACTTCTGCAATGGAGGGAGGAACAAAAGGGTCTGATATGGTAGGAAGGATCCAAGGACCAGTTCTTAAACTGACCGTAAATTTTTCAGTAGCGGTACCCACATCAGAATGCATAAAAAGAACAGGGGAGGGGATATCGAAAGTGCCTATTAACGAACCATACAACCCTGCTCCTAAACTCTCCTTAACCGGGGCGGTTTGATCAACCAAAGGAATCGTGGATTCCGAAGAAGTCTGGTGTTTTCCTTGAGTGAAAGAAAGTTGATCGACTATAACGATCTTACCTTCAAATGGGAACATGACCACTCGAAAAACTGTCGATGCTATAGCTGGCATGGCATAAGTCCAACTCCTGCCCAATAACATGTTGTAATCGAGCGGAGCGTCCAGAACTTCTATCTCAACAGCAACTGTCTTACCGGCCAAAGTGACATTAAATGATGGCAAAACTCCATGTGGATGGAAAGTTCTGCCATCAAATGCAGTAAGCATTGTGTTGGAAGGGACTAACTCAGGAGAACCTAGAGCTTTCCAATAGGAAATCGACATTACGCAAGTCGACGCTCCCTCATCTACTACAGCTCGTCTGATGGTCATTGGACCATGGAAAACCTCAATCTGGAGGGCAACATGATAGGGAAACCAGTATTTGACATCAGTCATATCAAATCGCGCAGACATGTTGGAAGACTCCATACTCCCAATAGCTGCCAGAAGTGCATTTCGTTGCAATGGACAACTCTGCAAGACTTCTAGAGTAGACATGGCACAAGGGGTTTGGGCTAGATCTTCAACCACATTGTAGTTAGAAGCAGCCCGTGTGTTGGGATTGTGCGATGCCCTCTTCAAGACACCTTTCGGGATCTTGGGCATTGGGTCCACAGGTATGTGGAGTGGAGTGGAGGATTTAGGAACCTCCTTATCCTTTCTCTGCGTTTCCGGGGTATAGTTCTTGGCTCTAGTTTGCAAAAGCACATCTGAGTTAACCATATTTATAAATGTTTGATCAACCGAAGCGTGTGAAGTGCCCCCAGTTTTGGAGGTGCCAGAAATTGAGCCTTGCCCTTTAGGAAATGGATCTTTCAAGACGGCAGGCTTCTTTTCTCTTAAAATCTTCTGGGATTCTTCTAGTAGAGGGCATTGATGAGTAAGGTGGTTCTGCTTGCAAAGTTTACAAGGGAACCTAACCTTCTTTTCCTCCTTGTTACCCTCTTCGGCATTGTCTTTTTTGGGCTTTTGTTGGTTCCCCTCTCCTTTCTTGCCCTTCTTTTTGTTGTTGGGCTGCCGAGGGCCCTTTTGATTGTTCTGAACCTGATTAACAGATTCAGAAGTAGAAGGAGAGGTTGTGACGGAAGCAATGTCTACAGTCGAATGTTTGACAGTTAAGGCTTGGACCTGTTTGGTCAGTGCTTCGAAGGCTGCAGAGTTAACTGAACCCACTATGTCTTTAGCATGTGGTCCAGGTTTGGGTCTACTCATATCAGTGTTTGATCTTGGTGCGTCAGGTATAATCTCGTACAGTAAACCAGACTATGCATATACAAGGTCTAATTGTTGAGTCCTTAAGATGGCTTCTTCTTCATTGGATACTCCAGATGTCGCTACTTCCTTAGAAATATAAGGAAGGAGTGATTTCAAGTACCACTCAAGCAGGAACTCTAGAGGGATGTTGGCCTTTATGATCCTTTTTCGTCTTCGCCACTCCTGAATGTGGTCAAATAAGTGAGTGTCTTTGTTTTGTCTAAAAGTAGACAAAAGTTCTGTTCCGGCATCATACCGAACAGGAAGTTGGAAATGGTTCAAAAGGACGGTTGCTAGATCCCCAAAACTAGAGAAAGTAGCCGCAGGTAACTCAATGTACCATTTGGCTGCGGGACCAGTTAAGGTCCTTTGAAACAATCTCAATCTGATGGAAACCTCGTTCAACAAATTTGAAGAACACCACAAGTGAAAGGTAGTGACATGGTCACCAGGATCTTCACCAGCTTTGCCTTCGAATTTTGGAATATCCGAAGGTAATTTGGTGGGAATTGATGGCCACGTGGCATTATGACACACAGGATCATTTGTCAGTTTAGAAAGGTCTGGCAAATTCAAAGTTGCCAGAAAAGGTAGACGAGGCCGGTAAGATGATGCTTGATAAGGGAAACCACCCATCATTTGTCCCATGAATTGTTGGTAGGGTTGCCCCTAGCCATTTGGTGATAAGGGTTGCCCCCGGCCATGTGCTGATAGGAGTTGCCACCTACCAACTGTTGATAGGGGTTATCCCCAGTTAACTGTTGGTAGGGGTTACCCCCAGGTATTTGTTGGTAGGGGTTGCCTCCTGCCAGCTGTTGTTGTTGTGAGAAAGAATTATTAAAATTTCTCCACCCATACGAGAGTGGATTAGTGCTTTGCGGTTTCGTCCACTGTGGCTGGGTATTAGCCGTACCATATTGCTGGTTAAAGATATTAACCCCTCCCCCTGAGAATAAGGAAAAAGGGGTGTTACTTGCAGGCATGTTACCTTGATTCAAGTTAGGTCCTGCAAAGGTGTTGAAACCAGTAGAAGCTGATGTGGACGGTGCAGTCATGCTACCCATGACTGGCATGTTTGCAGAAGCGCTTGGTCCTACCACAGGTGTGGAAACCCAAGTACTAGGAATCTGATATAACGGTTGCGAAGTAGAAGGTGTTGCACAGTTGGCCATACTGCTAGGTCCAACAGTAGACGTAGGAATAGATGTCATTGTTGTAAAACTAGGCATTCCTAATGTACTAGTGTTGAAACTGAAAGATGGAGTAGGCACAGATGTGGTTTGTGCCTGACTAGATGTAGCAGTAAAAGAAGGGTTAACTGTGCTGGTATTCATACCTAAAGTGGGAGTTTGGGGACCCCCTTGTTCACCTCCTGAGTTAGACATCAGCTGATCGGGAAACAAAAGATCTGCACTGAAAAGGGGCTGCTGGAAACCAACAGGTGACAGAAGCGGAATTCTAGTATTGGTTAAGGGAGGATTGAAAGGAGTGCTATACTCCGCGGAAGTAAGATCTTCCACCTCAATAGTACTAAAGTGTTGCTGATCTATGATACCTGGTAGTGGTTCCTCAGGAACCTCAATTTCAAGGTTTTCTGTTACAAGGATTTCTTCAAGCAATTCTAATTCAGAGGTAATTTCTGAAGAAATACCGGGGTTTACTCACTGTCGTCTGGCTGGTTGTATAGGTTCTGTCCTAACTGGTGGAAGGTTTTGAATCCTTCTCGATCTACGGAGTTGTTGATTCTCCGTGATTATAAATATAAAATAACAGACTAGAACCTAGTGGCCACTATGACTAGGGGGCAAAGAACACACCAACTAAAAAATTCCTAAGTATACAAACCAATCAAACAAAGGTGCCTTCCGGAGAAGAGTCTGTGATGATTAGGGCCCAGAACAGATCAACGAAGGAAGAAAGACAGTTACCCGGGGTCCACAATACAATGACTAAGGGTGCAAGCGCTGGAATCACCCAACCGCCCTCCCAAAGACCTGCATGGGGTTTCCTCCCACGTCTGTCTTAGGTACAACAGATATACCCTCTACTGTCACCTGTGTAAGAACCTAGAAGTCTGATATTATGGATACCACAACACCGAAAATTCCTGGGGGAATAGTCACCGGTCGAATCAGAAAGTGTGGGCAGGGTAGCTAAGCCTGAAACTCGAAAGAGTCCCCAATACGCAATCCGATCCTGGCGTATGCTCGAACAGTAAGTAGGAGGAGTATTCCCACAGACTGATCTCGCAATGACCTACTGCATATGCTCCCAGGCAAATTTTGAGTGAGGTGGGTTTACCTATGATAGTCTCACTACGATTGTTGCGCAATGTGTGATCTTGGGTGGTTTAAGTTGATTTAAACCCAATACCCTAACCAAAACTAGTTGATGTAGTGTACCCTAAAAAGAAAAAGTTTCTAGTTCATTTTATTAACAAATTTTAGGGGCTTTTATTATGCAAAAAGGATAGTGGGTGTGTGAGCGTGGTTATAACAAGAAAACAAAAATACAGATATAATTCAATCTTTCCTACAACAAAACTTTTTCATTTTTTCATCTACTTCTTTTTCAAAACTGAAAATCTAAGCAAACTTTCTTGAAAAATTTTGTTTTCTTTTGAAATTATACAAAATATACTAAGCTATTTTGCAATGACAAAGACAAGTTCTATTTTAACTTAAAGTACCAAATTTGTTTTGCTTTTTCAAAAATCGAAACAGAACTATGCAAAAATGGAAAGCCAAATAAAACTTTAAATGCACAGTGTGTAAGTATGGCTAAAATTTCTTAGGCTCATAGCTGTCGAAACCCTAGCTCGAGAAAGACTTGATCTACAGGTTTTTTACTAAGAAAAAACCTATAAACTTGGACACCAAGTGGGAGAAAACAAAGGGGAGAAACACCCAAAGACTGACCTAAAGTGTCTAGCCCTAGCAAGACCACAAAGCCAAGTACAAGTAGAAAAGCAAGCTACCCTACTAACACAAAGAAACTGAGAGGTGAAACTAGCCTACAGCTGTTTAAAAAGCACTTGTGACCAGCAGAAGACAAGAAGTCCTAGAAGATAGAAACTTGACCTAAAAGAAGACACCCTAGAAGCTCTACCAAAGACCAAACCCTAAACCAAGGATGGGGGTAGTGGAGAGCAGACGACTTCACCACAAACAACAGACACAGGAGTGTGCAGGTTTGTAAACGAGCAACAAGCAGTCAGGGTCTGAAAAAGTGAAAGTGTTCGTCACCAAACACCACCAAGTCTTCCGAAAAGTCGATAAAAAGTCCCAAAAATTCCAAAGGTCAACAAGTGGTTTAAAAGATGGAAAAAACTTCAAGAGAAGGTACTATGGCTTAAGTAACAGTTAAAACCTCATGCAACAGTCCAAAGGATCCCACAACAAAATTAGCAAATCACCACAGGGCTAAAACACAAGCAAACCAAAAATTGACTGCTTCAGGAAATGTACTCTACTGTGTAGTAGAGCAACTCGCGCCCAAACAGAAACGGGCGCTACTATATATACAGGACAGTAGCGTATGGGCGCTACTGTACATATATCAGAGTAGCGCTCATATTTCAAAGGCTTGAAAACTGACTTTGGAAGGTATAGAAAACTGATGAAAGCAGGCAAGAACAATGCAAGGGATGCCTAAAAAGGTTCTTGACACATCAAAGAAGTTAAAACAAACTAAAAAGACACCCAAAAACAAGGTTTCCTAAAGCCAAGTCTTATCACTGAATATAATAATACAAGTCTTCTGGTTGTTTTGGTTGTGTAGAAAGTCTATACTAATACTTAACTTGTGGTTGGTGAATAGAATATCGATTGGTCATAAGATAAGTGTTAGTAACAAGATACTTGTTTTAAACTCTTTACCATCCATTAGCTATGAATTGTTCATGCATTAATTAATAGTTGTCCATGCATAACTATCAATATTTTTTGATATATTTTTTATGTCCCTGACATATATGAATCGGGAAGTTGGATTAATCTTTAGCTAAAAATTTTGATTTTTTATTTCGTTAAAGAGTATAGTTTAAAAAACATTTATTTATTTGAAATTTTAAAAATTATGTTTATCTGCTATTTCATTGGTCACGTACAAGGTGACGTTGTCCTGGGGCTCTGTGCCACAGGACGCGGCAGCGCTGTTGCATCATCCTCCCTATGTCGTGCGGTATGGTGTTTGTAGGTCGGGTATGGTGTTTGCAGAATTTTTAATGCTTGCGGTATGGTGTTTGCAGAGTCTCTTATCAAAAATAAGAGTCGATCCATATCCGATATCAAAAACAAGAATCAATCTGTATCCCGATGCCGATTGCTTGTAATATGTGAATTTGATTTTAAGGGGCTTTGAATCCCTAATTAAGTGTACTTTGTTTATTTAGAGTCGACCACGCCAGTCTCTATTTGATACACCCACTGATCTTGTTCCTAAAAGTCCTGTTGCTAAGACCAACCCCCCTCAGACAGATGGTAATGTTCAGGCCGAATCTGTAAAGATTTCAGCCGAGAGATCATTTTACAGAGTTTTAAAGAAGGTTAGGTTTTCATTTTTTGGAAAATTTAGCCTGAAATTTTTATCTTGCGTTGCCCAAGGGCGGGTAGGGTTTCAGTATTTGATCGTTTTATTTTTTCTCCTTCATTTTGAATCTGATATTTCGGGAATTGAGACTTTATTTTCTAAATCCCGTTGTCTTGAAGGTTGGGTAGAGTTTCACAGACCGAAGGTTTGGTGATAGGGCGAAAATGAGCATTGTAGGGTTTGATGTTGGAAATGAGAGTTGCAATGTTGCCGTTGCACGACAACGTGGCATTGCATCGTGCTTAATGATGAATCGAAGAGGGAAACCCTTGCAGTGGTCTGTTTCGGAGAGAAGCAATGGTTTATTGGAACGGTCGGGGCTGCTTCGTCGTTGATGAATCCTAAGAATGCCGTCTCTCAAATTAAACGGTTGATCGGGAAGCAATTCCGTGATCCCGAGGTGCAGAGGGATGAGCAGAGCTTGTCATTCGTTGTCGATGAAGGGCCCAATGGAGGTGTGCAGATTCATGCGCGGTACCTTGGAGATAATCGTGCTTTTACCCTGACTTAGATTCTTGCCATGATTTTGTCAAACCTTAAGCAAATTGCAAAGACGAATTTGAAAATGGAGGTTGTTGATTGTTGTATTGGAATACCGGTTTATTTCACAGATCTTTAAAGAAGAGCCTTTTTGGGTGCCTCCGCCATTGCTAACCTAAATCCCCTTTGCTTGATGCACAAGACCACGGCCACTGCTTTGGATTATGGTATTTACAAGATTGATTTGCCAGAAAATGATCCGTTAAACGTTGTGTTTGTTGATATCGGGCATGCTAGTATGCAGGTTTGTGTTGCTGCTTTTAAAAAAGGCCAGGTGAAGATTGTGGCCCATGATTTTGACAGATCTCTTGGTGGAAGGGATTTCGATGAGGTTCTTTTCAGGTATGTTGCTGAGAAATTCAAAGAACAGTACCAGATAGACATGCCATCTAATGTTCATGCCAGTCAGAGATTGCGAACTGCCTGCGAGAAGTTGAAGAAAGTCTTGAGTGCCAACCCTGAGGCACCTCTCAATATTGAGTGTTTGATGGATGAAAAAGATGTTAGGGGGTTTATTAAACGGGACGAGTTTGAACAACTTGCCCAGCCGATGCTCGAGCGTGTCAAAGGGCCCTGTGAGCAGGCTTTGATTGAAGCAGGAGTTACTGTAGACAAGATTCATGCTGTTGAAGTTGTTGGCTCGGGTTCTCGTGTTCCTGCAATATTGAAAATATTGACCGAGACTTTTGGAAAGGAACCGAGGCGGACTATGAATGCAAGTGAATGTGTGGCTAGAGGATGTGCTCTTCAGTGTGCTATTCTTAGTCCGACATTCAAAGTGCACAAATTCAAGGTATGAAAATTTGTCTCTTTCTGGGCAGGTTTTCCCAACAATATGATTCTGCTAAATTGGACAATATATCAAAAAAAAATGCAAAATGTAAATTACATAAAGTTGCTGATCAAATTTTCATTTTTTTATCTCAAAATTTGATTTTTCGATAACTCTGTATCGTTCGGTGAGCTTAAAAAAATGCGAGCTGAGCTGAGACCAACCCCCCTCAGACAGATGGTAATACTCCCCGGGATAACGAGTGTATTTAGGATTCTGATTTTAGGTATCTCACTCACGGCCAATTGTTGTCCATATGCCAACTGTATTTCCATATATATAAGCAATGCAGAAACAGATGGTGGATTCTCTCTCCACTGGACTGGTTTCACTTCAATGCATACTCAGAATCTTGGACGTAGGGAAAGCATTTGGTCCGCGGGTATTATAAGATATCTTAGAACTTTTTAGCAATCGATCGTGACTATGGAGAATGAAGAAATCATGAAGGGATTGGAGTTAACGAATGGAGGTATGAATTTATTTTAAAGGCTTCCTTAATGCTTGCAGTACTTCTTGTAATAGCCAGGAATGGAACAGAAAAGATAATTTAATGTTGAATCTGTAATTTGTTTGTGAACTGAACTGTATTAGGATTTGGATTTGGAAGGTGGCATAGAAAAAATAAAAGAAGAGAAAATATTCGAGGCAGAGCAATCCCCATAGAAGAAGTGAAGAAGTAGCATTGACGGTGCCTGCAACAGATGACCCGACCTCACTTGTGTTAATGTTTTGTAAGTGGGTGTTGGGATTGACATGCTGTGCCGCGTTAGCATTTCTGAATCAATTCTTTGGCTATAGAGACTTTCCACTCACAATAACTTCAGTGTCTGCTCAAATAACAGTTCTACTAGTTGGTCGTTTTATGGATGCAACTTTTCCCAACAAAGAGTATCGTTTTCCCGGAACAAAGTGGACTTTCTCATTGAATCCAGGACCGTTTGACATGAAAGAGCATGTGCTCATCACAATTTTTGCCTTTGCGAGAAGTAGTGGTGTCTACGCAGTTGGTATTGTCACAATAGTAAAGGGCTTCTACAAGAGGAGCCTAAATCCTTTAGCAGCATGGCTATTGGTAGTAACTACACAGGTATGTTCACTAATGCCATTTATGATCAGCAAATCCTCTACAGGTGAGTTTACTGTTTAATTTTTACTGTTAATTACTGGAGTCATGATGACTTCCATTTGTAATTGAACACCACTAGATGCTTGGATTTGGATGGCCTGTGATGTTTAGAAAATTGTTGGTTGAATCTGCCTACATGTGGTGGCCCTCAAACCTTGTCCAAGTTTCCATTTTCAGGTGAGTGGATGATCAGACACCTAATGTTAACGTTGAACTACACCCGTTGTCTCTTGAAAAAACAATATAAATTGTCATGTTGATGTTGATGTTGTTGTAGGGCTTTGCACGAGCAAGAGAAAAGGCCAAAGGGTGGCTTGACAAGAATGCAATTTTTCATGATGGTTTTAATATGCAACTTTTCGTATTATATAATTCCAAATTTTCTCTTTGGCACGATTTCTATAATATCCATTCGATGTTATATATGGAAGAATTATGTGACCATGCAACAGATTGGATCTAGTACTAAGGGCCTTGGTATTGGATCTTTTGGGTTAGATTGGGCAATGGTTGCATCATTTATAGGGAGTTCCCTCTCAACTCCTTGGTTCGCAATAGCTAATGTTCTGGCAGGCTTCTTTTTCATAGTCTATGTTCTTACTCCAATCGTATATTGGGGGAGTCTTTACGATGTCAAATCATTTCCCATTATTTCATCTAGTGTCTTTCTAAAGACTGGTCATCTCTACAACACATCATTGTTTCTAACAGAGCAGTTCACCTTCAATGAGGCTGCATATAATCACCATGGCAAATTACATTTGTCTGCTTTCTTTGCAAATTAACTCATAATGCATGGGCCTCAAGGGGTAGTCTAATGGAAAAGGACGCATGGGCATGACACTTAACTCTCTTAACTCTCGGCGTATGATAGCATTTCAAGAAGACTCCCACCGATTCCGCAGTTGCATATTCACCACACCAGTGCAAGATGACTCCCTATATTGATTCTGCAACTGCATATTCACTGGAGCGGCTCAAGAGAATGTTTGGAATGAATTTTCTATTAACAAAAAGTGAAAAGGAATCCGATATATACAAAGTATAAAAATTCTATAGAAAGGGTTCAAAAGACGACAACTAATAAAACAGGAGAAAGTTTTCAGGGTTCAGGGTTTGTGCAAAGGCATACTACTACATTAGCTTTTCATAGATAGAATTTCCAACAACTGTACTTATTAATTAATCGGTAGTTGATGCTACGATGGACTAAACTGAAACCTGTGATTTATTTTCTTTCTGTAAATACAATGAAAAGTAAAACTACTTGAACGGTTTCACATGTAGTTACTCTAACATTTAGTCATTTCGGACATGATAATAAAATACTTGAACTACATATATATGAAGAGGACCTTACTTAAATACCAAAAGAAATAGTAGTTATGTGTAACTTAACATGAGCGGATATGTGTCTTGATCGAAGATGAAGCTAAGAAAGGCATCAATAGTTTCAAACCTGACAGACTGACCTTCCCAATTCCCGCCATGATGACAACTCCGTGACAGCCATTTCTAATGGCTTGACATATGGATTTAGTTGCACATATCAAACAGAAGAAGAGTCCTTATCATACACGCTTACTCCCATCTATGCCATGCTAATTATAAAAGAAAAAACTTACACTTCCAATGTCTCTACTAATATTTATGCAATGGGCGGTTGATCCAGTCCTGTACAATTATCCAAAGCCGTCTCCACAGGCTTCTTGGAAATATTGCCTACCGTTGCTTCTTCCCACACTTGTAAACACAAAAGATGATGCCACCAAAGCTGAACAATATTATTCAAAATTAATGACCAAATAAACATTGAAATTTGGAATAGAGACATTACAGAAGTTTGATCCTCGAGCTTTATCATTATGATGCTCCCATGGTTAGGAAGAATCTATGCTAGTAAATGATATTGATTAGCAAAATACTATCACCTGTCCATTTTTTCATGCAGGTTCAAGTGGTAGCATCCCACCAAAGTCTCTGGACTTTGGATTCTCATAGAAATCAAGATTTATTAGAATTTGAGCAGACATAAAATTTCCTTCACCATATTCACATCATGGTAGATCTCATTACAATGGCTAATTTGAGCAGTAGTGCAAACTTTAAAAAACTCCATACTAAAATCAAAATTGACATTGAATACAACAATACACATGACACTGACCATGAAATTACGATGACAGGAATAAGCACAGGAGATATGGTTCTATGCCACACCGAGATAAATCTAAGCATTGACTTTCATGCAGCTTTTGCATGGCTTAAACATGGCCGTGTTGGTTCAGTCCTGTAAGTTGCATGACATTGCATAGTTTAAAAGTTCTATGGTTTTCTTGGGATGCCCAGTGTGCATGGCGTCAATGTGGCATATTTTTACTTCCGCAACGCTTAGGGTAGAATTTTTTCTTTCTTTTTTCCAGTGGGATATTAGGACATGGTCTGCATTAATAATTACGTCGATATACCTAGAATTTGACTTATGCTATACAATCATGCAAATGTCTAACATAGGCTATACACTCATCCAAATGTCGCCGCTTCATGCCATTTATTTTTTACCATCAATGGCAAGTAGCCATTCTTTTGCCACACAGTTGGATAACACATACACCTCTTTACTATCAAATGGATAGCACCTAAGTCCTCCTCGATCTCTTCAAGATAATAATTCAAGTGATTTATACTCATTATTTGTTGTGACACTGGGCTAGAGATTTCAATGCAAACTAAATCATGCATTGGTTATCACCCATTGTTTTAACAACATCAGATATTTTAACAGCATCATGGTTGCCACCATTCTTATCATTGTTATTACTATGCATTCTCTGCCAGAGACCTAGGAAAGTTAAGGTGTTTGAAATTATTTCAAGGGACGAGCAGAATTTTGTACTCGAATCCATATGCATTTGCAAATAAGCAATGCCTGGAATTCTTATCAAATATCGTATCCATGCGTCTCAGTCCAACAAACTCAGAATGAACTGATTGCAATGTATTAGAGAAAACATACAACCACGCTGAAGCATCGAATTAGTTAGGTAAGCTTTTCAATTCACATTTTATATTCTGCACACAGGAAGTTCTATTTCTAGAAAAAGACTTCGATTTAGTACTCTTTATTTCTTTGTCATATTAATGTGCTTGCAAAATTGAAAATTGTATAGGGAACTGCTCTTAGATTCTGCTTGGGTTCTCAGAATGAGTATGTTCACAATGCAGAGTAGGACTATTTTTCAACTTGATATCAATTGATTTAGTGATTATCATGGCCCAACCTACGGTTCAAGAATGAGTAGAATCGATCCATACTTGTCTAATGTGCTCAATTTGTTGGCATCAATGACATTTACTATTGATTATTATCAGGAAAAAACTAGTTTGAATGGAATCGGGAAGCTATCCTAGTTTGAATGGAATCTGAAAGCTATCCTATACATTATCCAGGATTTGGGAATTGAGAAATGTTGTTTTCCTTTTGTATCTGTTTTCCCATCATTCTTCCACTTTAGAAGTATATTTGTTGATACATTGTATACCAATCAAAAGTCCACGTGCATGCAAAAAGAAATAGAATTTTACTGAGGACCTCATTATATTTCCATCATTAGTTGGGCTTGCAATAATTGTCGATTAATAGTCCGTGTCATTCTCATCTCCATATGCACATCAAAGAGGAGACAATGGAATATGAGTGTGCCCAGTTGTAAAGGTCCATATCAAGCCTTAAAGGTTATGTTGCAAACCAATTCAATTATTGGTAACTGTTTCATGCATTCAAAGATATTTTATGGTCACAGGATACCAATATCCTATCTTTTTGCATTTGCAAAGTCATAAATTATAATAAAAAAATAAAAATATTGCAACATTTTCAATTAGCTACAATTACCAATATTAACTCATAAATTATAATAAAAAAATTAAAAATATATATAAATAAAAATATTGCAACATTTTCAACTAGCTACAATCACCAATATTAACTGCTTTCAATCATTGCAAATTACAAAATGCATTGCATACAAGCATAATTTTCAACTTTCAAGTCCAATGTCAGGGACATTGCCACCTCGTGGCTCTTGTTTAATTGTTTATTTCAAATTTGGAACAACCACCATAAATTCAATACACTTATCCTATCCTTATACGATCTAAGAAAAGATATAAACACATATCAATATAACCAAGTTAACAAAACTAAACTTTAAATGATTTACACTTTTCCTGTATTTTAGAATATACATCATTTTTTTTTTAAATACATATTAATTATGGTCAAAATAACCTCATCTTTCTAAATTTAATATGTATGAACAATTTAAATTCTTTGAGCTGCCACAAACATAAGTATGTGTTCCCACTAGTGTAATATGTTTGAACACTCAAGAATTTTGATGGCCTTTAAATCGAAGGAACCTAAGAATTTGATGGGCCACCGATTTTGGAAGCATGGCACATTTGGCTATAAACCCTTTCACATCATTGATCTTTCCTGATATTTCACTTTGCGGTCCATGAACAACTTGTATTTTCTTATTTGTTTGTATTCCGCGTTGAAATGGAACTTGAAAGATTGGACATTCTACAGGTGGATGGCGGGTGTGTTAGTTGAGGGATGCTTAGTGGGTCTTCGTGGATGGTCGGTGAGTTGGTTGAAGAATTCTTAGTAGGTCTTGTATCCATTAATGTTGGGCTTGACCCTTAATTTGTTCGTCATTTTTTATGTCCTTAGACATTTAGTTTTCATGTGCATTAGTTTGAGTTGTGGTTCATATTTCGCAAATGGCTAAAGGTTGGCCTATATTGTGTTACTTTATTATTTTATTTTATTTTAAATATCATATTTTATTATTATTATTATTTTTTAAATAGCATATTTATTTGGTTGTTCATTGGATCCATGTATATGATGCTTGCTTGGGGTCTTGTGCCTCAGGACTAGGTGGCAAGCTTGCATCAGCCAGGTCCAGGAAAGTGTACCAAAGCATTGCAAACAAATCCAGTAGGATCGCTAGCAGGAACTCCACGCGCTTCCCCAAGTCACGTCTTCGTTGTTGCTCCCTACATGCTCTTCAAAATTTAAGAATTAGTAAGATTCACCCAAGTTTCCACACTTTGAGAAAAGTATGGATCCTAAAAAATTTCCCTATTGTATGTCTACCCCTATAATAAGCTTAATCGCATTTCCTTTCGATTTGATACATTTATTGTTCCTGCGGCG
The DNA here is from genome assembly GCA_027924585.1 of Larix kaempferi. NCBI lineage: Eukaryota > Viridiplantae > Streptophyta > Pinopsida > Pinales > Pinaceae > Larix > Larix kaempferi. The sequence goes on from BSBM01001051.1 coordinate 7,531,338, forward strand.
AGGGTCATGACTTCCACATGTCTCAGATATTTCACTGCTACCTTTTGATAAAATTTATGGAGCCCTAGCCTCTATGCTCCTGTCCTTCCCTACAAAACTTGTCGAAAAGCCACATAAATATGACGGGCCCAGAATAGAAGCTAAGAAACCACTTGTGATTATAGATGTATTTCGACTACTATTTTATTTAAAATAACAATTAAGAGATTACTACCATAAATGTGGATAAGAGATAACATCCAAGGTTTAATTCAAAACATAAATAAGTTCCAACATATCCAAAATAAAACTTATGTCAAAGAATCTTAAGTATAAAACATGATAATATTAAATCCCTCCTGCAAGCTTCTATCTTCATAAAATTGTGAATAATACTATACATGGAGTAAAATTTTGATAGTATTTCTCCAAATCATCCTAAAGATAAGCTAAAATAGTTTGTTGGGATAAGAACCCATTAACCTCTATCCATATTAACATCCATCCCACACTCGACATTATGACCCATCTGCTCTAGTTGCGCCTTAACTACTGCAAGGAACTACTTGTTTTTTTTATTCTCTCTCCTATCCATCAACCATGCCCAGATGATGCTATTTAAATCAATGATCACATTTATTTTATGCACCAACAACCCATTGATAGTTTTTATTTAAACAGTTTCTATGCAACACCTTGAGGTCCTTTGATGCTCATGTTGGATTCCACCATTGCACCTCTACTTTGTAAGAATCAATATTAGCAACCGAATCCTGATAAATATCACCAATCAGCCTACCCAACCATATTGCACAATATGATCTGGTGATTGCACAATGACCATTTGGCCCTTTACAACATCCACTCTTGGAATGAATTAATCTATGGCCTTGTTGCATGCAGGTCCGACATAACAATCCTCAAATGCAGGAACGTTTTCCTTCAAGTAGGCATCCATAATTTCATATGAATATTTGTAGGCGCACTATTATGTATATCATAGCTTTTCGATGGCCAAAAATTAGTTAATAACAAATCAACACTCTCAAAGGGACTATCCAAGTCTTTATATATAGCCTCCCAATAACTTAACTTGGGACACCAAAATTGTCCACCACCCTTATCAATCCCTCTCTTTCATAATGAAATATATGTTTCTATTCTTTTTTTTAATTTCATCCATGTCTAAAGGTGTTTTTATTTGTAGAATTAATAACCTAGGCTACCCCACCAATAAGTATACACTACCATCTAGCAATGAACATCGCAAATGAATATGAGATTACCACTTTTCATCTCAAAGTGATTCCCTAGGGCCTACATTGCATGACTGAATGTTATATATGAGATGAAATCTAAAAATTGACATTTTTTTATATTTATGATATTGTCATTATCGTCCAAAAGGTGGGGTTTTGCAAAATTATTAAAATACAAAAATTCATCAATTTGATAAGGAACACAGAAATTGTGATATTCACGTTTCATATATATATCCATAATCTCTGAGAGTGAAAATATATCCTTGTGCATTAGCTTTGGTAATAAACTCCCATAAGTTTCATCTATTTCTTCATGGGTGTACCCAACCGACAGGAATCCAACTTCAACAATCTTAAACACTCTCCTTGTTTTTAAAATAGATAAAAACGAAAAGACTAAATGATTTTTGTTATCGCTAGAACAATTATCCATTTGCAACAATAGAATGGGTGGTATTTTTTTATTTGGCATGCATAGATTTGTATCATCAACACATATATCATGTTGCATAAAATCTTGTTTATAGATCGCACACTTTTCATATCACTCTGATTGCAATAGAGCCTCAGGAAATTGGTGCTTAGATGTTCCACTTTTGTAAAACAAATATCCATATATATTAACCATTGTTTCTTCAAGACTCCTTAAGCATTTACCCAAGGATGTCACAGTGAAATTTTATCCCATCACTAAAAATGAGAGACTGAAATGGCCAAATCCCCTAGACTTGTTCCCATGAGTCAACATACCAGTCAATGATATGGGAAAATTCATAACATTACTAAAATCCTTTTCTTTCTTACCCATCATTGGAATGGAAGTCTTAGACTTAACCATTTTGTGATGAAGAATACTTAGATAAGACTTTGGATTTTTTGTGAAGCTAATCTATGAGAATAATACACTTGGCGACAACTTGCATTATATTTATTATGGGACACCTTTCCACCTCAGCTGGATTAGTGGTCCTCCTTAGCCTATCATGTATTGTAATTCACTCATTACACTTTGCAAATGAGTTGTTTTTAGAAATTATAACATATGAAAAATCTTCTCTCATCACCTTGCAAAAGGAGGATTGTGATATTGGATGCAAACTAATATGTTTGTGTCATGTCCCCTCCCATCTATCCAATTTAGGGAAGGGAACATGATACCAATATCTGGGCTTTTACATAAATTCATCCCATTCATTAGATTCATACAATTAAAAAACAAGAGTGTGCAGATGCAAATCAAGCAAGTATGCACAACGGAATTAAAACAACATCCACACACAATTCATGCTCATCCAGCATATCAAAATAATCATCAATTAAACATTGCAGAAGTAAATACACATAGATATTACTTATCTTCATTGTGCAATTGTCCTAAGCAACTAGCTATGTCACTGCAACGTTCCACCCAACCATAGGCCAGTTGTGTTCATCAATTCTCTCAACACAACTTCCACCCCCACATTGGGCACGATTCTTACAAGGAAAATGGGACATTCAAGCTCATACACAGCCAATTAATCATTTCATCTGAGCCAAGCCAGTCCACAACTGGGTTTATCAAGCTACATTTGAACCTTGGATGCTTGCACTCAAGCTCAATCCAAAACAATGGATTTACCAACAGGATGGTCATGGGTTTTCCCCAAATCGTTTTAAGCCAAAAACGAATTGTGGGATAGGAGAAAACATTCACAGGGAGGAAAACGATTTCTCCCCGGCTATCTAAGCATTTAACAGCCAAAACGATCTCTATGGAACCCCAATTTGTTTCCCCTTCTTCCCCACTGGTATACAACACAAAAATGCCCTTCTCCCAACTAAGAATGAAGGAAAACACAGAAAGACATGGCTGGAAAACGCCCAGGTAGCTCCCAACTCGTGAGGGAGGGAAAACTAGTCGATGGATAATGGCTTGGGGAGCAATTCATGGATCTTTTCTTGCCCCAGAAGAAAAAACACGATTTTCCATGAAGGGTGGTTTGCCCATACCCGAATTTGGACAGCCATACCTCCCATTCCCCAAGGCATTAACTACCTCAACCAACTCTTGGGAGAAATGAATGATTGGGTACAAAAGTCAACATGGGTAGTTGAGGGTTCATGGGTTCTCTCATTGACATTTGGCTTGACTTGATTGGATCAAGGGTTTGAATGTTTTCCCTCCCAATTCCTTGTAAAATCGTGCCCCCATCTCTTGTTGCATTGCATGGATAGTTGTGGGTATTTTATTAAAATACATATTTACATGATATACACAATTCCATTGTGCCTGGCTAGCATGTAAACCATATGCATCAATAAATCGATGGCGGGGCCTTGGCCTTGATCTCCTCACCATGATTTTATAACAATATTACATCATTTACATTTTAATGCAATGGGGTCAAGCTAGGGACATGACAGTTTGATTTCTTCATTTTCCATTTTTATAGAAAACCATGGGACATATTAGATGGAAATAATTTCAAGTGTGTCCTTGTTCCATCTTCACTGATTAATCATGTAAGATGTGGAGATTTATCTAAATTTTCCTCTACAATTTTATTAATAGTAGATACTAGTGCAATAGTATTTGACTAGAGATTTTTCCAATCCACTATTACCATGCACAACTCTCACATCACCATTCAAGAATATATTTTTACAATTGCAGAAAGTGCTCCTTTTTATTCCATGGCATTTATGCCATGCATTTTTACAGACATTTGTTATGTGCAATCTCATTATAAATAAACTTCTTCTTTTCTCAACTCCTTCTTTGGAAATAGGAGCATTTGATTCCATAGAATTTAAAACATACTCTCATATTAAATTTCCATTCATAAGATGAAATTTATTCACACATTCAACTATTGAGTGAAGTGAAATTTTTGATATACAAAGATTTGAACAACAATGTTCAATGCCAATGTTTGCGAAGAATGAAGCTTCATCAATTCCAATCCCATAAGGTGAGATTGAGTTTATTTTAGAAATTATATTTCCAACTTGCCACTTTACAGAATTGTATGGACTTGTTGTCTTAACGTTGCCATTTGTATATTCAAAATTGGAAGTACTTGGAAGCACCATCTGCAAAAGACATTCTTCAACAATCTTACAAAAATTGACCATGTCTTCTTATGTGTTCATGTTTAGTATGACATCAAAAGGAACCTCATTGAGGTTAAGAAAATGGTTTGCATACCATCTTACAAGAGAACCTTCAAGTAAACCACAATCCTCACAATTGTAGAAGACTTTCTTAACTAGAATACCAAACTCACTACCATCTAGTGGTTTAAATTGTACTATATATCCTTCAAGAACACTTAACACTATTCCCTAAGCAATTTAATTTGGATTTAAAGAACATTGATGTATCAAATTAACCTTCTTTCCCATAAACTTGATATTGTGATTTTGACTTGATACTTTCTCTGCAACTTTATACTTATTATTGTTTTCAACAGAAAATAATGTACATGTATTGAAATATTTGATATTTTTAATTGGCCATAGTACAATACTTCCACTACTTAATCCTAGAGAGAATGCCATACAAGAAAACATCACTTCATCCACCATAACATCAAAGGAGAAAGAACCCAAAAAATTTCCTCCAATAAAATCTTTCTCATTTACATTTGTTATGAAACCTACGGAAATGAAATCCTTGCATTCTAAATATTTATGTAAGAACTTATTTTTTCTTGTGATAAAGAAGATCGTCATTTAGAATAATTTGTTCTCCACTCCTGGAATTGAAAACTGGTATATCATTCATCTTATTGTGTTGAAGAGAAGATCCAATGCAGTTAACAATATCATATGTATGCCATTGAATATAACCACCAACTACCTGTGGCGATGTATCTGCACCTTCTGATGGATAAGGAAATTAAAGATCCACATTTAAAAACTTGGTAACATTTATAACAATACATCCATCATGAATGCTGATATTATGCAATATCTTTTTATCTAGAAAAGAGGTTCCCTCGGCAACTTTAATCCATTGAAAAGTAGGTCCACACATTGTTGAGAACCCAGATTCATTTAAGAAGCCATTTCTGAAATACAAAATAACAGGAACACAATGAAAATGCATGTAATTTTAAAAAATACAATCAAGTAATTTAAAAAGAAAATAATATAATCCATTATAGATTATCACTATCTATGTTCTCTAGGAGAATAATAATCTTGTCTTCTATCGTTTTCTATAATATGATCAATATGAGAATGAAAAAATAAATCTTTCATAAAAGGGAAAGAAGCAATCTAATAAAGAGCGACTAGTCCTTACTCAAATAGGATACATGTGGTTTCTCGCTAAGAAGAAAAAATTTAGAAATCTAGTAACAACTCCCTCTTGAAGATGTACTATGTTATTGATTTTTGAGAAGGAATCAATCCCATAAGGAGTGGATGATCCTTCCTAAATGGGTCAAATATAATTGTTCCTCAGAAGGGATCCATGAGGTAAGAAGTTGCCTCTCAATCCTAAAAAGGTCCTATGCTATTTTCACTAGAAGGTGATCAATGAGGTGACGATAGATCCCATATAGAGATTCCTTGGGTAATAATCTATCAGAACATTAAGGATGGATCTATCCTTACCTAAAAACCCTATCAAATGGTTCCATAAGGGAATTTACTAGTAATGGTTGGATCAAGTAAAGAGTCCTCAGTCCTTGCTAAAATAGATTGAATGTGGTGGTTTTCTATGAGAATATCCATCATATAAGACATAATTGTTCCATCTGGAAGGTGTACTCTACTATTGTTTTCCGATAACGAATGGATGAAGAAAGACAAATCATTCCTTCTTGAAGAGGTCAAATATGTTGCTACCCAAAAAGATATCCACCACAAAAGGAGTTACCTTTCACTTATCATGTTTATCATCCTCTCTCTTTGTGAAAAGTAATCATTATGAAAATGCACAAAAAATCCTTTTGCAAAGGGTCCAATATGGAATTTCATTGAAAAAGGTTAGATAGTATAAGGAGTGACCAATTCCTGATCATACAAGTCACATGTGATCCACAACACCAAGGTAGGTCTCTTTGAGAAACAAGTGACCATTCCTTCCTAAAAGGTTCTCTCAAACTAGAACGTTAGTAACCTTTATAATTACAATATAGTAGTAACATTTCTATTTAGCAACTTTATATCTGCAAATTATGAATTCCCTTGGAAGTGTTCGGGTACACAAGGTACTACCAAAGGACCGAACACCAAGAGCAACCACTTCACACAAACAGATCACAGATCAACACACCGATGTTTTGACGTGGTTTAAACCCTCTTGAGGGAAACACTCCATGGCCCCGGCCAAATAGCTTCTACGGCACAATTTATTATGCAAAGAAAGAAAGTTACAAATGAGTTTCTCATAATCAATCAACTAAACAATGACCCTCCATGCTTTTTATAGAGATCATGGACCAATCGGGTTCTAAGCCACAGATTAAGGTTAGGTATGATCTAAGAAAATTTGAGCCGTCGAATCACTCTATGTCGGGAACATATTGTGACCGTCGGATTAAGTATTTACAAATGCATACTAATGCATATTAAAAAAACACACTATCCCTAACGGATATATTACACAAGTTGATCTTAACTAACTCCTAAGTGTCTAAATATCCTAACATCCCCCCTTAAGAACAACTTGGGATAGGATTGAAGGATTTACAAAAGTGACACTATTAGGAGAAGGAAGAAGGCATTAGAGCCTATACCCCCTTAATGACAAGTTCTTGAACTCCTAACATAGATCGAAGTTTAGAAAACTTTGCTTCTGTAAGAGACTTGGTGAAGATGTCTGCAACTTGATCATCTGTAGGGAAAAAGAGCACTTCAAGAACACGATCATGAACGAGATTTCTGATGAAGTGCATATGTATCTCAATGTGTTTGCTGCGTTGATGTAGAACTGGATCTTTGGAAAGCTTGATGGCACTTTGATTGTCGCACCAAAGTTGAGTAGGCTATTGCTGCTCGAATCCAAACTTTGAAAGGATCTGTCGAAGCCATAAAGCTTCCTGACTGGCATTAACTGCGGCTCGATATTCTGCTTTTGCTGAAGAAAGAGCAAGAGCTTGTTGTTTCTTACAAGCCCAAGTGATAGGTCCAGATCCCAGACTGAAAACATAACCTGCAGTAGACTTTCGATCATCAGGATCGCCGGCCCAATCTGAATCAATGAAACCAACCAACAAAGGTTTCCCTCCTGTACTGTAATGAATCCCAAACTGAACTGTACCTCGAATATATCGAAGTATTATTTTAGCTGCTTTCTAGTGACTTTCATGAGGTGTCTGCATATAATGGGCAGCACGACCAACGGCAAAGGAAAGGTCAGGACGGGAATGAGTCAAGTATAAGAGACTACCAACAAGCTGACGATACAAGGTGGCATCGACTTCAGCTGAAGTACAAGTGGCAGAAATTTTGACTCCAGACTGGAAGGGAGAAGGGGCTGGTGTACAATCTTCCATGTGAAAGTGACGAAGAAGGTCACAAGCATACTTAGACTGAGAAAGAAAGATTCCTTCTTTGGTTTGCAGGACTTGGAGACCAAGAAAATAATGCAAATGTCCTAAGTTTGACATTTCAAAATTTTGTTTAAGACTAGATTTCACATGGGTTATAATCTTAGGGTCACTACCAGTAAGAATAAGGTCATCAACATATAGAACAAGTATGATGAGATGGTTTTCTACTTTCTTGGTATAGACATTGAGGTCAGAATGGCATCTAGAAAAACCAATGTCAAGGAGAAAGTTATCCATTTTGGCATACCAAGCTCTAGGAGCTTGCTTAAGGCCATATAAGGATTTCTTAAGGCGGCAGACAAGGCTAGAGTTATTCTAAACATATCCAGGAGGTTGTTCCATGTAAATTTTCTCCTGTAAATCACCATGTAAGAAGGCACACTTGAAATCCATTTGATGGACTTCCCAGTTATGTAAGGCTGCAAGGGAAAGAACAAGGCGGATGGAGTTCATTTTTGTGACGGGAACAAAGGTTTTATTGTAGTCAATCCCTTCAACTTGGGAAAAACCTTTGGCAACTAACCTTGCCTTAAGTTTTTCAACACTTCCATCTGATGCATACTTAGTTCTATAGACCCATTTACATCTGACAAGTTTTCTTCCTTTTGGAAGAGGTACAAGATCCCAAGTATCGTTCGCCATTAAGGAATGATATTCTTCATCCATGGCTGCATCCCAATCTGGATTTCCTGAAGCTTCTGCAAAAGTTTTTGGATCATGATTCTCGGAAACTTGAGCCAAAAGAGAAGAGGCTCACTGAAACTGAGAACATGTTCGACGTTGATCTCTAGGATCACCGGTAAGATCACCAGCTGCTTCACATGTTGAACGGACCCATCGAGGAAGCACTTGTGCTGGTGCAACTGGAGGAACATGAGCAGGAAGAGGTGGATTTTCATCCTCACTGTCATCATCAGAAATTGGAGTTGGAAACCTATCAAGGAAGTTGGAAGAAGAAGAAGAAGACACAAACGTCGAATCAGGCTCGCAGGCCAAAGATGGCACAATCGCCGAGTTAGGCTCACAAGCCAAGAGATTTTCATCAAATTTAACATCTCTTCTAATTATTATATCATGAGAATGTGGTTGAAGAAGTCTATAACATTTTACATCTTTAGGTTGCAATGCTTTCTATTTTTCATCCGGAATGTGAGCCCATGCTTCACTACCAAACACACAGAAGTGACTTACATCAGGTTTAGTTTTACTCCATGCTTCTTTCGGTGTTATACCTTGTAATGCTTTAGTGGGGGTGCGATTAACTATGAAATTTGCACAATTAATGGCTTCAGCCCAAAATTGAAGACTTAGTCCCTTAGATTGGATCATACAATTAGCCATTTCTTTTAAAGTGTGGTTCTTTCGCTCAGCTACACCATTTTGTTGTGGTGTATATGGAACAGTGTGCTGTTGTTGGATGCCTTGTTCAGTGCATAAAGTAGTGAACTTTTTGTTAACATATTCTCCTCCATTGTCAGATCTTAACTTAATAATTTGATGACCAGATTGTTTTTCAACAAGGGCCTTGTAGGCCAAGAACATGTTAAATACTTCGCTCTTAAGTTTTAGGAAATAAACCCAAGTGCGTCTAGTGTAATCATCAATGAAAATTAAGAAATATTTGAAACCAGAAAAGGAAGCAGATGGAAGAGGACCACACAAGTCACTATGCACAAGCTCCAAGGGAACTGAGGCGTGCCAAGAGGCACATTTGTCAAAACTATCCCGATGATGGTTTCCGAGTACACAACCGGAACAAACACCATCCCTGCAAGATACCATCGGAAGACCTATCACCATATTGTATTTACATAGTTGTTGCAATGAGCCATAATTTAAGTGACCAAATTGCTCATGCCGAAGTTTGCTCAAGTTATCACTATGAGCAACAAAAAATGAAAGGAAAGGTGATGATCCAAAGTTTTTAAATTTGTACAATTTGGTAATATCATCAACAATTCCGGTAGCTAGGACCTATTGAGGATCTTTAAAATCCTTGATTACAACTTGGTGAGGTGTAAAGGTCACAGTTTTACCTTCACCAGAATGAGTGATCTAATAGACTGATAACAAATTGCAGGAAATTCGTGGAACACATAGTACATCACTAAAATGACCATTATCTACTGGAACTATTCCAGCTCCTACAACATTTAGAGATCTATCATCACCAACAAATATTTGTTTGGTGTTACATTCATGCATAGTAGAAAAGATGGCTTGATCCTTAGCCATATGATAAGATGCTCCAGAATCAATGAGCCATTCATTTGAAGTAGAAGAAAAATATGCATTATAAGAATAACCAGAAGCACAAAGTGCATGTCCATGAGAGGCAGATTCTGAAGCCGGATCTAGGCTGATGTGGTGCTTCTTCATTGCTGCTTCCAAGGCTACCATCTTCTTGAAACACTTAGATTCATCATGATTATCTTTCCCGCAATAGTTGCAATGACCCTCAGTCTTCTTGCCTTTTGGCTTAGATCCTTTGTCATTTTTTAAAAAAGGAGCTGACTGAGAGGGATTTGGACCCTTGTTTGACTTATTATTGCAAAAAATTTGTTTCTTGGGAGGCTTGGACTTTTATTTTTGTTGGGACAATAAGGTTTTCTCAGATGTATCTGCATTGTTGATTATTCCAAGATGAATGAGTTTATCTTGCTCTCTAATCAAGAAATCACAAAAGGATTCAAGACTAGGCTCTTGATAGCTAGTTGCATTCAAGGATTCTTTCATGGAGTAAAATGTAGATACAAAAACAAAATATGCAGGTCCAAGTTTGGAAAGAATATGATAAATGCATTATTTGTCTTCCCTCTTAATCTTACATTCTGCACATAAGAGTTTAAGAGTTTTGTACTTAGATAAATAATCTTGAATGCATGAAAAGTCACTTGGATTTAAAGAAATCAACTAATTTTCGAGTTGGTGACCTCGAATTTCATTGTGTTTACCAAACACAGATTCCAACTTGTCCCAAGCAGCATCAGGTTCATCAATTCCAGATATGTGGAATCATAAATCAGTAGAGATTGACATCCCAATCAATCCACGAGCTTCGTCACATCTATTTGCCCATTTTATTTTCTTATCATCATCAGTGGGTTCTATTTCTTTCCTTGAGGTAATTCTGAAAAGTCCCCTACTTCGTAGAACATCCTCCATACGAGATTTCCATGAGAAATAGTTGGAACTGTTAAGTAGAATATCACAAGGGGCGGCCATATTTGTAAATTAATTGCTGTAAAAGCAAAAACCAATAGTCTGGATGTGAAGAGGTCGAAAAAATAGGTGGTTTAAAAAAAAACGACACTAAAAACTGACTCTGTATGATGAAGTTATGCTTGAACAAATAAACTATTGAAGATGTCCCCAATAGTGACGTGGTAGCCAGAGAATGTCCAGGAAAAAAAAAAAACCCCCCTCTTCCCAAGATGAACCTTTTGACAATCACTTTACAAGAAAGTTGCTTTAAGTGAACCACTTTTGTAAAATAACTGATTTCACTTTTACAATGATATTATTTTTAAATAGTGCAACAATAAAAACAAACTTAAGTGACTCACTTGTATTTTTATTTTTTATTATTTAAGTGAGATGCACTTTTACAATAAAATAACTTGAAAATAGAAATTGCATGCACTTTTTCTTTTAAAAGTAACTTTATAAGACTTGAACACAAGACCTAATAAAGAATAAAACAACTTTGAACCAAGTGAGTTAGATTAAAAGGTATGTAAAATATGGGAATGAGGAAGGGTTTTTTTTTTTTTAAACTCTTCTTGCTCGGTTTGCGTGCTTGCCCTTTTTCATGCAAAACACACCACAAATCGAAACAAAAAAAACTTTTCCACACTTCTGGAGTTAGATCTCGTTAGCTTGCCTAGAAAGTCTACGTTTTCTCTCTGTTTCTGATTTGCCGAGATCGCGTAAGGTGCACGGAAAATAGCATACGCAGCCGAGAAAAACCCTTTCCCTTTCTGTTTCTGATTTGCCGAGATCGCTCAAGGTGCACGACAAAGAGCATATGCAGACGAGAAAGCAGCAATCCGAACCCAAAAAAAAATCTAACAGTAAAAAATGTTAAAATATGAGATTTTTTCTTTTAAAAACAGAAAATAAAAAAAATACGTCACTGTAACATTATACCTTCAAATTTGATGAAATACGTGTTTCTGGAGCAACTGGGAACCGTTTTCGATCAAATGAAAACTATTTCCCAATGGAAATGATGCTCCGGATGCAATGGAACACCTCCCACAGCCCATAAATGCATAGAAATACCAGAACTAGAAACCCTTTCGAGTTTCGGCAACAACAGTTCAAGATCTAGATCATAACCGGAAGCGGCTCTTCATAAAAGCTCTGATACCATGTTCGGGTACACAGGGTACTACCAAAGGACCGAACACCAAGAGCAACCACTTCACACAAACAGATCGCAGATCAACACATCATTGTTTTGACGTAGTTTAAACCCTCTCGAGGGAAACACTCCACGACCCCGGCCAAATAGCTTCTACGGGACAATTTATTATGCAAAAAAAGAAAGTTACAAATGAGTTTCTCATAATCGATCAATGCAACAATGACCCTCCATGATCTTTAAATAGAGATCATAGACCAATCAGGTGTTAAGCCACGGATCAAGGTTATGTATGATCTAAGAAAAGTTGAGTCGTCGGATCACTCTATGTCGGGAACATATCGTGACCATCGGATTAAGTATATACAAATGCATACTAATGCATACTAAAGAAACACACTATCCCTAATGGATATATTACACAAGTTGATCTTAACTAACTCCTAAGTGTCTAAATATCCTAACAGGAAGGGATTAGGAAATGATGGGCTCTCTTTCATGTACATGTATTTGTTATTGTTTTATGATAATGGATAGATGAAGAAATCTTGATCGTTCCTTCCTGAAGGGGTCAAATATAGTGGTGCCAAAAAAGAAATCCAAATCCATGATAGGAGGTACTCTACCTCATAGTGTCCTTTCTTTTGTTATGTATAAAGAAATCAATATGAGAATGAGTGAATATTCCTTTCTCAAAGGGCCCATATCTGTATGGACTTTCATTGAAAAAGGGCCCATACCTATAGTGGTTTTGCTTGAATTTTTTTATAAACCTCCAACTATCAACATTCTCCATGCTTTACGAAAATTACCTAAGTTGCATGTAGGAGGCTCGTTATAGTTTAAGGGCTTGAGTGCCAAGTGCCCAATAACTTGTAATTCAATCTTCAATGTCTCGTTTTCTCCGACCACCTGCAAATACAGATTCACATTCAGGTTGAACAGAATAACAGTAAGAAAAACAAGGTAGATAAGGAATTGAAAAAGAAGCCGAGAACTAGATCATGGGATGCACAATTCGAATACAAATTATGGTTTTGCATTGTCTCATAAAGCAATAGATGTAGGGGACCAAAACTATACCGGGAGGGAAAGCGAGTGGTAGAACATGAAACCGTGGTTGACTGGAGTTGTATATCTACATACTTGATCCACTCTAGGGCCATTTGGTGGTTTCTTGTTGTCTTCAATTGTTTTCAATTCCATAACGGGATGGTGGTTTCGGTTAATCCAAAATTGCAAAACCATTTAAACAATTATCTTTGTTATTTATTATACTCTTCTCTTGTAGATGCATTCATTCATCCCTGCAATAATCTGAAAAGAATCACCCCATAGCCCAAAAATTCAATTTAATCTGCACCAGGTAAAGAAAACTAGCACACCAGCAGGATCGCATTGAGGATTGATGCAGGCGTGGAGGTAGCAGTGGTTTTGGGTAGCCAGAGAGGGCCACCATACCACATAATGAATGGCACACACAAACAAATGTAGATGGGAACCATGACAGGAACATAGTTTCTTTAAACATGGTTGAAGGTAAATGTATCAGTTTCAAATTTAATTTGAATTTGAATCTACTGCAGAAGCCCCTTAAAGAATCCCATCGATGTACCGATGAAATGCAAGGTTTCCAACAACAAACGCTAGAGGAAGTCTTACAAATAACAGAAACAACGTTTAAATGGATTTGTGCCAAAAAATAAAGGAATTACCAAGCTTGAGATGTTCGGAGCTAGTGCTTATAGGAAAATCTGCATTAGCTTGAGATTCTTCACTTTTTATCCACTGAATGAAAGAATTGCAATGTCCTCAGTCTAACTGTATTCGGAGAGAAGCTTCCTGGTCCGCACCCTGCAAAGTCCTTCTTCTTGTTTGTTTTGTTCCTCTGTTACGAGTGCCTGTGCGAGAGCGTTGTCAAGTGAATGGGTCGGGAATCCATTCTATCCATTTAAATTTTAAAATTTAAATCTAGTTCTTGGAGTAGGTCAACCATCCACATCAGGAGAAGCCTGTGTACATACTATGCAGCAGAAGTGGGACATCCTAACAGAGGTGGGATTAACGATGTCTGGTTAAAGGAGGGCGCCGGAATATAGAATGCAGATGCCGAAGAGTTTTTCAGCCTTATTTTTCCCAATGCCGGCGATGAGGGTCAGACCGAGGGGACCGAGCGGCGAGGACACCGTGGAAAGATTTTGCCGGAACGATTTCGCTGGACAGGAGAAATTGTCAAAGGCTTAGACAACTCTTATAATGAATATGTCCCTATTCATTATCATGGACTAATAAATTCAAAGATGGATAATCAAGCGAGAGGTCAGATTAAACATATTATAAATCAGATTTAAAAGTTAATGAGGTTAGCCAACATGGCACTATTTCCTATGATCATTTACTTTTATATTTATGAGAGTATCCAACATAAGAACATTTTCTATGAGCATTTAATTTCATATGTTGGGTACAACATTTGAATAAATGAATGAGGCTTTTAAGTACTTATGTGGCAAGTTTATGATTTTTATTTAATTTTTAATTTTTAAATATTTTTATAATTTAATAATTTATTTGCACACCATTGAAAACATGTTAAATCTTGTAATCTACTATTAAAAAAAATAGTTAATTTAATTTTAAAAAAAATATTTTTATTTTTTAAAAATTAAATGCAATACTAAAAATTTCTCAAACTTTCACTAACATTAAGAAAAAGAATTGAAACAAATGTAAATCAACCAAATTAGGGCAACCAATAGCAAGAAAGATTAAAGAAACAAGTCAATAGCCTAAGCCCCACAATAATATATAGAAGTAAAAGTTTATATAGTTAGGAACCATCATAGGTGGCGTGGTTTTATTAGTCCATGAGACTATGCCAAGGTACGAATTAGAGTGATGTAATAAACAAGTTTGATATTTATATTACTATAAGAAAATTATAATGTTTTTCAGACTTTTGTAATATTTATATATTAAACATAATATTTTTATATAAATTATTTTGTAGAATTTTTAAAATTTGTTATTTCTATTTTATGATTCGCTAAAAACTATGAAGTGGCGAATTACCCTTACTCTTTTTTTTTCCATCAGAAAAAAATCATACTATTGCTATTCCATTGAATCAAATAGTACAAAGATAGTGTGAATATCATAGATACAAGATATCTAGATCGGAACTTGTTCTCAAAAAGATCAACAGCGTAGCTACTATACATAATTATAATCGCCCATCAAAAGGAATTTACAAACAAAACTATTCGTCATCCCAAGAGTACAAAATAACTTAAAAGAAATATAAGTTACCCCTATCAAGCAGATAGGCATCCATCCATTCTTCCCAGAAAAGAAAACCTTTCGGACCAGCAAAGGCATCTTTTGAAAGTTGATCAGCTTGAGAATTGTGTGACCTGAAAATATGTTCGAAGGAAATCTGGTCCTGCTTTGCTATCTCCTGACGAGTTCGAACACACCAATTTTTTAGATCAATAACATTGAGATTGTATTCATTTGAGTCCCATTTTATTGTTACTCGGGAGTCCCCAAAGACTTTGAGATTAACCAGCCCAAAGGAATTTGCCACCTTAAGAACAACCCAAAGTGCCAATAACTCTGCTTTCATATTGGTACCTCTGCCACCATTAAGACGAAGAGAAAAGTAATGGTTTTCATTGATATAGATGACCCCACCAGTTGCACACATACCATCCTGAGCAGCCCCGTCAAAGAATAAAATCAGCTGCGAAACCACAAATGAAAAAGAACTATCACTCACAACTTTCTTACCATGTTCCACCTCAGGATAAGTCTATAATAAATAACAAACAGACTTCACACACTGCACAGCATCAGGCTTCTTATTCTGAAAAATCACTTCATTCCTTGTAAACCAAATGATCCAAGATATAAAAATAGGAAGGAAGAGTGGTTTTTTGTTATCCCTAACCCAATTGATCAAACCAGTGCCAAAGTCCAAATCATCCCAAACAAACAGCAAATTGAGATCTTTACAACACAGTGACCAAATTTCTTGCAAAAATGAGCACTTCACAAAAAGATGACCAGCAGATTCAGAGCTTAAATTACATAAACAGCACCAGCCAGGACCAATCCAGCCACGTTTAAGTAAATTATCCCATGTATTAAGACTGCCATTGAGAGCATGCCAAAGGAAACATTTCACCTTCAAGGGGATAGACCAATTCCAGATTTTCGAATACCACCACTGACTAGGATAAATACAATGAACCTGAATAATCCTGTCATAAGCAGAATTTGCAGAAACAGAACCTTCTTTTGGATTGCCTGCCCAAATTAACTTATCAGGGGTCCCCGATAGAGCAATACCAGCCGATCTCAGAGCCAGAATAAAACATTCCCATTCTAGCGCGTGATCCGGGCTCTCCCACTCTAATGCACTTAACCAACCATTACCAGAACGATGAAACAGATCAGTATCATGAACATCATTTAAGGTTTTATACCCCATAAAATTTAACCGAGATACCAGACTACCTGACAGTCTAAAACTTTCCTCCATACCAAGCACAGGATCCACCCCGATTAGAATACTGCAACCATTTCCTACCTGCCAGCAAATATCTTTGGCAATCCATTCATATACTTTAAGAAAACCTCTCCAAACTGGAGACAGCAAGCTAGAGATCCTCTTGGGCTTCCTCAACCAGCTAATAAAATCAAATTTAATATATTTGAGATGGAGAACCTTCGACCAAAGAGAATTGCTGAATAAACAACGCCATAATCTCTTCAATCTAAGAGCTTTGCTGAAAACATTAATATCTTTAATACCCCACCCACCAAACTTCACCGGCCGAGCAAGAACCTTCCATTTAACCATCACCAGATTTGTACCATCACTTTTACCAGACCAGAGAAAATTGAAAATAAGCCTCCTGAGCCTATTAAGAATGTAGACCGGAATCTCTAAAAGAGATAACCAGAAAACTGGAATACTAGAAAGCACTGCTTTAACTAATACAAGTCTGCCACCCGTTGAGAGCAACCGGAAAGTCCAATGATCAATTCTCTGTTCAAACTTACTAATGATCCAACGCCAATCATTTGCTTTATAAGAATTAGGTTTTAAAATAAAACCTAAATATTTTAAGCCATCAACCAAATCAAGACAACTATATGGTAAGATGGATTCAATTTCACCTCTTCTTCCAGCATCCACAGTATGTTGATAAAAAAATGACTTAGAAATGCTAACCTTCATCCCAGAAACCTTGCAGAAGAAATTAATGATATTTGAGAAAACCTTCCATTCTGTGACAGAGTCGATGCCAGCAAGGAGGACATCATCAACAAAAAGGAGATGCGACAGGAAGCAACCATCACCCATCTTGATACCTTTAATCAATCCCATTTCTTTGGCTTGTTGAACGAGCCTACTGAGACCATCAATGATCAGGAGAAATAGAAGGGGTGACAGAGGGAAACCCTGCTTGATCCCTCTAGAGCACTGAAAAAAAGAGGTGGGATTACCATTTACCAAAACAACAATACATGGCGTTGAAACACAAGTCATTATCCAATTCATCACTAGAGGAGGAGTTCCTATTTGAATCAGAATCAACCTGAGGAATGACCAATTGACACGATCATAGGCTTTTTCTAAATCCATCTTTAAAATCAGAGCCTTCAACTTCTTGGATTTGATCGTGTGAAGCAGTTCCTGGGTAAGACCAATCGAATCATGAATTTGCCTATCCTTTAAGAACCCAAACTGTTCTGGAGTTATAACAGTAGATATAACATCCTTCAATCTCTGAGCAATAATTTTGGAGACAAGTTTATAGATGAGATTACAGAGAGCAATGGGCCGATACTCCCCAAAAGAAACAGGTTTGTTACTTTTAGGAATTAAGGTAAGGAATGTGGAATTTAAAGCTCCAGAAATGAACCCATGAACCCTAGTAAATTCCACAAGACCTTGTATGTCTTTCCCCATAATATCAAAGAAATGCACATAAACTGCCATTGGCCATCCATCAGGACTAGGTCTTTTGTCCCTGGCAAAATTTTTTAAGGTGTGCTCAATTTCATCTAAAGAAACCTCCTTCCCCAATGCCTCAGCTTCGCTTTCATCAAAACATCTGGGATAGAGTTTTGCCAATCTGATTTGGTCCAAAAGATCACAACCACCTTCCTCTTTGTAAATATTGCCAAAAAACCTCACAGCTTCAGAGCTCAAAGAGTCCAAACCCTTTAAAGAGTTTCCATTATCATCATTGATATCCCATATCAATTTCAAATTCCTCCTTGCAGATGCAAAAGCATGAAAAAAATTTGTATTCCTGTCCCCATGACTGATCCACACCGCTCTGCTCTTCAATCTCCACTCCCTTTCTTCCATCAAGAGGATATCCTCCTTTTTTTTCTCATATAACTTCAGAACTTCAAATTCACCCTGATTTAAAGAACCATCAAAATTTTGCATACAAGCATTTTGAATACTGTATTCCAATTTCTTCAGTTCAGCAGCATCCGTCTTCTTTCTAACCTTAATCCAATTAATAACTTCTTCTTTGAGCTTCAACATTTTATGACAGAAATAATCAACAGGGTTTAAATTCTCAACATCCGAATTTAACCAGAAAGATTTCACCATCTCACAAAAATCATTCTCCAAAAGCCAAGAACTATTAAACTAGAATGGGTAACAAACCTTTTGACCATAATCTTCAAACTGAAAAGCAATAGGCCAGTGATCAGAGAATTTCACCTCATGAACCCAAGAACAAGACTTCTGGATGATACTTAAAAAAGAAGACTTCACCAAAAAATGATCTAGTCTCTTATGAACACCTGCATCCCCCTGCCTACCGTTTGTCCAGGTTGGAATTAATTTAGCTAGAACCATATCCACCAGGTCAAACCGACCTAGAAAATCCATAAAGTAATCCGCCAACGGATCTAATCTAGCCCCAGAACCACCAATATCAGAGGCAGATTTAGTAAAATTCAAATCACCAGTAATCACTAAATGTGATAAGTTAAGAATCCCAGAGGCAGCCAAAGCATCCCAGAAAATCCTACGGCCATCATAAGGAGCATAACAATTGAGGACATGAAACTGAATGTTCAACCCTAAACATATTCCTTTCATCAGAAGACCCCACAGAGTGGAATGACTTTGAAGGCAAACAAAGAAGGGTTCCAAGCCACCGCCAGTCCACCAGAAAGACCATTGGAACAACAAGCCGCAACTTCCCATCTAGGAAGAAGGTCACCTAACTTAGTGACCGCCACCGAACTTAAACACATAGTTTCCTGAAGTAACACAACACTTGGACAAATAGCTACAAATAGTTTGGAGAAGGCCTTTGCCCTAGCAACCTTCCCCAACCCCCGGATATTCAAGGATAAAATGGACATTACGAACCAGCGGCACAGGGTATCTTCGCTCTAAGACCCTCATCAGACGAATTAAAAGAAACCCTAGACATCAACAATCCAGCCTCCCGAGGAAGGGTAGAATCAACACTATCAGAAGCCCGACCCTCCTCTTTTTTCTTTTTACCCCTACGGATGGTAACATTCTGAAATTTAACAGCATGTAGTGGAAGAGCATCAGAACCGGCAAGAGGAGACTTGGAGAAGGAAGGAACCGGGGTAAGGGTTTTTAAAACCCCATCAACTTTCAGTTCACAATTTCCACCAATGCCAGACTTGTCAAGAACATGTAAGAAAGATTCCATAGCCCCATGACTCACAGAGTCGAAACCCTTTGCAGAAGGGGACAAAGGCATAACAGAACCCCGAGCCACATCACAAAAACCAAGATTGTCAGAATTATCCAAACCCTCATCAACCCTAACCCCAACAGAGGCTAATTCAGAGGAAATATTGCGAACAACAGAAGGTTTCACCAGATCAGCAGACAAAGGAAGACTCCCGACAGAGGGCAAATGAAGACCATGTCTCAAAATGACATCCCCAGAAGAAATACGAGCATCTAAATCCTTCTCCGTAACTTCCAACAAAGCAATATCTTCCTTCGAAACTTCAAAATACACAGCATTAGGAACAGGAACAGACTTACCAGGATCAACAAAGGGAGTACACAGGTCCAAAGTGCCATTCAATGTTGACCCAGTCTTCAAAATATTAGGGCATTTTGCAAAAATGTGCCCAATTTCCTTGCACGAGAAACAGCAAAATGGAATTCTGAAAAAGTCGAGCCTTTGCTTCCAGCATCTACGTCCCCAAACAACCTCAACTTCTGCCGGGAGACCAGCATCCATATCAATTTCCACCATTACCTTGGCGTATCTTCTATCCATGCCAAACAGGGATTTTCTATCAATACGAATGAAACGCCCAATCGAGTTTGCCAAGCTGACAACAATCTCCTCCGTCCAAAGTTCTATCGGCAACCCTGGAATCAACATCCAAAGGTGCCGAAATCTCTGCTTCTCCGATAAAGGATTGAAGGCAATATGCCAACGTTTCATAATGATAGAGCCTTCTTTGAAAAGCCAGGTACCCTCCAAAACCTTCGACATCATGGCAGCATCCAGAAAGATGAAAAGTATCCAGCGGTTCATCAGCAAATTGACCCTTGGATCCATACCAGAAACAGGCACCCAATTAATCCTAACCCATTCCAGAATCTCGTCTTTCGAACCGGATGTAAATTCCAAACGCCCAACAAGAGCACGTTCAGCAAGCATAGCAACCCTATCGAGATTGGCGTCTTCTGCAATCACAAACCTGGAGAGTGACGACCTTGCTTTGTGAGCTTTTAGCTTGCGTCGAACCCTCGCCTTAGCTCCATAGAAGTTAGGGTTTCCATACACCGACGAGTGCAGCACCGACGACACCGGCACACCACCATGAATGTTCACAGGAGGAAAAGAATCTTCCCCACGAAGGTGATGCGGAGAGGCCATAAGGACCCGTGACCGGATCAATAGGTAAAACCCACATCTGTCCCTCACAAAACGAAAAATGACGGGACCCTCAGACACCTGGATCCCACTACCTTCGCAGCACAACCTAGACAACTAACCCTAGTTACAGTGAACCACAAATGAAAGAAGATTAAACCGAGAAGACTACACCCAAAAAGACCTAGGGCATAAGCCCAGAAGGGCTTACCACTAGCAAGACTACCAGGTATAGAAAACCCAAATTCCATCGTCCCAGAACTGCAAAAACCTCACAGCTCTCACCCACAAAACCCTTGCAACCTCCATCGTCCCTCCAATCGGATGTGAAATTGTTTAGACAAAATAATAAATTAAATTTTAAAAATTCAAAAAAAAATTCCTAACTTGACATGTGGTCTTTGTACTAGAAGTTTCATTAATAATAATGAATATTATCATTTTTGTACACTGTGTTATTAATAATAAGTACACAAGTGTCCCTCCTTATTATTACGTGTCCTCCCATTTTTAAATGCAATGTACTTTGGGTGCTATGTACCTTAAATGCATCTACTAATTATTAATTTTTAAAACTTAAAAACTAAAACTAATTCATTTTATTAATATCTAAAAAAGTATCAATGTTTGATTACAACAAGCCATTATTAAAAAATAAAAAACTAATTTAAAAATTTAAAACAACTAAAACTAAAAACACTAGCAAGCAATTAGTAACTAACATACCCATGGCCAATGAAGTTAGGTCACAAGTTAAGTGTTATAAACATTTTATTTGTTACTTGTTCTCCATGCTTAATTGTAATCACTTGTTGTCTATGCTTAGTTTTCTATATATAAACTACCAATTATTTTTTATAAATAAATTATTTATTTCGAATTTTGAACACATTTATAACATCAATCTAGACAATACACTTGTCCCATCATCAATTATACTTATAATATCATACATCAATTATATACAAAATAATAAAATTAATTTTACAAAATATAACATAATATTATTTGTACAATAATTTTATGGCAATGAATAGTTGCTTTATAGCTATTATTTTTGTTTGAATAACAATGAAAAGTAAATTAACATGTTCACTAAATAATCAATAATCACTGTACACATTGACCGAGTTTGCCATCTAATTATTAATTATTATCACCAGTTTTTTATGAATTCCACCTTCATTCACGGAAAAACTCTATGAATTAGGATTTTCGTTTAAGTAGGTAATCCACATGAGAACGTTGAGCTAAGAACGCTCAAATTATTGATCTATATGAAAGATATTGTGAGATGGGCCTTCCAATTTCGCCCACTCGACAACTGCGCGAACAAAACTCGACTCTGAAAGATTCTGAATCTGTACTACGCATGATGCCATTCAATAATGGATCGAAACAATCAGATCTCTAATAACAACATTAGAAAGGTGGAGTTGAGATCAATGGAGCAGCCTTCTCCGAGATCTGTCGTTACAAATCCCAACATAGAGAGCCGTTCTGTTAGCCGGGATATTCGTCTCGACTCTGCGCTGCTGACTTGCGTCGCTCTTTGAATAAGCAATCCTTTTATTTTGACAGCAAGTATTGTCGGGCTTTCGGGATCTGGGCTGCCCTGGGTTCAAAGCCAGAGCCTGCCTCCTCCTGTATGCTACATTGTCACCAGACGGTTCCACCACATCTTCAGAAAATCGCACTTTCTTCACCAGATTCCGTTTTTTTTCTGTTCATCACACAACACTTAGTCTCTGCCAAATCAAATCAACAACTGTAAACACAGTTAGTAGCAGGAGAACCCACCATACCTGGAGATAACCGAGAGAGATCCAGCTCCCATGAGATCGACGCTCCTCCCTCTGCGTGCTGCTGTTGATGATCTTCACAGGAATGAGATCCGAGACCGCGCCCCTCCTGGTTCACTTTAGTTTGCAGGCGAGAAGAATCCTTCTTCAACTCCCGCAGTTTCTGGCGACCCAACACCAACAACATGACACTGCAGCCAGAGATTGCTATGACAGCTATAAGCCCAATTCTCTCAGAGCTCACCATGATCCCTGCCAGTTTTCAGCACTGGCGCAACGCTACAGAAAGCCAGTAAAACAGAAAACAAACTCCCACCAAGAACTCAACAAGTCTTATAATGGGGAATTACCGAACAGAGCAAGTTTTGTTTTTTATATATTTGTTTTCTATCGACGGCTCTCGTTCTGTCATTTAGTACCCCATAAGTGTGAGTTAATTTTGTCAAATTTTAAGTCCGTGTTGTTTGCAGCAACGAACGGATATTGTTGGGTTTGAGTAATGGGAAAAAGTGGATGCCGCGA
This sequence comes from Larix kaempferi, assembly GCA_027924585.1. Taxonomy (NCBI): domain Eukaryota; kingdom Viridiplantae; phylum Streptophyta; class Pinopsida; order Pinales; family Pinaceae; genus Larix; species Larix kaempferi. The sequence continues at coordinate 7,554,738 of BSBM01001051.1, forward strand.
ATTGTTGTCGAGTGTGAGGACAAGAATACTATGACTTCCAACCTGCAACGTGAGTCGTCGCTGGATCTTTTCCTCGTTTGTACTTTTTATTTCTCTTTCCACGTTTCGATCTATTATTGATACGTACATCAATACTGTCTGCACCAACTCAAGTGAGGCGTGGGATAACTGTCACTCAAATCGTCCTGTTTTTTTTTTGGTGGTTGGTTCTCGGATTATCATGGAATTGTGTTTATAGAGGTTTTGGTCCATTTTAAGATGACCCACATCGTCGAAATTCCAAAAAAATAACTAGAAGGGGTGGAACTGTGCCTAGCCGGAAAATTTTCCGTCGCGAACAGGAGGCCATTTGAGTTCTAGTGATCACAACTTAACTCATAGTGAATGAATATAGATATGTCATAAGTTAAGTGCTATTAACAAAATACTTGTTTCAAACACTTTGCTATCCATAACTATGAGTTATTCATGCATTGCTATCCATCAACTATGAGTTGTTCATGCATTAGTTAACAGTTATCCATGCCTAGCTATCAATATATTTTTATATATATATTTTTAATTGTTTATTTCAAATTTGAAATCACTATCATAAAATCAACCTTGACCTTACACTTGTTTTATTCATATACAATATAGGAAAAACATAAATACTAGTCCACCCCAAATTCTAAGATATAAATATCTATAAATGTAACCAAGTTAACTAAACTAAACTTTAAATAATTAACACTTTTTCTATATTTGAAAAGATACATCATTTATTTATTTTAAATACATATTAATTATTCTCAAAATAATCGTATCTTTCTAAATTTTTAAAATTTAAATTTAAAATGTATGAACAATTTAAATTATTTGAACTGCCACAAACATAAGTGTGCCCCCACTCGTGTAATATGTTTGAACACTCAAGAATTTTGATGGTTTCTAAATCGAAGGCATGGACCACCGATTTTGGAAGCATGGCCTATAAACCCTTTCACATCATTTATCTTTCGTGATATTTCACTTTGGGGTCCATGAAGAGCTTGTATTTTCTTATTTGTTTGTATTCCGCGTTGAAATGGAACTTGAAAGAATGAACATTCTTCACGAGGATGGCGGGTGTGTTAGTTGAGGGATGCTTAGTGGGTCTTCGTGGATGGTTGGTGTGTTTGTTGAGTAATGCTGGAGGTGCGTTACTTTCTAATTTTAAAATATATTATTTATGCAGATATACATAGACTATACAAATTGTTTATGTCATTTCAAAGTTTTTGAAATATTGTCAATTTTCAAATTCGAGAATCTTGGTAGGTGCCACCTCGGTTAATAGAGTTAATCTTAGTTTATTAAAAGCGTGTGCACTTGCACTTGCTTTGTCTTTGCACAATTGTAATCGTTGTTTTTATCATAGAGACGGGTTATCACATTGACGGGTTACCTCATGGACGCATAGTTGTGATCGCAATGAATTTATGGCTTCTTTAAATAGATAATAAAGTTACTGTTTTGTTTTTTATATATTTTTTAATATTTTTATGAAAAGTAATTAACTATTTAAATCATATCACAAACATATCTCTATCATAGGGCATAGTTTAAATATTAGAGGATTTAGTTTATTTTTTTGGGTTACTTTCCGATCAATTTTCCTTAAAATCTAGTTGTATTTTTTCAAAATACATATAGAAAATGCTAAGATTTGTTGAAGGTGAAGCTAAGTCTTAAGTGCTCTAGATTTGACCATTTAATTATGTGAAAAAATTATAATTTATAATTATGAGTAAATGATGTTTTAATATTATGCCTTTTTTTTTCACAGAAAATGCCAACACCTGCTATTCTGAAAGAATCAAGGTATGGCCAGGCTCCCAAGGAGCAAGTGTCACAAAGCAAGATTTGAACCCGGGTGGAGAGGATAACAACATTCCTCCCAACCACCCGATCTACACTCAATTGACAAGTTTTAATATTATGTCTTTATATGCAAAAGCTAAATGATAAAGATAAAATTATTAAAATAAAATAAAATAGTTTCATCAAACTTAGTAAATGAAGTTTTATAAACATATTTATTTGGCATATTATTCATCATGATGTTTATTATTGGGATGACTTAACTTTGTTCATTGGTTGTAGCTTTGGTGGTTGGGAGGAATGATCGTTGCCCTATATCTACTTAGGTTCAATTCTTGTGACACGATGCTCTTGTGGAGCCCCTACTGTAATGATTGTATTTATGGAAAATAAAATTCTTAGCAATTGCAAATCTCCAGCGAAGGAAGATGCAATGTGGAAGACATTGCCACCTCGTGGCTCTTGTTTACAAATATATCTTTGAACTTCATTGAAATAATAACAATGCTAACCAAACCTCATAACATTAAAAGAATGTTTCGGAATGCATAATGTCTTCTACATAGATGTTAAAGTCCAAACTTCTTCTCATTGCATAGCATTACTATTTGGTCACCTTACGAAAGGGATGTTTCACGCCTCATAGTATGTGGACGTGGAAAATATAATTTTATTGTTTTAGATTATCATTACTTTTATAGATTATTCTTCAAGTGGGATTTATAATTATGTAGATAATGGTAAATTAATTAAAATATAAACATTATAAAATTGGGTCGAAGGGTTTTTTGGGATGTGAGGGTAAAACCCTAGTTGTAGGCAGGCTTAGGGATGTTAGCGGGAGATGATGATCCAGTTGAGTATTCTCAAAATCCGCTAGAGGGTCACTGGATTTAGGTGGAAACAATTGGCGATCAAGTGGAGAATAGGGATTTGGATTTTTGCCTTGAACTTGGGCCTTGGGGCCAGCTATCGTCAGTAGGGGAAGACTTACCTCCATCTAAAAGTGGAATTGATGCTCCTCAACAACCCCAAGAGTCGTGATCGAGCTTGATTTCAGGATCGGTACCCTGGATTGAGCCTTGGGTGGGGCATGCTTGAAGTAGATCTAGGGTCAACAGGGGTTTGCAGGTGGTTGCATTTCAAAATTCTACTCAAGTTGTGGCGCGGGTTTTTTCAGTGAAGCCCTAGAAAATTCAGTTTTCCTTGACTCAGTATGGCCCTCAATTGAGCACCCTTCTTCCTTAGTGAAAGGTGCGATCCCTCTCCATGGTGAAGGATGCTCTCAAGTAACAAGTGATTTCTTAGCTTCTATTCGGGGCCCATCAGATTTATGTTCCTTTTCGACAAGTTTTGTAGGGAAGGACAGGAGCATAGAGGCTAGGGATCCATAAATTTTATCAAAAGGTAATAGTGAAATATCTGAGACATGTGGAAGTCATGACCCTCACCACAAGAACAATAAATGTATCAAATCGAAAGGAAATGCGATTAAGCTTATTCTAGGGGTAGACATACAATAGGGAAAATTTTTAGGATCCATACTTTTCTCAAAGTGTGGAAACTAGTTGAATCTTACTAATTCTTAAATTTGCAATTATAAAATGTTTGGCGATTAAAAAAATATATTCAAATTTCTAAGGACTTCTTTATAGGTTTTGGACACTTTTGGAGATTTTTAGAGTAAATAAAATTATCCCATGAAATTTGGGGGGATTATCTTTGGAAAAAAGGCAAATTGGTGAATCTTTTTTGGGAAAAAGGTCGAAAAATAGCCCAAGGGATGAATTTCGCCCCTAAAATTTTCCTTGACATACAAATGCCTTAGGTGGTTGAAATGGCTGATACAATTGTTGTAGGCTAGGTGCGAGGTCAATGGTTTGGAATCAAGATTATATAGGAATGGGTATGAAAGATCTGGTCAAAGTTTTTCGACTACTCCCCAAAGGTCCATTTACTAGCTCGGGATGGTTTGTTTTCTTGTTACGATCGGTCGAGGATGCCCATAGAGTGATGCAAGGAAATTGGAGTATAGACTCCACTCCATTATATCTTTAAAAATGGACCGCTTTGTTCGATGCTACCAACAAGAGAATTGATGTTGCTTTGATCTGGGTCAGGCTTCCAAGGTTTCCAATGGAACTTTGGTCACCAAATTTATACATAGACACTTATTGGTGAATACTAAGGGTTACCTGTCTTGCATTGAAACTGCACCCAAACCTTTTCCAGAAGCATCACCCATCTGTCCAAGCTAGTTTTTTAAAATACTGGGCTGATTATTGTACGCTAGCAGAAACAGATCTATATCCTACTGCTACTTCTTGGAACTTATACTTTTATTGGGTTTAATATGGAAGAGTGTGCTAGAACCATTGATCCTTTAAGGGTTTAGAAGCTCTTCTGAATCAACTCCTTCAAAATAATTAAACAATAAGATCTATTGAACACAATAGTTGTATTTTTGTAGGGAAGCATCCCTAAACGATGATAAGTGGTTAAGCCTCTGATAAATATGCCCAAGAAGGTCTCTTTAAGTAACCATTATGGATCAATCCCATTGGGTCAGAAAAAATAGTGTCCTTCGCTCCTGCTCCTACTAAGCCCTTTCTTTAGGGGTTGGAAAATTTTAGTTTAAAGCATTGCGAACATGTCCTTCTTGACTACGGGAAAAATGATTGTTGCTCACATATTAGTCTCCTTGGATGTTAAAGAAGGTTTGGATGAGGAGATGGAGCTAGTAGGGGGAAGGGAGACTTATGTGCAGAAGTTGTATTATGAAGCGGTCCCATTTAAGTGTCGAAAATGCCATCAATATGACCATATTGCAAGCCAATTTCAGCTCCCGTTTCGATATACTCTAGAGATCAAAAACTCATCGCATGCAAAAACGAGATATGCATCTTTTGAGGAAGGGGCTCTGGAGTCCCATGTGGAAAAACTAGGGCAGATGCTAGGATGAAACAGAGAAGTTAGAGATGAAAGATGATCCAGCCGAGGAAGTAGGACTCCATTCTCAACATGATTCGAACCTAACAGCTCAATATTTGGTTCTAGTGGACACAATATCTTCCTGCACTCTTCAGGACACTGCTACCAGGAATTTAGAACACATTCCAGATCGCAAGGACGGATTTAAGATGGGTAAGTAGTACACTCCTTCCCCCCTTTAAATATTCTGATAAATTCTATGACTTTGTTGGGAAAATATTGGTCATTCCCTCAAAAGAAGCACCCATCCCCCTCCTGGGGCTTCCCTTCCCCTCCATCATCCTCCCCTTTGATAACCTTGGCCATGTGTTCTCTCCCTCAAGCCTCCCATTGTATTACCCCCAAAAAGGTATCAGTTGCAGTAGAATCCTCGATGGACATAGAGGATGATACCATCCTTTATTAACTTAGGTCTAGGGTGTCCAGGTGGCCACATTCTTGACCAAAGGTGCGAGTGGTTCGGTCATCAATCCTATGGCTCTTTTCAAGGGGAATTTCTAGGTAAAAATATCACCTTTCAAAATATCAGAATAGAGCTTGCTTGGATTGACGGGGCATTGGAGGGGTTCCTCTAGGAATATGCTCTCTTTAAACTGTCAAGGTCTAGCAATTTCCTCAAAAAAATCGGCCTTTAGGAGACTGCTTGACTCAAACCAACCTGAGATTATATTTTTCCAAGAAACTTTTGGGGAGGGCGATGTGATCATAAAAATTATCAAATATCTCTTTAAAGATTGGTGCTTTGTAGGTATTGATGTTAGTGGGTTCTCTGGGTGTCTAGCTATGGGATGGAACTTTCGTTCTATAAAGGCTCCCAATTATTGGGGCTTTGACTCTGGTATGGGACTAGAATTTTTCTCAGTGGATATGGGGATGAATTTTTTGGATTTAAATGTTTATGGGCCCTATTTGGATCAGGTTTCCTTCTAGGATGCTTTGTTCCAGAAATTGTTTATGGAAGCAGATTTCGTCATTCTAGGGGGGGATCTGAATTTCTCATTGGGTGTGGCAGAAGTTTGGGGACCAAGAGCTAGGTCAGACTCTCTTTCAGACTATTTCATACATAAGATCAGTGAGTATGGGATGATTGATATTGAGCCAATAAAGATAAAACCAACTTGGATAAAAAAGCGAGTTGGGGAATACAAAATAGCCAAGAGAATTGACCATTTTTTGGTCTTAGAAAAACTCCTAGAATGTCCTATTCAAATGAGGCAATGGGTGGGTAGTGGAGGTGAATCAAACCACTTCCCAATCTTCTTGAACTTGTGGGAGGCATTCAAAAACCTTCAAGCCCCTTTAAGTTCAATCTGACGTGGCTCAAGGAAGAAAGTTTTCTTAAACTAGTAAGAGACATATGGGTCACCATTGATCAAGATTTGAGCATGTCAGGGGCCATCCAATTTGCATAAAATATAAAGAGAGAGAATAAGGTGACTTTGGAATTGGATCATAATAAGAGGCTTAGAGATGAGGAGGAACTCAAAAGAGTGGAAAATGAGCTACAAATACTCTATGATTCAAAAGTGGGAGGATATGCTTCTTAGGAAACCAAATATGCTTTGTTTCAACTGGAAAAAAAGAAAATGAAACTTTTGGATGACAAAGAAGTAGCTTGGAGATTGAAAATCGGGGCTCTATGGTTTAATTGTGGGGATGAAAACACAAAAAAATTTCAAGCACATGTGCAAGGTTGAAAGATCAGCAATGCCATATGGAGTTTGATTGATAAGTTAGGTAATGATGTTTCATCATTTAAAGGGCTGGATCATTTCAGAAACAATCACTTCCAATAGCTATTTAAGGCTAATGAAAGGGTTTCAATCGTTGATATAGTAATGATGGTTCAATTCTTTCCAACTTATGGGAATGAAGAAGACAACATATCCATTATGGAAGATGTCTTAGAGGAGGAACTCAAGGAAGTCCTCTTCCCAAAAGGAAAAAATATTGGGCCTAGATGGATGGCCAGTTGAATTATTTCTAGGACTATATGAGACCATTGGCGTGGAAATATTAAGAGTGGTAGAGGAATCAAGATCATAAGGGTGTTTTCACACCCCTTTAAATACCACCTTCATAGCTCCCATCCCAAAGACATGCAATCCTCATACCCTTAAAGAGTTCATACTGATCTCTAAATTCAATTGTATATACAAGGTAGTGGCTAAAGTTATAGCAAGAAGACTTAAGAAATTTTTATCAAAATCCTTTTCTTGTGAACAGTTTGGATTTCTGGAAGGAAGGAAGATCCATGAGGCATTCAGAGTTTCTTAGGAAGGACTCCATAGTATCAAAAATAGGAAACTGAAGGGAGTAGTATTGAAATTTTTTTTATGTAAAGATTATGACAAAGTGAGTTGGATCTACATAAGGGTGATTTTAAATCATTTTGGATTTGATGTGCATTACTATGGTATCCTTTGATGTTCTTATCACTGGCTCAACCTCTCCTTTCTTTCAGGCCGAAAGAGGTCTACGTCAAGGTTGTCCCTTGTCTCTCCTTCTATTTTTATTATGTTTTGAAGGGATTAGCAGGGCATTGGTAGAAGCCAAAAGATTGGGTGAATTCCAGGGTATTTATATTTCCCCGACTCTTATAATTTCGCATCTTCTGTTTGTTGACAATATATTAATATTTTAAAATGGATCATATAAAGATGTTGATAAACTCAAGGATATCTTGAGCCTTTTTGGCTATGCCACAGGTATCCAAATAAATGGAAGGAAATCCTCCCTCTCTATATTAAATATGGAAGAGGTTGAAATTCATCATTACAATGCTTCGTTTCCCTATGATTTGAAAGATTTTGACTTTGGTCTAAAATACTTGGGATTCTATTTAAATCCAAAGTGTTACAAAAAAAAAGGTTGGGCTTGGCTAATAACAAAGCTATTAAAGGTTTGGATTTTTAGATGGCTATCCAGGGTGGGGATATTGGTGTTAATAAAATCTGTTTTGGAAGCCATCCAAATTTACTACATGTCCTTATCCTGGATCCTCAAAGGTATCTTAGAAAATATTAAAGGTTTGGAGTTTTAGATGGCTATCCAGGGTGGGGATATTGGTGTTAATAAAATCTATTTTGGAGGCCATCCAAATTTACTACATGTCCTTATCCTGGATCCCCAAAGGTATCCTAGAAAAAGCAAGAAAAATTTGTTTCAAATTTGTGTGGGATGGGTCCCATGACCAATTTGTTCTTCCTTGGGTTAGCTGGGGAAAGCTAGCTTCTCCAAACTGTTAGGAGGTCGGGGATTAAAACACATCTTCCTCTGTTCCAAATCCTTGGAAACAAAATCTTGATGGAGGTTATTGTCAAAAGAGAGCCTATGGACTTCTATGGTATCACAAAAATATATCAACCCAGAGTCCATCGAGTAGTGGATTTGGAACACGGTAAAAAAGAAACCAAACTCCTCAGTATTTTGCAAGTCTGTAAGTAGTTCTTTCCAGGTTGTTGGTGAAAGACTTGCATGGTTTATAACATGTTACACAACTTGACGAGAACTTTATACTCAAAACGAGAACTCTAGCCATAAAAACCCATATTTTTGCATTTAAAACACCAAAAAACACCCCGAATGAAAAAGTGGTGCTACTGGTAGCGCCAATTTTTGATTTGGGGTAAAAAATATAGAAATGAACCAAAACATTTGTTATTGTTGTTTGTAAAAACCTTAAAATCAAACTCTAAATTGAAAACTAATTCTAACGGTAGCACACTTTTTCAAAAAATGGCATTTTTATATGATTTTATCATAATTGAAAATTGTGCTTATTTAATCTCTTAGTAACACTATATAAACTTGCATTGAGTTAAACACAAATTATTCAAGAAATAATTTGACCACTCTTTTCATATAAAATAAAAAAATTATGAGATTCATCATAAAATCATATATTAAACCATAAGACTTAGAAGTAATTCATATCAAAATTCAAGCACTCCTTTAGAGTTGCCATACAAACAATGTCATATTAATAAAAAAGACAAAATGTTTCATGTGCAAATATTCAAATCAACACATGGATTCAGATACACCATCAGAAGCTACATTTTCTTCAGATAAATGATTGGATGAAAATGTAGATGACCCGTATTCTTCTCTACTATCAATGAGTGCACCATCTGAATCTCCATGTATGCACAACATTTCATATGCGATATTCATTCTAGATCTATGCCTTGGTTTAACAGACTCCCATGTTGCAATTATTTCTGGTTCCAACAATCTTTTGATAATCTCTATATTCTTGGATCGAAGAGTGCATAGCTCTGCTCTTCCCCTGAGCACTCGTAGCATAGCCCAAGGGATATGTTGGGCACGCCCCCACGCCCGGCATAGCCCTTGGGCTATGCTACGGGCACACAAAGGGCGCTCTAGGGAGGAGCAAATCTCCTCCCCGCTTCCCAAAGCTGCGGACCTAGGCCCATCTCTTTGGGCAGTGGGAAGGAGCTCTGCTCCTCCCTTGGGCGCCCTTTAGGCGCCTAATGCATACCCCACGAATTATGCAATGGGTCTCCCTTCGGGTCCCATTGCATATCTCGTGGGCTATGCAATATCCAATGACTATATCCATGGGCTATGCAATGGGCACCCACAACATATCTCCCACTAGGGTGGGCGTTGTGGGTTCCCAAAGGGGGTCGGGGGGGAGCAGAGCTCCACCCTGAGCCCCCTTTGGGCGTCCATAGAACCCAACCGCTAGGTCAAGCGCTACAGGAACCCAAAGGGGGCCCCAGGGTGGAGCTCTGCTCCCCCCGACCCCCTTTGGGTGTCCACAATGCCCTCTCTATTCCGCTAGGTGGCGCCCAAAGGGGGACGGGGGAAGCGAAGCTCCAAGGACTCGGGGGAGTGAAGCTTCACCCCCTGGGCCCCCTTTGAGTGCTTGGGGGTGGAGCTCTGCTTCTGACCCCATTTCGGTGCTATGGGTGCCTAAAGGGGGCCCGGGGGGAGAGGAGCTCTGCCCTTGAACCCCCTTTAGGAACCCATTACGCCCTCCGAAGAGGGTGACGCAATTTTGAGAATCGCATTGCTCGCTTGGGAAGGTGTTCTGGGTGCCCAAAGGGTAAGGGGCCTAGGGGTGGAGCTCCTCCTACAGGCCCCCTTTGGGTGCCCAAGCGTTGGGAGAGCGCTATGGGCACCCAAAGGGGGGTCGTGGCCGGAGCTCCACTCCCCCCAAGCGCCCACAATGCTCGCCCGCTTGGGCGGGCGTTGTGGGCACCCAAAGGGGGGCCAGGGGGAGCCAGACCCCCTTTGGGTGCTCACAATGCCTGCCCTAGAGGCCAGGTGTTGTGGGCAATCGCCCAAGCGAGCGAGCGCTATGGGCACCCAAAGGGGGTTGGGGGGAGCAGAGCTCCTCCCCCCGGGCACCCTTTGGGCACCTGTAGCATAGCCCAAGGGCTATGTCGGGTGCGAGCATAGCCCAAGGGCTATGCTGGGCATGGGGGCGCACCCAATGCATAGCCCTTGGGCTATGCATTAGGTGCGGGGGCACCAATGCATAACCCTTGGGCTATGCTACGGGAGCACCCATAGCATAGCCCAAGGGATATACATTAGGCGTGTCCCGCAAATGCATATCCCTTAGGCATTTTGCAGAAGTGGAGGACGCAATGGAAGAACACATTGAAGTCCCAATGGAAGAACCCATAGATCACTTTGGCATTTTGCAGAAGTAGAGGACCCAATGGAAGAACACATTGAGGTCCAGGAAGAGAGTCAACCAACAGAAAATGTCAATTTCAATGAAGATTTTGGGATGCATGATATTGTTGATTAGTTTCATATCGTTGAGGAAAATGTCAAAGTTGACAAATTTTTGATAAGATATTTTTGTAATGTTTTGAATTGAAGATTTTATTTTGAGAATAACTCTTATGTTTTTAATATGTTATTTAGAAATATATGGTATATGTTTTGTCGATTTTATGTGAATCATCACTTTATGGAAAATAATGTTAAAGAGTATCATTTTTATACATCAAATAACAGAAAATACGTTGAAAAATGGTTTGAAATTTATTTTTTTCTCATTTTGTTTAGAAATTTGTCCAAAAAATGACTTCTTTAAGATAAAATTTTAATGAAAAAACTTTGAAAATGCATATATATTTCGATCTAACTAGCTTCTAAATCTTACAAAAATTCAAAAATGTGTATTTTATTATATAACTAGCTATTAAATGTAGATTTTTTTGTAAAGTTTGGAAAATGGTCCTTGTAAATAAAAGTTATAGTTTTCTTATGACCAAGAAGTTTCAAAATCACAAAAAAATGCTCAAAATGTAAAATGGTGCTACCAATATACACACTTTTTGAAACAGAGGTAAAACAACTATTAAAATTAACCCCCCAAAAAAGAGAACAATTTCGGGTTGTCGTCAAGTTGTATAACTTGTTGTATAGGTAATGTGGAAAAAGTACGTATTATGGCCAATCCATGGCTAGGTAGTATGAATAATCAATGGCTTCCCTAAGATCTGATTTAATAACTTCACCACCAAGGCCTCTTCTCTTTGGATTAGGCTGCAGACCCCACCATATCCTCGATTTGGAATTAGGTATGGAAGGATGGTTCTCAAATGGGGATGGGAAAGGATCATACTTTATTATGTAACAATTACGTAAGATCTCTCACATCCTCTCACATTTGGTTAACTGATGGGGAACATGAACTAATCTAGCAACATGCTCCTCTTGGTCACTACACCTCAAAACTAGGATACATACATTTAAGCATTGGAACACAAACTAGGGAGCCAAAATGGTGGTGGAAATGCCTTTGGAAATCAAAGTGCCCACTAAAATCCCATATCCTCATGTGGTGCATGATGGAAAATAAAGTTCCTACATGGGATACTATGAAACACAGGAAAAAGGAGGGGTCAGGATGGTGTACTTTATGCAATGTCGATGAGTAAAAGATGTCCCATCTTTTCATTCTCTGCCATTTTGTTATCTTGAAATGGAAAGAATGCTCATGGAAGCTAGGAATGGAATGTAGATTGCATGGAAATTCTATGGAGGATGATTGGAAGGAATGGTGTGGGAGTCCAATCAATCATTGGGTAAAATCTTAGCCACTGGTCATTAGTTGGGGCATCTGGTTAGCTAGTAACAAATATATTTTCCAAGACAATCCCTTGATACCAGAATTGATATATTCTCAAGTACTAAGAATCCTTTCCCATTTCCTATAGGAAAAATGTGTGACCCCAATTCCCTGCATTCTGGAATTACAAATTGACAAATCAAATTCGTGGGATTTTTTTATGGAACCCCACAAGCCACTAACCAATTTTGTGGGGGGGTGTGGGGGGATTATTTACCTCATAGAAAACCACTTTTTCAAGGTTAAAATGAGTCTTGGCCCGGGAACAAACAACTATGCAAAACTCGTGTCTTTAAAATTGTTATACTCTTTGCGGGGGAAAATGATTGTAAATCTATTCAGATCTTTGCTGACTCAATGAATTCAGTAAACTAGATTAATAAAACCCAAGAATGTCAATTTTTTTTTATTGTTGGCTCTATTTGAAGAGGTTATCCACATCAAGGATTCCTTTGTTAGGCAACAAAATTTCCAAAAAGAGTATGAAAAGAGCATATAGATCAGAAAGAGTACTCCATGACTTGATTGAAGAAAATAGTTGAATAACAAGCCTCTTTGAGGGGCAAACCTCCTTATACAATGTACCAAGTACACAAGACAAGACAAGACCAGATACTCCAAATGAAAGGTCTCCTTCCTATATATAGGATATTAAGGGGTACAATCACAACTAACTGACCCAAACCGACATAACTCATATAACCATACTAATGATAATTACCACTAATGGACCAAATCTGACATCAAAACTAATGTATTGAACCATAATATAGGGTGAAATGTGCCCATATTTAGGGCTTAACATGCCCCTCCCCTGAAACAAGTGTTTTCCTCAATGCTTGATTAGTTTTGGATGCCTCTGTATCAAGGAATCATCTTCCCATGTCGAATCTTCCACTGGTAAGTTCTTCCACTTGATAAGGTACATAGTAATAACCCGTTTTCGTAGTTGTTTAGTCCTTGTTTCAGTGATTTTTTCAGGTTCCAATATGACTTTTCCTTCTTCATCAAGCTCTAGAAATATTGTTTGAATTGGGATCTTGTATCCTATTACCTTCTTTAAGCAAGAAACATGGAAAATTGGATGTACTCTTGAAGATGAAGGGAGCTACAATGTGTAAGCCATACTACCAATATTCTGCAACACTTTATAAGGATCATAATCCTTGGGTTCTAATTTATTGTCCTTATTTAGTTGCTTGAGAGACATCTTCTTGTAAGGTTGTAGCCTGAGAAATACCCAATCCCCTTCTTCAAAACTCCTTTCACTACAATGTGGATCAACTTGTTGTTTCATCCTATTTTTTGACATAGTTAGGTTGTCCTTAAGTATCTAGAGAACTTCTTGTTGGTGCTCTATGTGATCTTCCACGGATTGAACTTTAGATTTTCATTTTAAGGGATATGTGATAGATGGAGGCAGGTACCCTTAAAGTGCCATAAATGGATACATTTTTTATGATGTTTGGAAGGAAGTATGTACCACCATTCTACCAAAGACAACCATTTCACCCACTATGTTTGTTTATCAAATGCAAAGCAATGAAGATAGCCTTCCAAACACTTGTTCCCTATCTCATTTTTCCCATTAGATTGAGGGTGATAAGATGAGCTGTGAGCCAATTGAGTACCCAAAAAAGAAAATAATTCAGTCCAAAATTTTCCAGTGAAAATTGGATCTCTATCACTTACAATAATCTTCAGATTTCCATGTAATTTCTGAACAGCTTCCATAAAGGATGCAGCTACTATACTTGCATTAAAAGAGTGAGAGAGTGCACAAAAGTGTGCATACTTCATGATTCTATCAACAACCACCATAATAACACTCTTTCGTTCGGACTTGGGTATACATGTGATAAAATCCATGGAGACTTCCTCCCAGCGTTATCAAGGTAGGTCTAATGGTTGTAGAAGTCCTGGGGTCTTAACCGTTTCACCCTTATTCTGTTGGAAATCCATGCATTCAGCCATGAACCTTTGAACATCAGATTTAAGACCTTCACAAAAAAATTCCTTCTTGTCCCTATGGTAAGTTTTCAGGAATCCTGAGTGCCCACCTATAGCAGAGGCATGTAATTCTAAAAGGACCTTCTGCTTGAGTTGGGATTTTTTGCATAAATATAAGTGATCCTTATACCATAGTGAATTATTTTTCCACGCAAAAGTATCTGATACACTGGGATAATTTTGTAGATTTTGAATGAGAGTCCATATGGATAGGTCTTTTTTCCATTCTTCCCTTGCTGCTACTACCCAATTTAGTTGTAGAATGGAAATGAAACAAAGTAATGCCCCAACATCTTCATCTTTTCTGGAGAGTGCATTTGCCACCACATTATGTTTCCCCTTTCTATATATGATTTCAAAGTCATATCCCAACATCTTGGTTACCCACTTTTGTTTCTCTTTTCAAGATAGTTTCTATTCCAAGAAGTATTTAAGACTATTATGATCTGTTTTGACCTTGAAGTGCCTACCTATTAGGCAAGGGCGCCATTTATTAAGAGCATGTAGTATTTACAACATTTCCTTCTCATAAATGGGATTTTGTAAGTTCTTTCCCTTGATTGGATGACATGTGAAAGCAAGTGGGTGTCCTTCTTACATTAGAACAACGCCAATGCCATTTCCTGAAGCATCACATTCCATAATAAATATTTTTGTGAAGTCTAGTGTATCCAATACAGGAGCTGTGCACATTTCCTGTTAAGTTGTTCAAAATCTTGAGTTGCCCCTTGAGTCCAAGAAAATGCATCTTTCTTTAATAGTGTTGTTAGAGACTCTACTATTCCTCCATAATTTAGAACAAACTTGCAGTAGTACCCTATCAGACCTAAGAATCCTCGAATATTCTTCATGTTTATGGGAATCGGCCAGTCTATCACGGCTTTCATTTTGTTAGGGTCTACCTTAACACCTTCATGAGATACAATATGACCCAAATACTCTACCTACTTCACCCCAAAGAAACATTTGGAAGGTTTTGCATATAGTTGTTTCTCCTGTAGTACTTGTAGTACCTTATCAACATGTTCTTCCCAAGACTTGCTATATATTAGTATATCATCAAAGAATACCAGAACAATTTTTCTAAAAAAATACTTGAAAAGGAATTCATCAAACCTTGAAAAGTGGAAGGCGCATTTGTGAGACCAAATGGCATGACTAGAAATTCATAATGACCTTCATGAGTTTTGAATGTTTTTTTTGAGATGTCTTCATCTTTCATTCTAATTCGATGATACCCAAAACGAAGATCCAACTTTTTGAATAAAATTGCTCCATGTAATTCATCTGGCAATTCATTAATGACAGAGATGGGAAACTTATAATCTTTAATGGTGATCTTGTTGAGCTCTCTATAATATGGACACATACGCCATGATCCATCCGGCGTGTGTATCGTTACCACTGGTGCAGAGTAAGGACTTTGGTTAGGCCTAATTATGCCAGCCTCTGACATTTTTTAAACCATACACTCAATTTCACTCTTCTGTCCACAGGGGTATCTGTAAGGTATGATGTTAGGAGGAACACTTCCTGGAATTAAGTGAATAGCATGATCAAAATATCAGACAGGTGGAAGACCTTTCGGAATATATTCAAATACCTTGGAATTCTTATTAATGATCCTTTGGAGATCTAGGGAAATAGGAGGCTTAGATGTTTGAACATCTAATGAGCATAATTTCGAAATTACACCTTGATGCCCCTTTTTAATCAATTTTGTCATACTATTAGAGCTTATCACCTTGCTTGGTTTCCCTATGATACCCTGTAATTCATATTCCTTTCCTTCCCATAAAAATTTCATGAAAATATTCTGAAAATTAAAAGCCACAGTTCCCAAGGATTGTAACCATTTAAATCCTAAGACAACATCAACACCACCCATTGGAATAGAAATCATTGGACTATTCATTACATATTCCCCCATAGTAATATTTACACTATGGAATTTCCCTGAGTAGTTGATAGTTCCTCCATCTGCAATCATTATTTGAAACTCTAGTGATGGATATACAAAGCAATTGAGAGCTTTTGCTAATTTATAGTGAATGAAATTATGACTACTACTAGAATCAATCAACACTGTTACCTTCTTATTTTTGATAAATCCTTCGATCTTGAGAGTTTGAGGAGTGTTAATTCTAGCCAATGCATGTCAATATATGGTGGGAGTAATATCTTCGGAATTAGTATCTTTTATATCTTCATCTTGAGACAGTTCATGTTCTTCTGGTGCTTCTTGTTCATTTTCTTCCCCTGCTTCACAATCTATGTAAAATAGTTTATTCTCAATGCATTTATGGCCCTTACTGTATTTGCTATCACAACTGTAACAAATCCCTTTTTCCCCTTTTTCCTCTATTTTTTGTGGTGTTAATATTGTAGGTTGCGGATAACTAGAGACCACACTTCCTTCTTTATAGTTGTAAGTGGTAAACTTCCTTGTTGCCATAATTTTTTTTTCAACTTTTCTTGCCACCCTAAATGCATGATCCAAGGACTTAAGTTCCTCAAGGAGAAACTCATGTTGGATTTGATCCTTCAAAGTTCCAATAAGGAGATCCAACAAATTATCTTCTGAAATATTCTTCACTCTGAGACTTAACTTCTGAAATTGCTTGATGTGCTCACTAACTGGGCCTTTTTGCTAGAGATTTACCAGTTGGATAAAGAAGGTGTTGTTATTTATATCCCCATAATGTGCAATCGATTCTTCCGTGAATATGGACCAAGATATAATAGATTCATTTTTACGGTCACAAATCCATTGGTACCATACAAATTGATCAGGATCTAAATATAAGGATGCAATAGTTACCTTCTGCAAAGTTGGAACCTGGTGTAGATCAAAGAACTGCTCCATCTGGAATATCCATGTTATTGGATCATTTCCATAAAACTTTCTCATGTCAATCTTGGGAAGTTGGGTTCCCTTTGGTGACCATCCCTGATTATTTTCATTATCATAATCATTTCCTCTTGGAATATTCCTATTCATGGAATTCGTTTCAACATGTACCTTATCTTCATCCTCTTGAGTATCATGGAACACATCATCACCGGGAGAAGGAGTATCCTTTGAATTTTGTTTGAGATTATAAATATTTTCCATTTGTTCCATCAAACCTTTCATATTTTCTTCCATCTTATTATCCATATGTTTCATCAACTTCCCCTCTAAACTAACTAAATCATCTGCTTTCACAGACCCTTTAATCATCTCTTCCAACTGGGACACTTGAAAAGATAAGTCTTCCCTTTCATCGTATGTTGAGGATGACTCCTCAGGTGGTTTGAGTGGAGTGTGAGTTTTTACACTTCCTTTTGGTGGCATTATGAAAAATACAATATATATCACACCCTATATTTCACCACAATTGTATCCTTCTACTCTAATTTATTCAAATTTAAAATGGTGTACCTTTTTTCATACCCTGATTGGAAGATTGTTTTAGGGCCGACTTGAAATTGAGGTAAAATTCATATTTCTACTCCTATGGGTCTGAAACTTCGTCCTATTGTATTATTAGGTGTCCTCTTTCTGATTCTGTAGGTATGACCTAATTTTGATATGCCAATAAATATTTATTGTGAATATCCGAACACTTCTTATCTTTTGTCCTTTCAAAAGATCGAACTTGTACGGACTTCCACATGTCCAATATTTTGTATTTTAGTCTGAAAATTCTACCACATATTCTTTGGTTTGTACACTTTTTGATGCAACTAGTCTCACTCAATTTGGACCTCTCATTCCCCATATATGACCTTTTTCCCTAGAGCACCTATTTTAGACTAGTTAAAAACCCTAGATTATGAGGCCAATATATACGAACCTTTGATGTCTCAAGACCTAAATTTTGGGCCACATGTAGCTCTGTCTATTAAAGAAGTGGGTTTTTAATATCTCTCTTTTAATCCTTGTATAAAAACATTTATAGCAAAAATTCCAAGATGACTCGTTTTGAAACCCAGTCCTGAGGAAAGAGCTTTGATACCAAATGTTATGCAACAAATTTCCAAAAAGAGTATGAAAATAGAAGAAATAGATCAGAAAGAGTATTGCACGACTTGATTGAAGAAAATAACTGAATAAAAAGCCTCTTCAAGGGGGAAACCTCCTTATACAATGTACTAAGTACACAAGACAAGACAAGACACGATACTCCAAATGAAAGGTCTCCTTTCTATATATAGGAGACTAAGGGGTACAATCCCAACTAACTGACCGAAGCTGACATAACTCATATAACCATAGTAATGAAAATTAACACTAATGGACCAAAGCCGACATCAAAACTAATGTAATGAACCATAATATAGGGGTAAATGTGCTCATATTTAGGGCTTAACATCCTTTGAACTATGCACTTGTTATCATGTCTATAGGGAGTGAAACTTAGAGGAAGATGGAATTTCTAAGGAAGGCTTGCAGATGGGATTTGGGCAATGATTAATTAAAAAATATCTCAATGGTGAACTCTTCAAGTTTTATCACAAGTCGTTTATGGAAGGGATGGCTACCCTAGCTAATCTACAATAAACTTTTCTAGACCCCTCAGTTTTTGCAATAGAGCGGGCTCTTCCTTTTATAAAAGTTTTGGGATCCATTTTCATTTTTCCTTGGGTGTTTAGAGGTGGTTATTTTCTATGCATTTTCTTGCTATGCCATTTTAAAAAGACTCCATATTCAACATATGGTAGTGGCGGATGAACAATATTGGAACTTTTTGCTCTTATTGTATAAGTGAAAATTATACGGCTTTAACTTATCATACATCTTATGCATATGATACAATTCACATAATTGCTACATGAATACATGGGCCACATGTATTTATAGAATGTAATTTTGTTTTTTCATCCCGTCTTTGAATGTTAATAAATTTGTTTAACTTGTTTCCTTTGTTGAAGATATGAATCTTTCATTTTGTGTGTGTGAATCTCGATCAAAGATATTTTATTGCCATATTTGCCATATGTGCATTTTAAATCATTTTCACTTATCTTTAGCTTTTGCCATCGTAAATGCACATTCTAATTTGGATTAACGCATTTCTTAGAACGCTGTTAGTTTTCAGTATTTTATGCAATGAAATAAGTGATTGTACTTGCATTTAGATTAAGTTCAACTTAGGTTAGGTTCCATTTACATAATTCCCAGTTAGATTTGAATCCCGTTGCATAATTAAAACATTCTTTTGTTCAATATTTTCCTATAGCTACATATGCTTTGTTTTTATCTCATCATTTATAAAAAGAGGTCGAGCTGCATGGTTAACCTTATTGGAATGGTACTAGTCTAGTTTTAGTTTGTCTTTATAGTTGGAATTTGATTTTTAAACTGATAGATTTCCATTATCTATTTAACAAGTTTGTTTTTTCTTTCATTTAGATTGATACTCTATTTTTCATCTTTTAGGATTATTATAGACTAAGTGTAGTTAAAGAGTTTTCTCATATGCTAAGAAGTTTACAAGATTTTGGTAGATCTTTCAGTTCGTATTAGATAGCTTATAATTTCAATCTTTTTATATAGCTTTTACTTTCATTCTTGATCACAGGATTTGGATTTAGAATAGCCTATGTTCACAATAGCATAGTAAATTATAGTTTATCATTGATTAGTTGCTAAGTCAATTTTCTCATGTTCTGGTTCATTGAATAATACTTTGTTTTTAACTTTCTAAAAATACAAAAAAGGCTCTATCAGTTTTGAATTTAAGAATTTTCTTGTACTTAAGAGATTTATGTGACACCTTCATAAACATTCCAATTCATAATAGATAGGTTGTTTTAAAAAAAAACTTTTGCATTTTATTCACTTAGGCATGATTTGTCTTTAATCAATCAATGACTTCAAAACTAGATTCAGTTTGGTCATTTGTTCCTTGAAGAATATTAGATCATAGGTATTTGCATTAAATAGGATTTACTTTGAGTTTTATTTCTGTACCAGTTCTTGTACTCATTATTGTACTCGATCTCATTCTTAATTTTAGGCATTAGTTCATGAATTTCATTGCACATCTCATCATATTAGGTTAGTTATTAGTAGGTTGCGCTTAGACTATTTACAACACATATTGTGTTACAACTCATTTTACTATCTTCGGTCGATAAATAAGATGACTAAGGTTAATTAATTAAAGCATTAATTTAGCCTGACAATGTGATACAATTTACAAGTCACAATTATGATTAAAAATCACAATCTACAGTTTACAATTTCATAATACCAACTTGCAACTGTACAATTACAATTTGAGAAATTGATAACCATATTTGCAAATTACTTATTACAATAATACATTACAATTCATTATTGCAAATTATAACAACACAATTTATATTTCTCTTGTTCTTATTCTTAGAGGATTGTTAATTGTTGAGAGGATCCTTTTTATGTACATATCAACACTAACTCCAATCCCTTGGAATAGTTGTCAATTAAAGTCTTTGAAAGTTTTTTTTAAATTGCATTGAATGTGGGTAGGTTTGATGTTATTATTAAAAGATCCCCTACCACCCTTTTCATTAAATTTGGACTTTTTAGACAAAACTATGGACTAAAAAAAGTGTGAATTTAGCCTTTCAAAGTGTGAATTTAGCCTTTCAAAGAGTAAATATCAATCTTTCTAAAGTGCAAAATTGGGTTATGAAAGTGACAATATTTGCAAGAATTTAGATTGCCTAGATGTAGATTCAATAAGACAACTTCACTTGGAATATTGTTGAGAATATGAGAAGAAGAATAGAGAAGATGTATTGAGAAAAAATCATTGTATATTATTCATCAATATGTTTACAATATATAATACATCTCAAGAGAGAAAATAGAATGCCTTGAAGGCAAGTTGTAAAGCACAAAAAAGGAAGACTTACTAAAATCTAAAAAAAACCCTAGGTGTCAAAAGCACCTTCCAAATCAGTTAAGAGGCTCACAAATTAGCTAGATATAGTATGGTATATAATGAGTGATGAAAATGGAATGTGATGATGACTTTTGGAGAGAATAAAGAGGTGGAGCTTGAATTGGCCAACTGAAGATAGTTTCCTAGTCAAACTAGATTTACCTTATCCACTAGAAAGCATAAAAAGAAGAATAAAGCTGTATAAAGAAGGATGGTGATTTTCTAACTCAGGAATGTAAATAAATAAAACAGAATCTCAGGAAATATTACCCAGAATCTCCTCAAGTGTGCCCTAGTGACTCAGGATGGCATGTGGTCCCACAAAATACAAAACTAGGCCAAATTACCTAGTCAAAACTTAGGAAATTAATAAAAAATGATTAATAAATTATATCGCAAGTATAAAGTGGGTATGAAGGGGTTTTTAATACTCCAACACGCCCCCCCCCATTGAGCCTAAATTTATGTGGTAAATATCATAAATATAGGGCCCAAGCAATAGGGCTTATGGTCACCCCAATACAAAAATTTATTAGTCCATGTAAAACGAGGAAACAAGGAAAACCCCATGGGAAAAAAACCCTCCCTAAAAAATGGACATGTCAAAATGTTTTCATACTATCTTGTTCTTAATTTGGATGATCTGAATGAACTGCTTATGAGTAACAGACTTGATGAAGAGGCTGTGGATGCCATGATCATGCATTAATGCATCAATGTAGTGTAGGCAAAAACCATGTGTAGATACCCCATGAAACTCATCATATGATGATGGAGGAGCATCATATGAATACTTCTGGTTGTTAGAACATACATGATCTGATATGGATATGTAATCAATTATGGAAAAGAGATTTGTGCAAACTCCTTCCCAAAGAGTATCAATGGACTCAACATGATCAACTTCTTGTGCAACTACAATATGGTGAATCAAACCTTGTACCTTCTTATCAAACTGATGCATAATCTTTCTGATATTGTAAAGGATCTCATGCAGCTCCAAAATATCAGAATATGAGTCATATGGAGAAGAAAACAACAAAGGTGTAGTGTCTCTATGATCGGATAGGGTTTCAATAGGAAAAGAGTGAGCAACTAGATCACCCTGACAATTGAGCGAGTCTAGAGGATTTGAGGAATTAAAATTTGAATCATGAGTGATGGGATCAGGTCCAAACATGTGGAACAATAGTCCAATTATGAAAAAATACATGGCTTTCTAACCAATTAAATATATGACAGACTTAAGAACAACAGAGACAAGTGACACAATGTAGGAAACCATAGAATTATGTGGTTTCTTAACTGGAGAACTTGGGGGTTATAGGGTCTTTTGCGCATCCAATGGTTGGGAAAATGGTCTGGAAGGTGTCATGAACTACATATAAGACTGTATATCAACTTCAAAATAATAATATGAAATATTTGAATGGAGGTGGAAGGACCTTTCAGAAGACAAGTCAAAAACTAATGAAAATTGACTAGGTTTGGGAGAAGATTTTGGTGAATTGATTGGAGATTTCTCCAAGGAAGAGGTGAAGGTTTATGATTCTGATATATCATAATGTGAATCAAAATCAAAGATATGATAAAGAGTTTTGGATCTATAAATCAAAGCATAAAGATGATTACATTTGTGAGTAGCTTGGAGACATTGTTCTTTTTCTACAAAAAGCTCGCCTTGTTCTTTTCTTGCAAAATCAGGAACATCAATATTATGTTCTTCAAGCGTCTCAACCATGATGTCCAATTTCTTCCTGAAAAAATATTGCCCACAATGGGTACCTTTGCATCAATAATAACAATGAACAATAAACATGTTATACATTTTTCAACTTTCCCCAGCAGAACCATCATCCACCGTTGATCTTATTCCTGCTTTGACCTGAGCCGTCGATTCCTAATTCTTTTGCAAAACCCCATCCTTTTCCAATTTCAAACCAATTCGTTTTATTGCCACAATCGGATAAGATATTTTCTGTTTGGAACTTAGTGCCTATTCTTCTATGCATTTTTCTTTTCTCCATTTTCATATGGGAACAAATTGTAAAAGGCATAATTCCCATTACTCCAATTCTATTTCTCCAAATCTCTTTTTTCTTTTTAACAACAAAAATATTTGTGTTGATAGATATGATTAATTATGAAGTTTCCTTTGTGGAGCAATGGAATACAATTGAAAAGTTTGGGAGGATGAAGTACAAATTGCACCAATGAGGACACCTGTCATTGATACTCAAGCAAAGGGTATGCCAAAGATCACTTCAATGATGCATCAAATTGTCTTTCAACATTTTGAGGATTATGAAGGCTTAGTTTTCTGACAGATGTAATAAGTAGTTATAAAATTTATATTTTCAATCAAATAGTTAAGCATTCAATAAGATATCAACTCTCTAATTGGGGTTGGAACCCATGAGAGCGAGATTTATTTGACTGAGAAATTTCAAGAGTAATAAAAAAATTGCAGAGTTAAGCAAAGACTTTTCTGAGCAGAGATTCTCCTGTTGTTATTTTGTAGTATGTATTTCCTTTCCTTATGTGAATGTTATTCATATTATCTATTTCCATTGTGTTTCCTTTTCATGCTTGAATGAGATTATGTTGAGTCAGAATTCATATTGATATGCTCTGGTTCATAGGATTAAAGTATTCACAAAAACATTCTTCTAAAGTTATTATTGGATTCATAAAAGAACACATACAACAAAATAAGTTAATATTGGATTCATAAAAGAACACATACAAAAAAATAGTGCAAATTGATCATGTTAAAGTTACATTATATATATATATATATATATATATATATATTCATTTGATAAATTTCATAAGGGTTGTCAGCCAAACCGGACAGCTAGATAAATCAGTTAAACTATCATTCATTCAAATTATACAAAATGAATGGAACACCCTTTGAAAAATAGGTCATTCTGATATTATCCTTCCATTCTTATATTTCCCCTCTAAAAGTACAACCCTTACAAAATACCTTCCTATACAAAATGAACAGAAGGGCCTTTGCAAAATAGGACAAAATCCCTCCCCTAAACTAACAAAAAACGAAAATATAAAAACATACAAGTAAAACTAATAGAAAATGAAAAAATAAAAGTTATCCTAAAAATATCAAGAGAGCGTGGTGGGTGGGACACGTGGTTCCCTCAGTCAATCTCCATTGATTTTTCCCCTGAGGGAGAACTATCAGCTGGAGGGGACTGTCCATAACCTACCGAAGTCATTGGGATCCTCTCGGCGTCACATTGAGCTCGAGTGGCTGCATCATGTTCGAAAAGGAGCCTTCACATCCATTCAATCAATTTGTCATTATTATTTTCGAACTTGTGGTTGATGGTATCCCCGATTCTCTTCTCCAAGACAAAAAAGCTAACAATATGAAGAAATCACTTGTTTTATCAATTATACCAATTCTAGACATTGTTTGTAGATGGGCTTGTAGAAGATCTAGTGTAACATGGAAAAAAGTCGATGAAGAAGAGGGAGAGATGACCATAAGAGATAAGAGAAGTCTAAACAACAAGATCAATCTTCCAAGATGGCATTGAGATGAAACATAATTAGGAAAATAATGAGAGATAACATACCTTAGGAATAACATCTAATATTGGTGTTAATTTTTTACATGACCCATTTCATATCATCTGTAGAATTCTATCGTTCAAGGTTTGGAAATTGCGAAAAATGGTAGTGAGGTTGTACAATATGGGAACTGTGATTTTTTGTTGTTTCATTAGTGTGGGTCATTCGAGACTTTTCCTCCATAGACCAGTTGCATAATGCATTACAATTTTTAAACAATTTGGTTGTGGATAGTTAAAACCCTACATCTAACTATGTTCTCCACATACAAAATGCTACACATATTTGAAAATTCAATCCACGGTGCAAAATTCCGCAAATACATGTAAATTCATGGTAGCCCAGTCATATAAGGAACCCACTGGATGAATCATGAATGAAAATGTTGCAGAAGATGTTTGTAAGGAGCCCGCTGGAAGAATCATGAATGCAAAGTGAATAAAATGATGTTAAAACGACAATGAGGATGAATTAACGAAGATAAACTCCGTTTCAAATTTCACCCCTACGCAGTTGGGGCATTGGGCATGGCTGCATAAAATTTCTCAAAAAAGCGACAAAATTTGCATCGTTCCACTCTATAGCTTTTAATAAGCAATGTCTAACCCAAATAAACCAAGAACCCATATAGAGGAAATTTTAGAAACATAAAAATGCTTGACAATATGAAAAAATCATTTGAAAAATATTTATAACCATGGAGATTGAATTGACAAGTAATCAAACTTCTAATAGAAAAATCAAGGTTGGATGGAAATGAAATATAATCTATACAATGTCCAATGAATATAGAGATTGGTAAATACAAAAGAGGGAGTGAATCTAAAAAATATGTTCATGAATACAAAAACTATTATCTTGAATCACTTCAATAACAAACTTCACTCCTTTGAACCCCTTTGGCAACTTGAAAGTGGACAAGAAAGTTAGGGTTTTTGAATAACCTTCAAACATGTCAATTTGGAATTTTCCTTATAAGTTTTGATCCAGAATGTTTCAAATAGTGCCCTTTGGAGGATATGCAATAGAGATCTTCAAGAACATATGGTTAAAATTTCAGATCTTGGTTCGCTATATTTTTCGAAGATATGAACTTGGGAATACATGGCTTTTAAATGACTCAAAAATAATATTTAAACAAGTTATTTTGGAATTTTTACTATAACTTTTGCTCCATGAAGTTTCAGAGAATGACCCTTAGAGGAGATGTCATAGAGATATTGAATAATATGTGGTAAAAGTTTCATATCTATATTCATCACATGTTAGGATTTATACTTGTTGAATGTTAGGGTTTGTGACAATGACAGAGACAATGAAAATTCAAGAGAAGAAGGTTGACAAAATCTTGCATAACTTTCTCATACGATATCATAATCACAAACTTGTTGGCACATTGGATCAACATACTTAATGATGATCTTGGTAATTATCTTGGCACATTCTATGATGATCTTGGCATAGATATTATTGGTGATTATATTGAAATATTCCATGGTAATGTTATTGGCATGAGATCCCTCTTTTGGAATGTACTATGAGGTCTATGATGTAAGGGTTTGAAGGTGCAAATAGATGAAGTCTATTGGTGATTATTTGTGGGATTTGATTACACTCTTTGGAGGCATCTTTCTGGTCTTTCTATACATCCGAAGTATATCTTGTAAGAACTTGATGGAATTCTTGGAGGACAGATTTGAGGCATGTACAGGTCGACATTGTGAAAGAGATAGTTTTTGTGGCATTGTGACAAAGACATTGATTGTGTCATTGTGACAAATAGGGATTGTGATAGTGACAACAATACAATGATTGTGACAATGACATATATAGGTACAGGGACAGTGATACAGCTACAAGGACATAGATACAGGTATAGGTTGATAGAGACAGTGATACAATGGCACTGGAATATTGGTCTTCTTATTCATATCAGGGTGGTAGGATGGGGAAAGGATAGGAGATTGAAGTCTCCTTTAGGCTGGTGCTTGTGATCTCAGGGAGTTGGGGCTTCCTTCCAGTTGGTGCTGGTAAATTAGGGAGTTGGAGCTTCCTTCAAGTTGGATCTTGTAAATTAGGGGGTTGGTGCCTCCTTCTAGTTGGTGCTGGGGTGCTTTTTATGAATGCAATATTGATAATTTTATATAAGAAAATCAATATGTGGTTTTCTCTTGTTTTGGTTTCGGATCCACATTAAATCTCTTATGCATTATGTATGATGTTATGTGCTGGTTTTATGTGATGGTGAATGAAATTATTAATGGTTAATGTTACATGTTGTAATTAAGGTTAAAAGTGTTAAAAAGTGCTAAATACTAATTCACCCCCCCTCTTAATATAATTTCCAACAATTGGTATTAGAGTCAATTCCTTCAAGAGAGTCTGATAGCTGCAACGGAGATCTCTAGAGCACATGGATGGACATGAAAGTCTCTACTCTATAGATGGGGTTCGTCTGTTCTATGGATCAAATTTTGATCATTGGATTATAAGGATGAGAATCCATTTATAGGAACAAGGTTTTGATATCTGGAAATCTGTTGTAAATGGTTACATCGCTCCAAAAATACCACTAAAAAATGCATCCATGAAGGAGCTAAGAAATAATAATGCAATGGAAATGGATATCATCTTGCATGGAATATCTGATCATGTGAAAGATAAATTTGGAAATTGTTCATTAGCTAAAGAGTTCTGGGACAAGGTATAAAATCTATGCATGAAGGGACCCCATTGTTAGCACTATTTTTGTCCCAAGTACCTAAGAAGATCGGGTAAATAGTTCATGAGGTTTGGAGTCCAAAGAAGGCTTAAAAAGTATAAGGGAAGTAAGCCTTAGGGAGCCTACAAACTTATTCCAATAGGCCCAAGCACTTAAAATATTAAGCAAAGGCGCTAGAGCATCAACTACACAAGACCCTATCCAATGACCAGGGAGCTATGCGACGGGTGTTGGTTTATCCAGCATACTGAGAGGTGGGGGGCCGAATCAATATTGCCTTTTTCAAAACTTTTATAAACAATTAGTATTAAGCACAAGTTAATAATCATAAGTAAAATGAATAAGACAATTAACAATTTGAACACACATATTTATCATGGAAACCTCAAAGGGAAAACCAACAAAGATTTCTTATTAATAAGCTAATCTTATACAAAATTGTTTTACAAGCACCAACTCGATGGAGAACTTAATCTCCTAGATTCTTCTGCCACTATAGAAATGATGCACCTACACCCCTGTTTTTATTCCTGCTCAACAGAAAATGATGCCCCAACACCCTAATTCTCCAGCCATGACTGGAAGGAGGCAACAACCCCCTTAGCACGCCTCAACCTGCCCCAAGCACCACCAAAACACCCTCTGATTTATAATAGTTTTAACTTCATTTTTTCATATCTTCAATGGAAGCTAAATTTTTTGTAATGCTTCAGCTATGTCACTGGCCTCTTTCTTGCTTCTGAGATGCAATTACCAAAAAATTCAGAGACACGTCTTCATACATTTGACTTGTATGGTTATATATATTATTTCAAACATTGTGTCTTTTTAGGAAAATCATGCCTCTTCATAAAAAATAGTGTATCCTTTTAATGGCATCAATTCATAATTGATCTTCATAGAACTGTTCAAATTTGAACCCTTCTCAGCCCTTCCAAAGGGTTCTATCCATTCCTATAAGTGTAAAGTTAAAATTGCCCTTCAAGGAAAATTTAAAATCTGAATTTTACCCTTCGAATTAAGAAGGACATAATTTATATCAACATTTCAAAAGAAGGGAAACATTTGAAGTTACCCACCCATATAAATTTCAATTCCTATGCTATAAAATTCGATTTGTCATTCAAAAGATTAGAAATATCATAAATTATAATCCCTCACTCATGTCACGCACTCACTGCTCAGCTGCACAAGATGGCAAGTGATGACTAACGACTACGAGGCACTAGCCACTGGGATTTGACGTTGAATCTCAAATCACTTCGGGCTGAGATATAAGGTTTGACAATGTGTCAACGACTATAGCTGTAACTGTTGTTGTTGTTATTGTAACTTCAGAAGATATTCCAGTGTACTTTATATTGTTATTATTATTGTATTTTATTTGTACCTCCGATGGATATTTTTTTCCTCCATACAGGGATGTCATTATGATGCTTAGTCATAATAGGTCATTGAAGTAAAATCCTCCATTGTAAGTCAGGGAAATAGTCCCCCAAAATAGTCGAATGTAAGTGTATTACTAGTTCTCCTAGAGAAGTCGGCCCAGTTGGGTAAAAAGGTCACCCCAAGGTAAAGTATAAATAGAGAGCTCAAGGCTCTCTCATTTGGACACACACTCACTCACTCAAGTTCGCATTAGTGAGAGAGAGAAGACAAGTTCGCATAAGAGGAAAGAGAGAGAGTTGCAGAAGACCATCTTGTTTTGGGGTTTTACTTTTGTGATATTGTATTGGTGACAATTCTATCTATGAGGAAGTTGCGGGGTTTTCTCCTTTATGGTTTCCTCGAGGAAAATCTTTGTTTCTATTGTTTTATGTTGTGCTTTTTATTCTTTCAGATAATATCCTAGATAATATTGATTAAAAGTTGAAAAACTAACATGGTATCAGAGTTAACCTGAAAAGAAGACATAGTGCAACAGTGGGAAGCTAGGGATTCTAAGTTGGACGTCTTCTCTCCACAGATCATCAAGAAACGGAGGCTAGGATAACTCGCCCTAGAAGGGCGCATCTTTCTGTCGAAGCAGAATCAAAATCCGAGAATTTTCAATTTTTTTCCTGTTACTATTATCGGGAGGAAAACTAGGGCATCATCTATTTCGGGATTTTTCTCACATATTTGGAAGAGTGAGTACATTGGAAAACTCTCCTTGACGAGGCACATCTATTTGTCTAATCAGAATTTTCAAATTCCAACTTTGGAAAATTAGGGTTTCTCTAACAAACCCTAGGTCAGCCAGGTCCAGTTCCAGCTTGGGAATCTCAAATTGGTAAGATCAAAATATTTGTTATTTCCATTTGAGGTTCTCATTTCAAAATGACTCACCACACCAAGCTTGAGGATAATATTGAGGGAGCTGATAACTTCTGAGCATGGAAGTATAGGATTGCACTTGTCCTTGAAGAAAATGATTTGGAAAAGTATGTCAATAAAGAGGTTCAAGCACCAGAGGATGATGAGGCTAAAGGCATCCACAAGAAGAACTTGTTTAAGGCCAAGAGGATCATTGCATATTCTA
Organism: Larix kaempferi; assembly: GCA_027924585.1. Classification (NCBI taxonomy): domain Eukaryota; kingdom Viridiplantae; phylum Streptophyta; class Pinopsida; order Pinales; family Pinaceae; genus Larix; species Larix kaempferi. The sequence continues at coordinate 7,584,461 of BSBM01001051.1, forward strand.
TAAAGGATCATCTCATCCCACATGTGTCATCTTTGAAGACACACAAGGATATTTTTGATGCTTTGACAAAGCTATTTGAAGGGAAGAACATAAATCAGAAGATGACCCTGAGGAACTAGCCTAAGAATGTGAAGATCCAAAATGTAGAGACCGTGCAGTATTTCTTCGCAAGGGTCTCTCAGATCAAGGAGCAACTTGAAGCAGTTGAAGAAAAGGTAGAAGAAGGAGAGATCATGATGACCACCTTGAATGGTCTCCCAATATCATGGGACTCATTCATTCAAGAGATATGTGCCAGGAAGAAGTTGATCACATTCAATAGACTATGGGAAGAATGTACACAAGAAGAAGCTCGACTTGTGGCACGAGAAGAGAAGATGGGATCCAATGACGATCAAGCTCTCACAGCACATGCCACTATAAATCATAAGAAGAGGGAGCACCATCATCATAATAAGAGTGAGAACCACCATCAAAATCATAGGGAGAACTATGATAATCAAAGAATACCCGGAAGAGATCTATCCAACATTAGATGTTATGCATGTGATGAGAAGGGACACTACTCCAAATATTTTCCTAGAAATAGAAGTGTCTCCAACAAGAAAATACATCATGCTCACACCGTGGAAGATAATGAAGTTGCAAGAAAGAGAACTGAAGAAGAAAGTGATGAATCTTCAAGCAATGAATAATATGTCATGATCTCAGCACTCACGGGAACTGTCACACATGGGAGCAATGATTGGATTGTAGATAGTGGAGATTCCAATCACATGATGGGATATAAAGAATCCTTCATAAAATTATCTGAGCATGAGTCACCTCACAAGGTGAAACTTGGGGATTTTACCAATACCCCATAAAAGGAAGTGGAGAAGATTCCTACAAGCTAGACTCTGGAAAATCTCTAAAGATGAAAGATGTCCTATATGTTCTAGGACTAAAGAAGAACCTTCTCTCCATATAATCACTAGATACTAAAGGTATGAGGGTTTCATTTATTGATGGAAATTCCTAATGTGGCCAAAGGGAAAGACAATAGATTATGCAACTATGATTGGAGAGAAAGAGGGAGGTTTGTACAAATTGAAGGGACAACTTGAACAAGCATTGGTTCATGATGACTCCATGGAGCCAAGTGAACTATGGAATAGAATGCTTGCACATGTGCACTATAGAGCACTACCTATTGCAAGCAAGGCAGTTTCAGGACTTTCAGAAATCCAGAAAAAACATGAAGGCATTTGCAAAGGATGTGTGAAAGGAAAGAATGTGAAGAAGGCATTTCCCAACAGTGAAAGCAAAGCGAAAGGAATATTGGACATAATCCACTCCAATGTATGCGGTCCCATGTCATGCATCTCATTAAGAGGATATGTATATTATGTTTCTTTCATTGATTATTTTTCCCATAAGACATGGATTTACTTCTTGAAGAATAAAGATGAGTTATTTATTAAATTCAAGGAATTCAAATCCTTGGCTGAGAATCACACTGAGAGGAAGATCAAGACCCTCCGATCAGACAATGGAAGAGAATTTACTTCAGAATATTTCAAGAATCTATGCAGAGAATCTAGGATTAAGAGGGATTTGAGCACTCCCTACAATCCACAACAGAATGGCATTGCAGAAAGGAAGAATAGAATGATAATGGAAGCAACAAAAGCAATGCTTCAAGACCAGGATCTTTCGATGCACTTATGGGAAGAAGTTGCGACGACAACGGTGTATGTACAGAACCATACTCCTCATCGAGTAATAGATAATAAGAGTCTAGAAGAAGTGTTCTCCGGTGAGAAACCAGAAGTCATCCATCTCATAATATTTGGCTTCCCTGTGTACATACACATTCTGATGGAGAAGAGGACGAAACTAGATCCTTCAGGAAAGAAGGGAATATTCGTAGGATACAATGAAACATCAAAGGCATACCGAATATACTTCCCAAGATTCAAGAAGATCAACATCAGCAGAGATGTGACATTTTACGAAGACTCAACATACAACAAATCAATAAAATGATCCATTGAAGATATTGAAGAGCCTGAACTTCCCAGGATTAGAGATTCAGTGATGGAAGAAGCAGTTCCAAAAGAGCATGAAGAACATGACATGGAAGAACCACAAGAACCTCTAGATCCACCTCGTGAGAGGAACTCCCACAAGGGAAAGACAACATGGGTACGAGAAGCAATAAAAGATGCAGAGAATTATGGCACTCCATATGGGATGCACAGAGAAAGTAAGAGACCTAGACCATACTCCAGCTATGTAGCCCTGCTATGTGACATCATTGACATGAAAGAACCTTCCAATTATGAGGAAGCAATAGAGAAGAAATAATGGAAGGATGCCATGATCGAGGAGTACCAGTTGCTTATGAAGAATGATGTCTAGGAGGTAGTTCCGAGACCAGAAGGGAAGTCTGTTGTGACTTCGAAGTGGATCTACAAGATCAAGCATGCTGCAAATAGTAGCATTGAGAAACACAAAGCAAGGTTTCTAGCATGTGGCTTCTCCCAAAAGGAAGGAATAGACTATGAGGATACATTTGCACATGTAGCCAGATTCACTTCCATTAGATATGTACTAGCACTAGCTGTAGTGATGAAATGGAAGGTACACCAGATTTACGTCAAGACGACATTCTTGAATGGTGTAGTAGAAGAGGAAGTGTACGTGGAGCAGCCACTTGGATTTGAGACACATGACAAGAAGACTCATGTGTGCAAGTTGAAGAAGGCCTTGTATGGATTGAAACATGCACCTAGTGTTGATGTATATGTAACTTCGGAATGTATTTCATCTGTGTATTTTATATATATTTATTGTACCCTTATAAGAGATGTGTTATTCCTCTATAAGGAAGTGTCGTCATGTGGATTGACAAGTGTCGCAAGTGTGTGTACTTTCCGATGGGTTATTAGACCGCCATGTGGGGTCGGCCCTGAATTATATATAATATAATGCGGATGTATCTAGATAGACAAGTCGGCCCCATAAGGTCACTGGGCAAAAAGGTTAGTATAAATAGAGATCGGAGATCTCTATTTTACTCATTCGAAAAAGCAACTCACTCTCACTCAGAAAGCGGCGCACTAGTGAGGAGGAGGATCATCTGCTACTAGGAGACTATCTCAGTGTTATTTGGTTGTACTTTGGTTGAGCCATTGCTCTCTCTATCTCTGAGGAAGTTGTGGGGTTTTTCACCTTAGGGTTTTTCCCACGGAAACTCTGTGTCTCTTGTCTCTTATGCTTTTGATTCTTGTGATGCTTGTCATATTGTGATTGTCATGCATTGATATACTGTATATGTTATTCTCTTAGCAAAGATCCTAGAGTATTGTGAATTAATGCTTAAAATTTAACATGGTATCAGAGCTAACCTGAGAAGAAGACATTTTGCAGTGACGGAAGCTTGAGTTCCTTGTTTATTGGGTTTCTCTCCACAGATTTTTGAAAATCAGTATAGTAGATTGACTCTACTCATCAAGGCGCATCTATCTGTCCAATCAGAATTCAATTCCGAGCATTTTCAGATTTGGCCCTAAAACTTAGGGTTTCCACAAAAATAGAAATTTCTGGAATCTGAAGACATAGCTGGAAGCTCCTTGCAAAAATCCAAGTTTAGAGCTTTGGATCGAGATTTTTGGCTAGGTAGATCTTCGGGAAACTCAAACCCTAATTCAGGGCTCTCCCAGTGAACCCGGGAGGACAAAAAGGCAATTATGAAGGGCAAGACTTTGCTAATCTCAAATTATGAATGCACCAGGCTGATCAGCTCACCAAGGCGCATCTTTCTATTCTTTCAGAAATTTGAAATTCACATTTTGAATTTTTAGGGTTTCTCTGACAAACCCTAATCCGGGACCAGATCCAGTTTTTCAGCACTTCAAGTGGTAAGACCTAAATCTTTTCTATTTCCATTTGAATTACTCTTTAAGATGTCTCTCCACACCAAGCTTGAGGATAAGCTTGAAGGGGCTGATAACTTCCGAGCCTGGAAGTATAAGATTGGGTTAATCCTGGAAGAGAATGAGTTGGACTCATATATAAAAGAAGACATCCCTATCCCAGAGGATGAAGAGGCCAAGGTATTGCATAAGAAGAACTTGGTCAAGGCAAAGAGAATCATTGCTGATTCCATTAAAGATCATCTCATACCCCATGTATCCTCTCTAAAGACACCCAAGGAGATGTTTGACTCTTTGACCAAGCTATTTGAAGGGAAGAACATAAATCGGAAGATGACCCTGCGGAACCAATTGAAAGGAGTAAAGTTTCAGAATGGAGAAACCATTCAATCTTATTTTTCAAGGGTCTCCCAGATCAAGGAACAACTAGAAGCAGTGGATGAAATGGTGGAGAATGGTGAAGTGGTAATGACTACTCTAAATGGCCTACCCAGGTCATGGGATTCCTTTATCCAAGGAATTTGTGCAAGGAAGAAGTTGATCTCCTTCAGTAGACTACGGGAAGAATGCTCACAAGAAGAAGCAAGGCTTGTGGCACGAGAAGAAAAGATGCGGAATGAAGATCAAGCTCTCACAGCTCACACCAAGAAAGGGAAGTCCAAGAGAGAGCCATCTCACTTCAAGAAATCTTCACATCACTTCAAAGAAAGAAGAATATGCTTCACCTGTAATGAGAAAGGACATATTGCCATAAATTGTCCCAAGAACAAGAAGGACAACAACAACTCCAAGAAGAAGAAGAAGGGCAGCAAAAGAAGGTTTCATGCTCATGCTGTCGAGGATGATGAACCACCCAAGAAGAAGGATAGGGCAGAAAGTGATGATGACTCATCAAGTGAAGAAGAGTATGTTCTAATCTCTTCTCTTACAGGTACCATCTCCCATGGTTGTAATGATTGGTTGATTGATAGTGGGGCTTCCAAACACATGACTGGGTTTAAGGAATCTTTTGTGAATCTATCTAAACATGAATCACCCCATAAGGTGAAACTTGGGGATGATTATCAATACCCAATCAAAGGAAGTGGTGAAGCCTCCTACAACCTAGATTCTGGAAAATCTTTGAAGATGAAAGAAGTTGTTTATGTACCTGGGCTCAAGAAGAACTTACTCTCAATCTCTGCATTGGATGAAAAAGGTATGAGGGTTGCATTTGTGGATGGCCAAGTCCTAATGTGGCCAAAGGGAAAGACCATAGATGATGCAGTAGTGATTGGAGAGCAAGAGGGAGGTTTGTATAAATTGAAGGGACAACCTGAACATGCCGTGGTGCATGAATCCATGGAGCCAAGTGAACTTTGGCATAGAAGACTTGCTCATATGCACTATAGGGCACCTCCAATTGCAAGAAAGGCTGTAGAGGGTCTTCCTGAAATCAAGACCAAACATGAAGGTGTTTGCAAAGGATGTGCAAAAGGTAAGAACATTAAGAAGGATTTCCCAAGCAGTGAAAGCAAGGCAAAAGATATCCTGGAAATCATCCACTCAGATGTATGTGGTCCTATGTCATCCAGTTCTCTTAGGGGGTATGTTTACTATGTATCATTTATTCATGACTTCTCCAGGAAGATTTGGGTATACTTCTTGAAGAACAAAGATGAGGTGTTTGATAAGTTCAAGGAATTCAAAACCCTGATGGAGAATCAAACTGACAAGAAGATCAAAACATTCAGATCTGACAATGGTGGAGAATTCACCTCAGGTGACTTTAAGAAGCTTTGTAGTGATTCAGGGATTAAGAGGGAGTTGACTACTCCTTATAATCCTCAACAGAATGGAGTTGCATAAAGGAAGAACAGAACTATCATGGAAGCAACAAGAGCAATGCTGCATGACCAGGATCTACCTATGCATCTATGGGCAGAAGAAGCTAGAACAGCTGTATATGTGCAGAACAGAACACCTCACAAGATATTGGACAACAAGAAACCAGAAGAGGTCTTTTCTGGGTTCAAGAAGATTGATGTCAGCAAGGATGAATATAAGTTCAAGGACAGGTAATCCAGGAAGCAAAGATCAAGAGGAAGCACACTCCAGCAGCTCCTGCAAGGATGCATATTTTCAGAGGGAGTTGACCATCTTCCTACATTCCAAAACAGAAAGGTGTAGAAGAAGCTACTTCAACAACTCCTGCCAGGAAGCAAAGACTCAGAGGGAGTCCACCCAACAAACAAACAAAGATACGTATTTAAATTATCATTTCTTGCCTATTTTGTTTGTTTAAATAATATTATGCTTATGTTCCTAGACTTAGGAGATGTATTGTGCATATTAGAATGATTTCATTAATGAACAGGATACTACTAATATGCATGTGATGGGTAAGTGACCTATGGCACTGTACAACATTCCAGTTCTACTTATCTAGAATGAAACCTCTTTGTTGACATGTTGGGAGTAGTGCAAACTCTTAACAATGTTCTGGTAGAGATTGGAAAGCATCTAGAAAGTTGTGGAACATGGATAAATGTTGTATTTAAGCATTGGCTAAGATAACTGCATGACTGCATGACATATTTCTTTATGTGTAAAGAATTTGTTCTGAAAATTATGAAATGTTTCTAATCATGCAATTTAACTTGTTTTGTAGGAAAGTCCGTATATCTTCACCTACAAAAGAAGGAATACAACATTTGTTCCAGCATCAAAGATATCTATTGAAGATATTGAAGTTCCTAGGATCTGGGATGAAGAAATGGAATGCCATGATCCTTCGATCATGAAGAAGATGTTTGGGATGCAGTCCCAAGACCTGACAGGGAGTCACATGTGTGCAGATTGAAGAAAGCCTTGTATGTCTTGAAGCAAGCTCCCAGAACCTGGTATGGTAGGATGGACAATTTCCTATCTAGTTTGGGCTTTACCAAGAGTAAAGCAGATTCCAACCTTTACTACAAGGTTGAGGAAGGGAATCCTGTGATTCTACTCCTGTATGTGGATGACTTATTTGTAACAGGAGATGACAGACTGATTGCAGATACTAAGAGGAAGCTTGCAGATGAATTCGATATGAAAGATTTGGGAATGATGCACTATTTCCTAGGTATGGAGGTGTGGCAGAGTGCAGGTGGGATCTTCCTTGGTCAAGGGAAGTACACAGTAGATATCCTGAAGAGATTTGGGATGATGGATTGCAAGGCCATGGCCACACCTATGGCATCGAATCTGAAGCTTCTATGCGATGCTTCATCTGAGCCAGTTGATGTCTCTATGTATCGTCAGATGATTGGGTCCTTGATGTACCTGACGAACACGAGATCGGACATTTGCTTTGTTGTGAACACATTGATCCAGTTCCTGACGGATCCAAGGAGTGTTCACTTGATTGCTGTAAAGCATGTTCTGAGGTACCTGAAGGGTACAGTGGATTATGGGCTCAAGTATGAAGCGAATCAAAAGTTTAACCTGCAGGGTTATGTTGATTCAGATTGGGATGGCAGTGCTGCAGATAGGAAGAGCACATCTGGGTGTTGCTTCAGTATGGGATCAGGTGTGATCTCTTGGTTTAATAGGAAGCAGTCCTGTGTAGCACTGAGTATAGCTGAGGCAGAGTATGTTGCAGCTTGTTCAGCTAGTTGTGAGGCAGTATGGCTACGGAAGCTACTGTCTGAGTTATTTGATCTCCCGATGGATGCTACTGGTATCTTTTGTGATAACCAGAGTTGTGTGAAGCTATCCGAGAATCCAGTGTTTCATGATAGGTCGAAACACATAGAGATCAAATATCACTATATCATGGATATGGTGCAGAGAGGAGCTGTGAAGCTCCTGTATGTTGCAACGAACGAGCAGATTGCAGATGTGCTGACGAAGCCACTAGCCAGGGTGAAGTTCGAGTACTTCAGAGAGAGGCTTGGTGTTCTTCAGAACGAGGACACTTCGAGGAAGAAGTGATGGACACATTTGCTAAAGCCATTCCAAGCATGTTGGAAGGAGGATCCTTCACATGGCTGTGGATGTAAGCGCTGGATGTTGATGAGCATCAGGATGATGTTCTAGTTTCTGCTTTGTATGATCATTTGGATCATTTGTATGTATATGTATGTACGCATCATGTTGGATGCTGGATATGATAAGTTGGATCATCTATATGTATGTAAGCATCATGTTGGATGCTTGGACCATGTATCTGTATATGTATCAGGTGGATACATTGTATGATCAGGTAGATCATGTATATTGATATGTATCAGGTATGATTAGGTAGATCATGTATGTTGATGGATAAATTGTGTGGATCATGTATCTATGTATGAGGTGGATACACTATGTATATTGATATGTATCAGGTATGATCAGGTAGATCATGTATGTTGATGGATACATTATGTGGATCATGTATCTATGTATCAGGTGGATACACTATGTATATTGATATGTATCAGGTATGATCAGGTAGATCATGTATGTTGATGGATACATTGTGTGGATCATGTATCTATGTATCAGGTGGATACACTATGTATGATGATATGTATCAAGTAGATACTTGGTGTGCATCAGATGGATGCATTGTATGATCAGGATGATCGTGGAAGACGAGCTTCTCCAGATGACATGCAGCAGGATGTTGCAGTGATGATGATTAGGGTGATCATGTGTACATCAGGATGATGTATGATGAGTATCAGATGATACTTTGTGGCCGTGGATCAGGTTGTGCAGGTAAGCATGTAATTTGTGCCCTAGGAGATTTGCAGATGGTCTTTCGAGGTTTTTCCTATGGCATGTAATTCGGTGCCCTGGGACATCTGGAAAATGCTCTTTTGAGGTTTTGCTTGGGAGGACATATAATTTGTGCCCCGGGAGATCTGCAGATAGTTTTTCAAGGTTTTGCCTATGGCATGTAATTCGTTTCCTTGGGATATCTGGCAGATGCTCTTTTGAGGTTTTGTCCTATGGCATGTAATTTGCTCCTGGGAGATCTGGATAGGATGAAAAAGGCCTCAGATGCTTCAGCCATGTTTTGCCATGACCACATGTAATTTGCTCCTGGGAGATTTGGACAGGATGAAAAAGGCCTCAGATGCTTCAGCCAAGTTTTGTGGTGAGATCACATGTAATGTGCTCCTGGGAGATCCGACAGGTAGAGCCGTGTGCTCGTAACAGCCTGGGATGCTTTAGCCAGGTTTTGTGGTGAGATCACATGTAATGTGCTCCTGGGAGATTCGACAAGTAGAGCCATGTGCTCGTAACAGCCTGGGATGCTTCAGCCAGGTTTTGTGATGGGTCACATGTAATGTGCTCCTGGGAGATCCTACAGGTAGAGCTGTGTGCTCATAATAGCCTGGGATGCTGCAGCCATGTTTTGTGACGCACGTAATAAGTCCTGAGGATTCCACAGTATGGCCAGTGATGATGAAGACCTGCAGATGGTGGGCCTACATCCAGTATGAAAAAGGACTGGCTCTGTAGAACTTCCTATGACGAGTAGAGTCAGAGATTGGTTGAGATAGCAGCAGCAGTGACGATGATGATGACGATGATCCCGAGAAGAAGACTTGTCTAGCAGATCTGTGTCGAGAAATACCTTCCTATTTAAGAGGGAGTGTTAATGTATATGTAACTTCGAAATGTATTTCATCTGTGTATTTTATATATATTTATTGTACCCTTATAAGAGATGTGTTATTCCTCTATAAGGAAGTGTCGTCATGTGGATTGACAAGTGCCGCAAGTGTGTGTACTTGCCGATGGGTTATTAGACCACCATGTGGGGTCAGCCCTGAATTATATATAATATAATGTGGATGTATCTAGATAGACAAGTCGGCCCCATAAGGTCACTGGGCAAAAAGGTTAGTATAAATAGAGATCGGAGATCTCTATTTTACTCATTCGGAAAAGCAACTCACTCTCACTCAGAAAGTGGTGCACTAGTGAGGAGGAGATCATCTGCTACTAGGAGACTATCTCAGTGTTATTTGGTTGTACTTTGGTTTAGCCATTTCTCTCTCTATCTCTGAGGAAGTTGTGGGGTTTTTCACCTTAGGGTTTTCCCCACGGAAACTCTGTGTCTCTTGTCTCTTATGCTTTTGATTCTTGTGATGCTTGTCATATTGTGATTGTCATGCATTGATATACTGTATATGTTATTCTCTCAGCAAAGATCCTAGAGTATTGTGAATTAATGCTTAAAATTTAACACCCAGGACGTGGTATGGTAGGATGGATAGCTTCCTGATGAGTTTAGGATTTACCAAGAGTAAAGTGGATTCCAACCTTTACTACAAGGTTGAAGAGGGAAATCCAATGATACTTCTACTCTATGTAAATGACTTGATTGTAACAGGGGAGGATGCGCTTATCGCTAATACAAAGAGAAAGCTTGCCGCAGAGTTCGAGATGAAGGACTTGGGTATGATGTATTATTTCTTAGGCATGGAGGTGTGGCAGAATACAGATGGAATCTTCCTTGGACAAGGGAAGTATGCAGTAGAGATTATGAAGAGATTCAGAATGACGGATTGCAAGGAAATGGCCACACCCACAGCATCGAACTTGAAGCTACTATGCGATGCTTCATCAGAGTCAGTTGATGCCACGATTTATCGTCAGATGATTGGTTCATTGATGTACCTGACAAACACGAGACTAGACATATGCTTTGCTGTGAACACCCTGAGCCAATTCCTGATGGATCCAAGAAAATTTCACCTGGTTGTTGCGAAACATATATTGAGGTACCTGAAGGGTACAGTTGATTATGTCCTCAAGTATCAGGCGAATCAGAATATTAACATGCAGGGTTATGTTGATTCGGATTGGGCAGGCGGTGTCGCAGATAGGAAGAGAAATTTAGGATGTTACTTCAGTATGGGATCTGGTATGATCTCCTGGTTTAGCAGGAAGCAGTCATGTGTGGCACTGAGTATAGTCGAAGCAGAGTATGTTGTAGCTTGTTTGGATATTTGTAAGGCAATATGTATTAGGAAGTTACTGATTGATTTGTTTGATCTCTAGTTAGAGGCGACTTATATCTTCTGTGACCACCAGAGTTGTGTGAAGTTGTCCGAGAACCCGATGTTCCATGACAAGTCGAAGCACATTGAGATCAAGTACCACTATATCATGGATATGGTTGAGAGAGGAGTAGTGAAGCTCTAGTATATTGCGACGAAAGAGCAGATAGCTGATGTATTGATCAAGCCATTAGCCAGAGTGAAGTTTGAGTACTTCATAGAGAAGCTTGGTGTTATCCAAATCGAGGTTCCTCCCTATAAGAAGTGATGAGTCTGGAAGACGCAAATGCATTGAGCCATTCTCACATGGTAGTAGTTTTTCTCTCCCATGTTGGTAGATGTAAGGGCTGATCCATTCTCACATGGTGGTAGGTTTTTCCTCCCATGTTGGTAGATGTCATGGCTGAGCCATTATCGCATGGTGGTAGGTTTGTCCTCCAATGTTGGTAGATGTAAGGGATGGGTCTCGCATGGTGGTAGGTTTTTCCTCCCATGCCGATAGACATAGGTATCGCATGCTAGTATATGTAGGTCTCACATGTTGGTAGACAAGGTTCTCATATGGTGGTAGGTTGTCCTCCCATAATGGATGCGTTGAGAGTTCCATCGGTCATAAGACACTGTGTGTACGCCTAGGAAGGATCTCGCATGGTGGCAGGTTTGTCCTCCCATGCCGGTAGCTGCGGGATAACTGTTGTGGGACATGTGATGTGCATCTGGGTTGTGCTCCGTGTGATGATGAGATGATCTGGATACGATGAGACGATAGTAGGAGATGCAGGTGATTGTTGTGGCAATTTAATGACTGGTCCTAGGTTGTACCTACTTGATGGCTTGCTCGCAAAGATGATGAATACCTACATGAGGGATAGGCCTACATCCAACATGAAAAAGGGTTGGATTTGTAAAAATTCCTATGACGAGTAGATTCGAGAGATGTCACCAATCGATGATCGACATGATGAGGATTGCAACAACAATGACGATGATGATCCATTTTTTATGACGATATTTTAGAATTGATGATGATCCAATGATGATGACGTTATCCAGACTTATGTCCAATGGGATTGATGACTATGGCGAGAGAATACCTTCCTATTTAAGAGGGAGTGTTGTTGTTATTGTAACTTTAGAAGATATTCCATTGTACTTTATATTGTATTTTATTTGTACCTTCGACAGAGATGTTTTTCCTCTGTACGGGGATGTCATTATGATGCTTAGTCATACTAGGTCATTGAGGTAAAAGCCTCCATTGTAAGTCAGGGAAATAGTCCCCAAAAAGAATCAAATGCAAATGTATTACTAGGTCTCCTAGAGAAGTCGGCCCAGTTGGGTAAAAAGGTCACCCCAAGGTAAAGTATAAATTGAGAGAAAGGCTCTCTCATTTGGACACACACTCACTCACTCAAGTTCGCATTAGTGAGAGAGAGAAGACAAGTTCGCATAAGAGGAAAGAGAGAGAGTTTCAGAATACCATCTTGTTTTGGGGTTTTACTTTTGTGATATTGTATTGGTGATGATTCTATCTTTGAGGAAGTTGCGGGGTTTTCTCCTTTATGTTTTCCCCGAGGAAAATATTTGTGTCTATTGTGCTATGATGTGCTTGTTATTCTTTCAGTTAATATCCTAGATAATATTGATTAAAAGTTGAAAAAATAACAGTAACAACAGAGAACCACTACTAGTCTACTACTAGGCCCAAAACGAAACTAAAACTTTGTCCCTACTACCTATGTGAAGCTGGTTACCAATGTCCACTCGTTTTTCATCAAAATGAAATTCAAATGGCTGGTTTGATGAGTCCTCCTCTACAATAATTCATTTATTGCATGAACATCACATACTCATGGAAACTCTAAACAACACTCAATGGCATGCAACTACAAATAATAACATGCAACTAGGACCACAAACTATGTAGAGGTCGATCTATGCATTGATATAGAGAAGTGGCACTGGGCACACGATATGGAGAAAAATGAGTTAGAAAAAACATTTGTACCAAAGCACCACAATGGTTATTAATTAAAAAAAAGAAGAAGCTTAGGAATAGTCTCAATTTGATGGGCAGAATGATCATGATGTAATCTCCCTCCCTCCCTCCAAACATATGTGGTTTCTCACCACATTTGTCTTTGATGTTTGCCACCAAAATACATATAAAAATTACATGTTTTTACATCCTCTTCTGTTTAAATCTTCATCGCATAGTCATAACTACGGATTATTCTCACCACATTTGTCGTTGGCGCTCACCACCAAAATACATATAAAAATTACATGTCTTTACATCCCTTTCTCTTTAAATCCTCATCTCATAGTCATAACTAAGGATTATCATGCCTGTGCATCCTCACCTTATAATATCAATTGGGTCAGGGAACAGAGACAACCATAAAATATCAAATGTGTCAAGATGCAAAGAGTAAGATACAACTATAACTAAGTCTTATATTAAATTTACCATATAAGTATTTAATTGACAGTATAAACTAAGATTGTACACATTGGATTGTTGTGATATTCTTATCACTCCTTATCAATGTGATTGTAGGGAACTCTTTGAAGGTGAAGTCCACAATTTTAAGTCTTCTTCCTCATTTGACTCATGCCTTTTGGTAAGACAATAAGGATGGTAGTGGCATCAACATTGAAAATGGTTTCGACATAGAGGTAGATACATTAATTATTTTAATTCAATAACTTAAATTTCATGCCAGTGACTGTGAATTCATCGAATCGTGGATTGGCACAAAAAACAACAAATCTTAGAGCTTTGAGATCTTAATTTCTCACATATAGAATTTTCTCAAATCCAACCATTAACAAACTTCTTTTGGTGTTTTGGTTCAATTTAAAAGGCAAATTGTCGAGACTCAAACATGCAATGAGTTGCAAGGCTCTAGTTGACTTAGGCTTGATTCCATTTCCCCTCCATCCCATACTTGTATGTTTTCGCGACAAGTGTTGAACAACAAAATTTGATGCTTGAGCCCCTGTGATGCTAGCGTTGCTGACTTGCTTGTTTTTTTAATGTTCTATGAGATATATGCATTATTTTTTCTTAGGCGCCTAATGCTCATGATTCGTACATCTCTCAGGCTTCAATGGATTCCCTCTCTCCAGTTTGAATTAAGTTTTGATTGGTTTTATATGTATTTTTTGGTTGTAGGTTTATTATAGCCTTGCTTTTCTTAGTAGCTTCCTTTTGTAATTAACCGCACATAATTTTCTCATGGTTTTAGTTTTATTTTAAGACTATATCTAGTTACAATGTCCTAGACTATCCATAAGATCATGTGGATGCCCCAATATGGTTATTGCATAGTCTAAGTAGTTTTTATGTATAATGAAATGTGCTCCAACCCGAAAAATACAACATAATAGTTGTTATTTTAATGAATTGTAAAATTAATGTTACATATATGACAAATTAATGTGTTAAAATTAGGTTTTATTGAAAAGATGTCATTTTCATGTAAATATTAACGAGTGCTTATTTGTTCATGATTGTAAAAATTTGGATGGGAAATATTTCTTTTATACATTTTTTGGGGGAAGAGTTTGGTCGATTTATACTTGTCAATTGAAGTACAATTATTTATATTTCCCTTCATATTTAAAGGGATCCAAGAACAAATGCCCTTCCAATTGAAATTAAGACCCAACCTTCAAATTTGATCACTGCTTCATAGTCTTTCAATCTTGTTTTAGTTAATAAGGAATTATTATTTTGTAGAGTTAACCAATTTTGGCATTCTCCAAAGTTGGCAATATGGCCAAATTGTTCTCCAAATATACTATTTCCAAACCTCCATTCAACAGAGTGGATTTCAAACTGGCGGTCAACTAAGATTTAAAAATATTTCACATCTGATCCTTTTAATTAACCGTCGAGCATCTTTCAACAACGAAATGATTCAAAACCATTGCATCTTCGTCAATCCACATCAATGGTGGACTTCAACATGCGCTTTTCTAGATTTCATAAAGATTTTGCATCACATACTGAGGTTTAAACTCTGAGAAACTTAACCCAGCGAAATTATCCTGTACCATTGGATATCCCCATCCAAGATTGACAATGGACTTGAAAAGTGGATTTTGGGTCACATTCTTGAGTTGAACTCCGTGCATGTTAACCCAACGAAATGCGTGTGATCCGTTGGATTTGATTCCTCCGATATCGATGGTGTTCTTTGCAAGTCAACTACACGGGCTTCATGATTGCATGAAAGGGCTTTAAGTGCACACAAGAGCTTCAAATGACCAATGGAGGAGATGGAAAAGGCGCTAAACAATTGAACAAATCACACCAAAAGTTGAGAACATGTAAACCTATGGGGGAATAATGATGTGGACCCACCCAGAAGCAAATCGATGGTGAAAAAGGGTTTTGGTGCTAGAAAGCGCATAGTGGTTAAAATTGGAAAGGTGGAGCAGAAATTAAACCACTTACCACATGGCAAGCGTTGGTGGAGTCCGTTATGAAAAGCGGTAAAAGTTAAACCGCTCATCGCAAGTTTCGAAACCACCTAAGCATATGTTATATAAAAGGTTTGTTCGAAGTTTGAAAAAATGCATTTGTTGATTATTGCCTGGAGGAGAAGAAGCCTCTGAAAACATGTCACTTGTCTTCGTCAACATGCACAGAATTCAACCTCAGCGTTCTCCTGTTTGTAAGCTCACTTTACAGGTAGCTCGAAACCCTCACTTTTCAGAGTTTGTTTCCCAAATGGATAAAATTGAAGACCTTGTTCCTTTCAATGAAAGTTTAGATGAAAACGAGGAGCTTGTAGTTGACAGGGAAATGGATATTTTCGACCCTGTTTTGTCTGTGGGTAGTATTTCGCAGTCTAAAGAGAAATTAATGGAGTTTAAGTTGCAGGGAAAGGATGTATTTAATGTTTTTGGTTCATTTTTGTATTATTTTTGTGTCAAACGGACCCTACACTGCCCTGAATTTGTTGGTTGGTGTGCGGTGAATTATTCACAGGCCGAAAGGGTAATCATTAATGTAAATACAACCAAAATTCTATGTTGATTCAATGCACAGACTATCCGTGAGGTTCTAGGCTTAGCTGAAACATTTCCCCAAAACCCTTAGTCATTTAACGAAAAAAATTGGTAAATTTTAATAGAAATTGTAGTCTGGAAGAAAAAGAAAAGTTTTTATTACAAGTCTTGAAATATGGTCAGTCACATGAAAACCTATCGTTCCCTTTGAGTATTGATGTCTTTTAGCGAGATACCCAGTTATTTGTGTCCTTGTTGAGTCAAATGTTAGTTCTAGATAGTGATAATTCAATCACGGAAGTTATGTTAGGTTTCCTTCTACAAGTCATTTCACCCGAGTCACAATCGAGTCCAGTATGTGTTTTTAATTTTGATGAATTCCTAGTTGAAGCGATTCATGTCCAGTTGGTGAATTTCCATGAGTTGAAGCATTTTAGACATCAGTCATATCTCCTGAACTTGTTCTTATGTTCAAATATTTCAGAATTGAATTTTCTTGGTACCATGTTTTCTCATGACCTTCCTAAATATATCAATATGTTTGAGTTCACCAATACAATCATGGCAGAAATTTACAAAATTATTTTTAATGCTGAATTACCCCGAGTGTTAGAAGAAATGAAATAAATGTTGCAGCCTACACCAAAAGGAAAAACGGGTGATTGGTTCTTGTATAAAGAACATACCATAATTAGAGTGTATGGTTTTATTGGAGAAACACATATGTTGCCAACCCTTTTAACACCAAGGGTTTTTTCCTTAGAATTTATTAGACAAAGATTGCATTCAAAAGAAGAACATTTCGGTGTTTTCAAAAAATCATCAAATGTGAAATTCCCTCTTAAAGTTGGTCCATTCATCATTAAGACTAAGGAAACCCTATCTATAGTAGAAAAATGATTGAAGATCATGGATTTCCAAGAGGCTAAAAGGATTAATTATGATCCTCATCAAATTATATCGCAAATGAGACAGGAAAATAGAAACAAGTATTTTGATCATCAAACAGTTGAAGGATTAAAAGAAATGGCAGATTTATTCAAATTTGAAAAAGATAAGAAAGAAGTGAATATGGAGCAAACAAGCAATTTGGCAATTCTAGTTCAGATACTAGCTAAATATGATATCACCAATAAAAGAACTATTTTAGAAGTTGATAGTACGGAATTCGATGAAAAATTTTCAAGCAAGAATCAAAAGTGGAACAACAAAAGGAAATTATTAGTATGGAGGAACGAGATTTAATTGTTCCAGAAAAAATACTTTGATTTCGCAACCACCTGCAAATATGAAGCAATATTACTTTTCAGAAATAAAGGAATCTGGAAGTAACTCTTAGTATAAGTCCATATTTGATTTCCTTTCACAATATGCAGAAAAGAAGAAGCAATCTTTGGTAGAAACTCAAAAATTGTTCCCTCAAGTAAGAAAGTTGAAAGAACAAAAAGTTTCCCTTCTTATAGTTAAGGATCCCAAAAGAAACACTATAAGATTTCCAGTGGTGAACGATGAGAAATTTTCTAAAATGGAAGTTAAGCTTGATGAGATTTATATACCCGATAAGATTCAATTGCATAGAAAAACATGGTATGTCCTATATTATGATTTATTATAATCCACTTAAAAAATTTCTAAGAATTGCAGTTTGTGATATTAAAGCTGGAGAGTCAATTGAGGCAAGAGAAGGAAAAAACCAAAGCAAATTTGGTCCAGATTAAAAGACTACAAATGGACTTTGTGACTGTGGGAGCTGAGCCAGGGAACACTCAGTGTACCAAAAGGATGCTTGATGAAAAAGAAAATACCATTCAAATGCTCAAGAAAAAATTGAAGGTGCCAAATAATCAACATGTGCATTCTCTAGAGTTGACACCATTACAACAAGAAAATGAATCCATATATCAAGAAATTATGGATCACAAAGGAAAAATGTTAAAGTTACAAGATGAAAAGCATGCTTGGGAAAAAGAAAGGATTGAATTGTTGTCACAAATTTCAGTGTTAAATACCAATCAAATTGAAACTGTGCAAGTACCAGAGAAGCCAAGGGATCAATATCTATGTACAAATGAAGGACAAATGGATAAGTCCTCCACAGAGGAATTGAGAAGTTCTATGTTACAAATTAGTCTAAAATATGTAGAGAAAGAATATTTGAAAGCAGAAAACCAGAAGTTGAAACTGGAAGTAATTCAAAATTCTGAAGAAACAAAAAAAGCTTTGAGTGATAGAAAACAATTGCAAAAGAAAGTTGATGAATTAAAAGATAGATTGATAGGTAAGCTTCCATTAAAAGGAGCTAAAAACCTTATATGGGATGCGATATCATTGAAAGTCACCAAATTCTGGTCACATTTGAATTTTATGGAAGATAAAGATGCTATAGAAAACATAGCTCTCTAGAGGTGTAAAGTGGAAAACGAGACATTAAGCAAAAGGCCTTCAGCAATAGCTCAAAATACAGTCATTTTTTTAAACACTCTAACTCAATTAGATATGCAAAGTATTGGAATCAAAGACATACCAACAATCATCATTTGGGAAAGAAGAATTATTGGCAATCATGATCGTGTTAAAAAAGTAGAAGACAAAGCGCAACAGATGCTCCTTCAAGTTCAAAATTTTAACAAATTATTTCTGGGGATTTTTGAAAATGTTCTACCTTCTTTTTGGAGTGATGATGAAAAATTAATGACTCAATAAAATTATCACAGTTTGATAGTACAGGCTCGTATGGATCACTCGATATTTGAAGGTTTAGTCAAATGATTAACTGGAAAGACAATAATTGATAAATTGACTGATGATTTTGAAATAATTGATCAATTTCTAATGATTAAGAAGGATCTTCCAGCTGTATGTTACACAACATGCATAGAATTGGAGGTGATGGTGAAAGAAATGATGGATTATGAAATGCCAAATCAAGAGCAATGGAAAATTGTCGAAAATTTTGGGAAAACAAAATATAGGTTATATCAAGAATGAATTTTCAGGTGTCTTAATTTGAATTGAAGTTGTGGTTCCTTTGTTAACTGCCCGAGTGTTACATCAGCCCAAATCAAAGAAACACTATACCAGCTTGGTCGACAACAAAACAAATGTTCCTGAAGTTTAGAGATTTCTTTGAAATTTCTATTTTTAGCGAAGAATCAGTTAGGGTTTATTCAAAGAACATTTTTTATAAATTTTGATTTTACAAAGTAATCAAGGTTGGATCCAAGAGAAAAAAATACAGTGATGTAATATTTTTTGAAGACTTTAATGAAGAGAAGAAGTACAGGTCTATCAAAAATAGAGATTCATATGTTGTCACTTTCTTTAGTCTGTTAATTTCTCTTTTGTGAATGTATTTCCTGTTACACAATCTTATCACTTTGCATCATATTTGACTGAACTATGTGAGTTAGAATTCATTTTATATGCTATGATTCGCAAATTTAAATATTGTCAATGTTCTTTCTTCCAAATTAATGCAGAAGTCATCCCAGTTAGATGCTCTGTGTTATTAATGTATTGTTTTCTTTAATATTCTATCATTCCTAAAATTTCTATTTGTCTGGACAAATGATACCTACTTTGCCTCTGTGAAATATTTATCCCACCACTGGAATCTTAAATAATTTTGAGAAATGTGTGTTTTGACTCCATACCCAATGGATTTTATTTTTTATTCAAATACTTTGTTAAATTGTATGTTGTAACTAAATAGCTGGCCATTTTTTTAAAAAGGTGAGCCGTTATGAGTGACCATTAGATAAATATAAAAAACAAATTCCTGACTTCCAACAAGAAGGGTCGCCTGACCCTTCATTTATGTGAGAAAACAAAAGAATGAACGGATGACCCTTCATGTATTGTAGGATTAGTAGGAAAAGTAAACACCAGAAGGATTGGGCACCCCTTCTTATATCCTTGAAATTCCAATAATATCATGAAGAGAAAGGATCGGTCGCCCCTTCGTTTAGTAGAGAATTGTGAACACCTATATCCATCAATTCACCTATATCCAGAATGGTGAACACAAAAAAGATCAACCGACCTTGCTTGCAGTATAGAACTATTATGAAAAGAATATTGGGCAGAAGAAGGGTCAGTCCCCCCATCATTTATGAGAGAATTGTAAAAATATTTAACCTATGAAGGTTAGGCTGTCAATTAATTTATATCAAGAATTTTGAACACTGGAAGAATACTAAGTAGAAGAAGGGTCAACCGACCCTTCATTTAGGAGAGAAATGTAAAAATATTTAATCTACGAAGGCTAGGCCGACAATTCTCGATTTTCGACTTCCGCTGTAAATACTAGGGATCGGGACATCAGCTAAGTTAAAACATTTAAAAAATGTTTGTCCGAACTTTCGTTTTCTGACAAGAAGGGTCATGCGCCCCTTCGTTTAGTAGATAATTGTGAACACCTATATCCCAAATGGTGAACACAATAAAGATCAACCGACTGTTCTTGTAGTCTAGAACTATTATGAAAAGAATATTAGGAAGAAGAAGGGTCATCTACCCCTTCATTTATGAGGGAATTGTAAAAGTGTTCAACCTACGAAGGCTAGGCTGTCAATTCATGTATATCCAAAATGGTGAACACTGGAAGAATACAGAGCACAAGAAGGGTCGGTCGACCCTACATGTATGAGAGAAATGTAAAAATATTTAATCTACGAAGGCTAGGACGACAATTACCGACTTCCGACTTCCGTCGTAAATAGTAGGGATCTGGACATCAGCTAAGTTATAACATATAAAATTGTTTGTCTTGACTTTTTTTTTTCGACAAGAAGGATTGGTCGCCCCTTCATTTAGTAGATAATTATGAACACCTATATCCAGCAATTCACCTATATCCAGCAATTCACCTATATCCAGAATGGTGAACACAAGAAGGATCGACCAACCCTTCTTGCAGTCTACAACTATTATGAAAAGAATATTGGGAAAAAGAAGGGTCGATCGCCCCTTCATTTATGAGGGAATTGTAAAAGTATTCAACCTACGAAGGTTAGGCCGTCAATTCATGTATATCCAGAATGGTGAACACTGGAAGAATACTGATCACAATAAGGGTCGTCTGAACCTTCATTTACAAGATAAATGTAAAAATATTTAATCTATGAAGGCTAGGTCGACAATTCCTGACTTCCGACTTCCGTGGTAAATAGTAGGGATCGGGACATAGGCTAAGTTATTACATATAAAAAATATTTGTCCCGACTTCCAACAAGAAGGATCAGTCGCCCCTTCGTTTAGTAGAGAATTGTGAACACCTATATCGAGCAATTCACCTATATCCATAATGGTGAACACAAGAAGGATCGACCGACCCTTCTTATAGTCTAGAACTATTATGAAAAGAATATTGGGCAGAAGAAGGGTCTGTCGCCCTTTCATTTATGAGATAATTGTAAAACTATTCAACCTACAAAGGTTAGGCCGTCAATTCATGTATATCCATAATGGTGAACACTGGAAGAATACTAAGCACAATAAGGATCGGTCGACCCTTCATTTAAGAGATAAATGTAAAAATATTTAATCTACAAAGACTAGGACTACAGTTCATCTATATCCCGAATGGTGAACAAAATAATGAGTGGTCGAACATTCTTGCATTGTAGGATTAGTAGAATAGTAAAAACCAGAAGGTTCAGGCACCGTTTCTTATATCCTCCAAATATCAAGAATATCATGGAGAGAAAGGATTGGCCACCCCTTCATTTAGTAGATAATTGTAAAAATATTGAACCTATGAATAGTCATCCAGAAATTCACCTATATCCATAATGGTGAACAAAAAAAGGAATGACTGACCTTCTTGTACTCTAGAACTATTATGGAAAGAATACTTGTCACATGAAGGTTTAGTTTGCACTTGTGTTATAAGAAAAATGTAAAAATATTCAACCTTCGAAGACTAGGCCAACAATTCATGTATATCCAGAGTGGTGAACACTGGAAGAATACTGAGCATAAGAAGGGTCAGCCGACCCTTCATTTATGAGAGAAATGTAAAACTATTTGTTCTACGAAGGATAGGCCGACAATTCATCTATATCTCGACAATTCATCTATATCCAGTATGGTGAACACAAGAATGGACAACCAACCCTTCTTGTATTGTGGGATTAGTATGGATAGTAAACACAAGAAGGATCAGGCGCCCCTTCTTATATCCTCCAATTATCAAGAATATCATGGAGCGAAAGGAATGGTCGTCCAACAATTCATCTATATCCAGAATGGTGAAAAAAGAAGGAACGACTGACCCTTCTTGTATTATAGAACTATTACGAAAAACAATACTTAGAACAAGAAGGGTCGCTCACCCTTTCATTTATGAGAGAAATGTAAAACACAACAAGGATCGAGTGCCCTTTCATATATCCTCCAAATATCAAGAATATCATGGAGTGAAAGGATAGGTCGCCCCTTTGTTTATTAGAGAATTGTAAACTATTTAAGCTCTTAATGGTCATCCAACAATTCACCTATGTCCATAATGGTGAACCCAAGAAGGATCAAACGACCCTTTCTGTATTATAGAACTATTAGAAAAAGAAAGCGCAATAAGGACCGGAAAGCGCAATAAGGACCGGACGCCCCTTCATATTTTATCCAAATATCAAGAATATCATGGAGATATTCTACCTATATAACTTTGACATAAGTAGCTTTCAGAAAGGAACAGACGCTCCTTACATCGATCCATTTTCTACAAACCACAATAAAGATCAATTTAAATGGTAAGGAGTAGCACTTGATTGAAATGTGGCTTCCTGTAATATTCTCGATCTGTTTATTTCTAGCACAAATACCAAATTAAAATGACACTTAATATGAAATAATGATTGTTCCTTCTATGATCGATTCTATCTCAAATGACTATATAAAATGTGCATTCAATATTCATGGATAATGCTAGCAAATTTGTTCTTAATCAATCAATTGATTTTTGAAATGAGCGGTCATTCCTTCTCCATCAATCATTCGCCTGAACATTTGAAAGTATACATCTAATAATAAAACACTGATTCATAATTATAAACATTGTATGCATTCTTATATTAACTACACAATCTTTACTATTTTGCAGATAAAACATGTTTGCGTTGTTGAGCCTTAGTCAATACCAGGAAATTTCATTCCTTGATTATTAAAAGATCACAACCTTGGTTTATTCAAGCATGGATGGTATGTTGAGATTGATGAACTAGATAATTTGTACCCATATTTATACCTATTCTGCTTGGATGAGGAAGGAACTCCAACTCGAGCTGGAATATTGACATCTGCAGATCCCATTTCTGACAATTTATTACATGTTCAAGTTGAAGCGATCGAGAGAGACCGGTGTTTCCTTCTACAGGTTGATCTTATGGTTTGTAATTTTCGACCAAATCTAATGAAAAGTGGTCCTGATTCAGATCTGTTTTCCTGTGCGAAGAAATGGTGGGTTTGTCCCTTGTATGATGTTTGTAGTCGGCACATAATTAATACCGCGTCATCTTTGAAGAAAGGAATTTTTTAGGTATGGAAGAAAAGAATCTTGGCTGGGAAAACCTCGCCTGTATTGCATTACATGAATATTGAAAATAATTTTCCAAATGTAGACCATGAAAATATTCTTTTATACCTTATAAGAACATTTCTCAATCATATTGAAAAATATGTGACCAAATGTTCCTTCAAATTACTCAAATCAAGTCCTTATATAGCGATGAGGCAGAAAGCGACTAAGAGCTTCAAAAGTTCAAAAGAATTTCAACAAGAACATATCAATACTTTTTGTTCAATGAGAAAGTTTTTTATATTGACGTAACAAGACATTGTGTTATTGCACCTCTGCATTTTCAATATCGAAATGTTGATGAGGAGGTCATGGAAAAGATGGTTTTTCCCCTTGTCTCAACTTTTACAACAACACCGAGAGATGTTATTCTATTTCCTTTCGATAAGGAGACCACGTTGGGATTTCTTCCTAGAAATGAAGACGGAATTAATTTTCCTTAAGTAAATTTTTATATATTGGATGGGCAACATATCATTTTAGCACAACAAAAAAATCATTGAGACTGATAAATATCAATCGGTTCATTCAAGGTATCATCATTGAACAACTCGTCTTCTACATAAATATGTTCCTCAAAACATTATCAGCAAATTATGCAAACAACAAAATTTATCAAACAAGGAATTTGCAGACACTCCAGTTTTTTATCAAGTTGTAAAATCAAGGGAGAAATGGATATCTTGCGGTAGGCCATCCCGCCTAGGAAAGGAAAACGATTCCAGTGATGATTGGAAGGTATAGAGTTTTTCCTCTTATCAATCAAAGTCTGTAGATTGATGCTTGTGTTATGAAATTAGCAAATTAAATATTATCTTTAATTTTATATGTTTGCAGTCGTTCCAAGGTGAATGTATGGATATATTTTTTGTTCAAACAAAGGATATCCTTAAAGACAATCTAACTCTTGTTTTGACATCGGATCCACTGTGGAGCAAATGGATGTCTGTTTTCGAGCTTTACAAAAGTGGTTCCTTTCCATGCTCACCCAAGAGCATCACTCAGGTTGATTTTGTTCAAAATAAAATAAGGAATCATGGATCAAATTTTTTAGACCATTGTGTGATCTTGATGAAGGTGAATTGACCGTTTTAGTGAACAATATAATCAATGGATCAGTTTGGCTGAGCACATCAGTCGACAAAATTTTTACGCAGAGAATTTATATCAATATTGCAAGTGAATCATAGACGAGAGGTCAACTAGTCATTCGATCTTTAAATATTTCAAAGTTCACGATGTTCATACTTTTCGATCACAGATTATCACTGATGATAATGTCGTTGAAATCTATAAAATTGCACCAAATCATCTCCAACAACTATGCAATATTTTATGCTCTGAAAAGCAAGCAAAATATCCTGGTAAAAAGAGAAAGAAAGAATCTGAAGAGGATAATGGTACCAAATTACCAAATGATGCTGAGAAAATATTGAACATATATATCAATAAAGAGGGGATGGGTATGTCCATTGACTCGGTCAAAGATAGTTCACAGTTTGCTTTTCAATGTTGTTATCCTGCATCTTTGGTCAACACACTAAGATCCATTTCATTTTTTGGTGCAGAAATCAGTTGTGAATTTGTTATTGTTGATATGTGTAATTTTGATAGTGCCTAGACATAAGAAGATATGCTTGCGTTGTTGTACTAATTAGAATCAAATGAAGTGGCATGTACTTGTATTTTTTTAGTTGATATGGAAAAATCTTGTATGATTTCTAAATTTTTCACACATTTCAACAAGAAATAAAAAAAGGTAACGTGGAATCCTACCAAGGGAGTTTATAGATATTTCTCCACAGACTTATTTATAGGATTCTCTATTATACAGTGTTGAAGAATTGGAAGGGATGAGGATAATTTGTCTACTTTTAAAATGGATATGGATTGGAAGGATGAGGACCTACCAATGATTGATTTACCTTTGCCCAAGGTTACCAATGATAGTTTGAGAAGCCATGTTTTTGCAAAAGAAAGGACACGGGAATTATGGGATCACATAGTTTCCAGACTGGTCTCTTCTCGAGGTACAGTTCTTTCATTGTATGCAGGAGGTAGAGTTCTTTGTTTGTTGATCAGGTCTCCAGATAGAATAATTATTTATATTGTGGAGACAGTACAACAAGAGCTGTTTATGAACAATTTCTATCATGAATTGGGTATAAACCAAGGTATTTGTATTAACATTTTCAGATGTCTTATTTCATTGTATTTTACTTTTATCGGTCGATATGTTCAATAACTTCTTCAAATTCCTATTCTACTATAGCTTCAAATAAAGAGCACACTTAGGTATGGTCCAATAAAATTATAGCATCCGATGACGACATTGAATGTGATGGAGAATCCACAAAGAACTACCAAATTGGTGAACAAGATGGACAAGAAGGTAAAAATTTATTTTTCAAAGATCCCGGTTAAATTAAATAAATTATGAATGGGGTAGTGACCTTGAATACTTGCAAAAAGTTATATAAAATGTATACATGCAAATTTCCAGGTCAAGATGATTGGATTGCTATTCAACATGTGGATCATCCACAACTGAGCTGGGATCGATGATGTCCATGGATATTAGCCAACAAATCACATTGGAGATGGGTTCCTTGGATAATAATGAACTAGGTGAGGGCTTGGTGTCAAAACGAGGTATCTCTAGCAATGTTACTCGCCACTCAAATGTTGGCCGGTCATTGACAGGTAAAAGAAAAAAGATTATTTTCTACTTAAATTGATAAAACAAATTTATTTTGAAATATATAATGACAAGAAATATTTCTGTGAAACTCCACATTCAAAAATGTTATTGATATTAGAAATGGAAGGTTTTCTACTTCGCAAGAAATTCATAGAAAATGACTCCAAAAGAGAAAAAAAAGGGAAATAAAAAAAATACTGTTGGAGGCAAAAAAGTAAAAAAGGGGGAAGAAAGTATTGTTGGTGAATTTGAATTTAAACACAAAGAAACTTCAAATGAGTCACGGACAAATGCGATACAATTTTTGGGATTATGTCTTTCCAAATTCAATGTTGGGATTTGGTCATCTAAATGTGGGGTCATTGAGGGGAAGCCATTGTTTACAAAAATTTTGAGGGTAGGTAGTGCAGAAAAAACATATGGGAACAGATTTTATTTTTTTGGTTTCGAGAGAGATGTACCAACAATAAAGAATGAAATACACAAAAAATATGGAGAGAGTGTGGGAGGATTTCCCAATGAAATCTTCGCAAAGTAATACATCAATGATTGTTTTGGAGGGTGATGATGTGAAAGCACATCCATGTGAAAATTATATTTTGAGTAAGCCCTTTATTCCATCGTCCGCTAGGAAAGATGGTGAATTGGTACATTGACTATGGCAGGGTTGTAGTAAAATGCATGAATCAACTGATATCAGAACCTTCAATGCCTTCTTCTAGTTGAGTGACAACCATAAAATGTGACCTATCATTGCCTCTTTCAAGAGCGGGAAATACTAGATGTAGCCTATGGAGATTTTAAATCATTTAATGTGTTTTGTATTTTTTTCAGTGATGTTGCTATTTTCATCTAAATCTAACATATTATTAGTTCAGTGTTATGCTTTTATTAAATCATTTGAATCTGTGAAAATTTGGGTGATTTTTGTATTAATATTTGGAAATCAAAATCTTCATTTACAGTTGCATGTTTATTATCATTAACTTCATGAACGAAGTGTTGTTGTTGTGGTTATATATATAGTCACGGTTTTTGTATGTAGTTCGGATATCACCGCAAAAGAAACTATTGGTCCTAGGAGTAGAGGGATTTCTCTTTGGAGTTCGGATGTTCTCCAACATTGAATGTTTATATGAAAACATTCCAAGGTTAAATTAAACCCTCAAATTAAATTAAAATTGAAATGATAATTTATTCTAAAATTCAATTAGGTTAATATAAAATTATTACAATATCAAAACAACTCTAAATTGAAACTTTGATCAAGTGAAACTAAATTAAAATTACAACCTAGAATAAAATTAAAAATAAAATAAAGTATAATATGTAATAATTTAATTAGTTTAGTGATCGGTGGATGGGAGATGAGTTTCTTGGAGCGATTTCTTGGAGCGATGGAGGTTTTTACTGGGCATGGCGGAACCCTACGAGCTGGGGATGAGCGCAGGTCGACCTGCGGCTGTCAGTGACGCGGTTTTATTCACTTTCCTTGCACGGTTTGTGGCGGATATCAAGGAACCCCGTCCGGTTTGTATACAAAACCCTGTTCACATTTTACCCTGGTCTGTTTTGTAGTGCATTTTTACCAGGGTTACGGTGGGATGGTGGTAGCTAGTAACCATGGCTACCTATGATGACCGCTTAGATTATTCCTTTGACCCATCTGATGATGCGGCCATATGGACTCAACCTCCGGGCGCCGGGTGGCAGGTAGGGTTATATCCTGGGGAAGGAGTGGCGGAGGTTACATCTGCTACGGACAGTGCCGCTCTTGGCTTCTCACCATCTGGTTTTCTTGATATTTCTCCTGGCTTGGGACCGTTAACTGCGCCCTCCCCCGATATCCCAACTATAGCGCCTATAAAGGATGCGGGGTCTCTTTGGACTTCGGAACAGGTCTTAACTGCTTTGGAGGGCTCAGCGGACAGGCATAAGGGTCCTGATTTTTCATCTGAGGGACATCGTGGAACTGTTGGCGGGGTTTATTCTACTGCGGCTCCACTTCCTGTTTTATGTGCTGCGGAGGGTGGGGAATGCACGTGGTCGGGACAATTAGAACCTCACGAACACCGGGGTTTTGCCAGCCCCTGTTTGGGCTCCGGCACTAGCTCGGATGAATGGGGAGGACCTTCTTCCGGGGATAATGCACAGCAGGGGAAACGGGGTAAAAAGCGTTGGCTGAAGCTTAGCAGGACAAAATACAACTACACCCTGGGGGAAGATATCGAGTGGAATCGATTGGTCAAGATGACCGGTATCACCTTGGTTGGCAAAGCATTAGGCAGATCCTTTTCTCTCAGCACCATTGAAGCTTGGGTGGGGGAGCATTGGGATGCTACCTTGGGCTATACTCCGGAGGTTGTGGAGCTTACACGCAACTGGTTTGCTTTCAATTTCCATGAGGAGGAACATACCAGATGGGTTCTGGATTCAAACTGGAGTTGAGACCACTGCCCGGTGATGATCAAACCTTGGCATCCGATGTTTGATGCTAGTCGGGAACGACTGGATATTGTTCTGCTGTGGGTTCGGCTCCCCGGTTTACCCCTTCATTACTGGTCGGAGTGCCATTTCAGGGGGATTGGAAACATGATTGGTACATATTTAGATGGGGATTATAGTTTTCTTCATACCCGCCAGAGGAAGGTTGCCCGTATCCTGGTCAATTTGAATATCAGAGATGGACTCGTACCGGATGTTACCCTCAGCTGGGGACCCTATGTGTCTATGCAGAAATTGGATTATGAAAATGTTCCTTTCAGATGTCGCCGCTGTCATGCTTATGGTCATCCGGTCGCCGAATGTAAACTTCCTTTTCGTCGGAAAAATGTTGGTTCGCAAAAAGCCCCAATTGCTGAGGTTGTTTCTCCTCCCTTGGAGGACCCTGTGGCTGTACACCTTCCTAATGTGGTTCTGGCCGTGGACAAGGGTCATGGTTCTCCTCGGGACTTGGCGGACGATCGTCCTGCTTGCACTACTACACCGGTTTCGGGTGCTTTGGTGGCTAGGGATGATGTCTTACCACAGGAGATGGGAGTGGAGGCTCCATTCACTGGGGAAACGTTTACTGGTACTACTGCTTTGGAGCCCTCTCGTCAGACAGCTATTACGGAACCTGGGTCTTCGTCCGCGGGTATACCTCATTCCATTACACCTCTGTCCTTACATTTTGTTTTTAAGAATTTGTCTTTTGATAAACCTGACTGGATAGAGGCTTTGAAAAATTTGAATATCTCTACGGCAATGGAGTTGGAAATACCCACCTGTTTAGACCCTACTCTCCCTTCCTGCTCCTCTACTTTGTCAAACCCTGGGGTGATGCTGCTTGACCATCCCTCTGTGGTTGATCTTGGGCCTACTGAAGGCCTCTCTCCCTCCTCCCCCACCACATCATCCGACTCCGGATATTTCCTACGTTCCCTTTCGAAGATCACCCTGAGTGGGTTGGGTACTGGGGTCAACACTACTGTCAAACCTTGTAAGGGCAGAGGCAGAAAATCCCATCTATCTAAGGCAAAAACTAAGGCCAAGATGGACCTCATGGATGGCAAACAAGTGACTATTGATCGGGCGCTTAGAGCGGTGCGAGCCCAAAAGCGGGGTCATTGATGAAGGTGATGTCTTTTAACTACAGGGGTCTAGCTGGTCCCCATAAAAGATCAGCATTGCGCAGAGTGGTATCTCTTGAACACCCGGATATAATTCTGCTTCAGGAAACTATGGGTGTTGGGGAGACTATTAAATCTTTACTTGAAGTATGGTTTGGTGGCTGGTCTTTTGCCACCTTGGATGCTCGGGGCCGGTCTGATGGACAGGCTATTGGCTCGAATACCCGCTCTGTTCAGTGTCATAATCTTTGGGGAATGGAAGGGGCTTTGGGGATGAAATGCACATCTCTGGACTTTAGTGAGACTTTCACGGTGGTATATATATATGGACCATATTTGAACCGGGTTCCCTTCTGGGAATCCCTTTTCTCTCACCCCATGTTACAAGAAGGGAACCTATTAATCGGAGGGGATTTGAATTTCTCACTTGGGCCGGAAGAAGTGTGGGGCAGCAGAGCTCGGCCTGACCCATTGACTGATTTCTTCACTCACCAATTGGTCACTCGAAATCTGCTTGATATTGAGCCGACACTCCTTAAACCTACTTGGAGAAATAACAGAACTGGAGATTACAGAGTAGAAAAACGTTTAGATCGTTTTCTGGTGCCTGAACTTTTTGTAGATAGGAACTATCTACTGAGGCAGTGGGTTGGCTCGGGGGGCTCTTCAGATCACTTTCCTATTTTCCTGGAGATGCGGGATGGTCCGTCGAAACCCACTGGGCCACTAAAGTTTAATAAGATCTGGCTTAATGATGAGACCTTTACTGAACTTATTGGATCCATTTGGGTACTCTACAACCCTAGGATGGGCCTCTCTGCCTCACAACAGTTCTCAGACAATATCAAAAGGATTAAAGGGCCGGTGAAGACTTGGGCTTATGATAAGAATCATAGAGATGATAGGGAACTAAAGACTATTGAACTGGAGCTGCAGTCCATTTATGAGTCTGGATCTGGGGGTCTTGGAACACCGGATGAGAAAGTCCTTTTGGTCTCATTGGAGGGTCGAAGAAATAAGCTATTATTGGAAAAAGAGGAAACTTGGAGATTAAAGAGCAGGGCTCTATGGCTATCGGCTGGGGATGAGAACACAAAATTTTTTCATGCCTATGCAAAGGGAAGGAAGGCGGCTAATACCATTTGGAGTCTGGAAGACAATTTGGGGAATTCCCAGAAGTCCTTTGATAGTATGGCTGGGGTTGGGGTAAATCATTTCAAAACTCTCTTCAAAGCCCCTACACAGGCTAACGTTTTGGAGGTGGTCAGGATGGCTCAAATGTTTCCTCAGATTGTGGAAGAGGCAGACAATCTCTCCCTGATGGCTACTGTTACTGAAGCTGAATTGAAAGGGGTTTTACAGAGTTTTCAAAAAGACAAAAGCCCGGGACCGGATGGATGGACGGTGGAATTTATTCTTGCACTCTTTGATCTTATCGGAAATGATCTTTTGCAGATGGTTGATGACACTCGTAGATCGGGGAAAATTCTCGCTGCCATGAACTCCACCTTTATTTCCCTTATTCCAAAAACTGATAACTCTTCCTCTTTATGTGACTTCAGACCCATCTCTTTGTGCAACTGTGTATATAAAGTGGTGTCAAAGATCATTGCTGGGCGGCTAAAGGGTATACTGTCCACTCATATTTCGGAGGAACAATTTGGGTTTCTGGAAGGACGACAAATTCATGAGGCAATTGGTGTAGCTCAGGAAGGCATACATAGTATGAAAGCTCGGAAAATCAAAGGAGCCATTATCAAGATTGATTTGTCAAAAGCATATGATAAGGTGAGTTGGTTGTATATTCATTTACTCCTCACTCATCTGGGTTTTGCTGTGGACTTTATCAGGTGGATTATGAGTTGTATAACTACCGTATCCTTTGCGGTGCTCATCAATGGTGCTGCCTCTCCCTTTTTCCGGTCTGAGAGAGGCCTTCGACAGGGATGCCCACTATCCCCTTTACTTTTTCTGCTGGTTGCTGAGGGGCTTAGTAGAGCACTGAAAAAACCTTGCAGGGATGGCACTCTACATGGTATCCAAGTGGCTCCTGATTTTTTTATCTCACATCTGCTGTTCGTGGATGATATCCTCATCTTCTGCACTGGTTCGACTAGGGACATGGAAACCCTACAGGACATTTTTCAACTTTTTTCAACTGCTACGGGAATGGAGATCAATGAGCGGAAGTCCACTCTATCAACTCACCTGCTCAGGGATTCTGAGATTGTGGCTATACGTAGGATTTTCCCATATACCTTCATACCTCTTGATGATGGATTCTGTTATCTTGGGTTTCATTTAAAACCAAATGCCTATACAAAACAGGATTGGCAATGGCTTATTGAAAAAATTCACAAGAGGTTGAAGGTTTGGAGTCACAGGTGGTTATCGCGGGCAGGTAGGTTGGTTCTGGTGAAATCGGTATTGGAGGCCATTCCGGTCTATTGGATGTCTCTCTCGTGGATTCCAAAAGGAACACTGGAGAAAGCCCGCCAATTATGCTTTCGTTTCTTATGGAGCGGTAAAGGTGACTATGTATCCCCATGGGTTTGCTGGCAGAAGATCGCCATCCCGAAAGCATTAGGGGGATGGGGTCTTAAAAATATACATCTTTTCGCAAGGGCTTTGGCAGCTAAAGGGGTGTGGAGACTGTTAAAATCGGAGAGCCTTTGGACTAAAGTTGTTTTTCGGAAATATATTGCCCATGTATCAATTTTGGAATGGGTGCGGACGGTGGATAAGTCACATTTTGGTTGCTCCATTATTTGGAAAGCTGTCATCAATTCTTTCCCGGTGGTAGGAGATCTGCTCGCTTGGAATGTTGGAAATGGGCAGGCACTTTGTGTAGGGGAGGATCCGTGGTTTGGAAGCGCTGGTCATCACATTTTAACTGGTAATCTGATCTCTTCTCTGCGGGACTTGGGTATAACACATCTATCTCATTTGGCTGCTCCGGATAGGATACACCCATGGACACAGTCATGGGTTGATGTGGAAACATTGGCACTATCTGTGGCCGATCGGGTGGATTTGCGGGCTTATTTAGGTGCTTTGTCTCGATCACATATACATATACGGGATAGGGACGACTGCTTGGTATGGGAAGGCGCCCCAACTGGCTTGTACACACCCAAGGAGGGATACATCAGCCTGAGTCATTTCCTGAATCCTCGTGAGCTGGTAGGGTGGTGGCAAAAAATCTGGAAGATATACTGTCCATTGAAACATCGTCTTTTTATGTGGAATATCCTCGAAAAAACTGTACCTACCTGGGACTTTTTATAGAGGAAGAATAGGGTTGGGCTGGGCTGGTGCATTTTATGCAAAGCCAGTGAGGAAACCAGTTGTCACTTATTCCTTCAGTGTCCTTTTACGGTGCAAGTTTGGGCGGAATGTTCCAGAATTTTTAATGCTTTACTGGATTGGGCAGGGATTTCTGTACTGGAGGCCTGGACTCGGTGGGTTTCAGACCCTATTGGAAAATTTTTCTTAAACCTTCCGTTATTAGTGGCGTGGGGCATTTGGATGGCTCAGAATATGATGATATTCAATGATAAACAATGCACTCCGGTGGTAACTGCTGTTCAGATATGTGGTTTCCGAGAGGCTTTCCCTCATCACATCAAAGTGGCAAAACAGAGAGAGGTCCTTCCTTTGGACATTGATGAGACTATGCCTTGGGGATTTTATGATGGATCTGCTTTGGGTTTAAACTGCGGGGGTGGGGCAACGCTACATCTCTCTATAAACCACACATTCAACCTTTCATGGGGACTGGGGGAGGGTGGAAATAATTATGCTGAAATTATGAGCTTAAAACTTCTTCTCATCTTTGCACAGGAAAAGGGATGTCACCGGATAAATGTATATGGTGATTCTATGAATGTCACAAATTGGACTAATGGCACACAACAATGCAGGGATATTAGACTCGATAATATTCTTCAGGACATTCTGCAACTGAAACTTTCCTTTTTACATTTTTCTTGCAGACATGTTTATAGGGAGAACAACAAGGAGGTGGACGAGGCTTCTAAGGTTGGCAGGGACATGGCAGTGGGGTTGTGGAAAGTGAAGGAATACAACAATGGAACTCTCTATGAGTACTATCATAGACCCTTCATGGACGACATGCTTTTACATGGTTTAGGAACGGTACAGGCACATGCTTAGGACAGGTTTTTGGAATATGAACAGTTATTGTTACTTGCTGGCAGTGAGGTTTTTTGTTAAAACAAAAATGTTACAGTTATATCAGTGGACACTTGCAAGAGACTCGGGGAGTCATCTTGGTTTTTTTTATCTTATGCTTACTAGTTTTTAACTTGGTATCTTTCTACCGTGGGTAGTTTCTATGAACAGACCGGATGGTTGTACATGAACAGTTTTTTTTGTGACTTGTTTTATTGATCCTTAAGTGGACAACTGGATGTTTCTACACATCTCTGTGAACTTACTTTTTTGCTCCTTAAGTGGACAACTGTATGCTTTCTATGCAGATTCAGAATGTAATTTCTTCACCAGCTGAAATGAAATTACGCTTTTTTCCATGGAATTTTTTTTTTTTTTAATTAGTTTAGTAATTAATTAGTATAACTCTGATTAAACATTAATTAAATAATTAATGATTTAGTATAGTAATTAATTAATTAAAACATGGTTAAAACACTACATAATTAAAAACTTTAACTAAATATATTAATAATCAAAATGCAAAATTTTAGCAACAAATTTAAAATATAATTATAAAAACTTTTAAATTAAAACTAATCAAAATAAATTAACTCAATAATGAATTATGAATTAAAATTTGGTGTGCTATTAAAACATAGTAGAAATGTTTACTAATAAAACCAAATTCAATCTTAACTTTAAACCTAAATTGAAAAAAATAAAAATAAAAATAATCGCAAACTTGTAACTTTAGAATAATTAAATAATCTTAGCTTTAACCAAACCCTAAAACTTAAGCCGACACTTCTTACCTACTTCCATCCACCATATTACCTATACATATAAATCATTGGGCAATCAAAGCACTTTCTTCCTAGACTTCAGTCTCTCCTGATGATGATCCCATAGTAGGGATCGAAACGTCAAGATTCTATCTTTGAAAAAACACAGATCCTCTCCCTCTCTTAAAAACCTCATTTTGTCCATAATTGATATCATTATTATGCACGGATGTTCATCCCTGATATTATCAGTGTTGCCAGAGAAAATTTTGACGTGATGTGTTTCAACAATTGCAGAACATGCAAGAAATATACTTAGAAACATTGAAACACAATATTTTATTGACTGGGTTGTGTGTGTTTTTTTTGTTTGCGGATACTAGAAGATTTGTTACTAGTAGACCATTGATTATTTTTGATTTCAATGGAGTTTTGTTACACACGGTTCATTAAAAAAATAAATTCATATTTCCACGAACACCAGATATCGAATCAAAACCACAAAGTATTGTTTTATACGTCCAAGATTAAGGGATTTTTTTGAAAAATGATTTAGGATATTTGAAGTTGGGGTATGGACATCTACACAACAAAAAAACGTTGACGAGTTTTTTCCAACATTATTACAAAGAACATGATTGCAAAGGGAACACTTTAGAGTAATTTTAACACAAGAATATTGTTCTTGCATAGCTAGAGAGGATTATCATGGTGATGGAAATCCTTATGTATTTCTCAAGCCTTTAAACAAAGTGTGAGACATTTTGATCCATGGTTGGGATGCTAAAAATACAGTGATTGTAGATGAATCGAAAGAAAAACATGTTTGTAACGAGGAAGGGAACTGTATTATAAAAAAAACGTATACTTGCCAAGAACACATATTTCAAGAAATCTAGAAAAATTCTATTCCAAGGACTTCTATGACATTGAATTTTTTTGTAAACATTTTATTTATTTCATTTAATTTGTTAAAATTATGCATTAAAGAAATATTCCATTAAAATTGGAAAAACTAATCCTAGAAAGAATGTTTTTATTGATCACAAATTTTATTTACTCCAAGTGTTTTTAATATACAATCATAAAAAATGAAATGTTGTATCATTTATAACTAGTTCGGTATGCCATAAATTAGGAGGAGTATATGAAAATCTGTAATTTGTTGAATCGTGAGAGAAAATTATCATGAAGATATAAAATGTAGGATTAATGAAGTTAAGTTGCACACATAATTGCATGTTTTATTACAAGAAGATCTCTATCTATATTTGAAGTGAACAAAGTATCATATTAAATATTTTTATTGTTAAATAACATATTATAATATAGCATGATTGGAAGGAAATCACAATATTAAATTAAAATAAAATAAATTATAAGAAATGTATTGATGTCGAACCAAATAATAACTATAAATTCGTCAAAATTGGGATAGTTGTTAGGTACAACATTATACATACACAATGAAAGTGTGAAGAAATCGAATTAAGAAATCATGGCCGAGAATTACTTTCACCAAAAGGAAAAGAAAATGATAAGATTTTTAAATGTCGAAGAAATAGATGTTGAAACATATTTTTCAAATCTTTTAGTTGAACTTTATATATGACCCCATGCTCTTTTGAATTTTTTTATGGCACATATCGAATGAGTCTAAATAGTCCACTTAGTACTCATTATCAATTAATTATATGGTTTTACATTGTATTTTATTCCAAAAATTACATACCACATTTATACATTCATTTAATGCATATAAGAAGATAAAAGATAGAACATATCTCGTGCTTTGTTGGCCTGTAAGAGATTATTTCAGTTAATCATAATTGAGTTAGTAATACAAACTTACAAAAAAATGAATTGAGAAATCAAATTTCTTATAGTTCAATGTCACTCACTTATGACCAATCACGTACTACCCTTAATACCACTTAGCACTCATTAACAATAAAAATTACATACTGCATTGATAAACTCCTCTTATTAATGAATATATGCAAATAAAAGTCAATAATTTATTTCATGCCTTGTTGGCTTATATGAGATTATTGCAATTATAAACTATTAACTTAAGAATACACATTTACAAAACTTTGTGCATGCCTTGTTGGCTTTTATGAGATGATTTTAATTACAAATATTTGATTTAAGAACGCAAATTAAAAAAATATTTTGAATGGGGAAATCAAGTGGTGTATGATGCAAAAAAATGTCAAACTAAAGGCAATCATAAATAATATTAATAATTGTATTTAAATATTATTGTTAATTCTCATCTATCTATAAAAGTTTTAAAAACATACAAATTAATTCATAAAAAAATGTGTCAAACTTGTATTGAAATATTGCAATGTACGCGTTAACAAATTTCTAAAAATTAATATCTTCACCTACTATAAAGAACTCAATGTTCTATTGAACATTCGAATGTAGTTGCGTTTCTCTTTGATACGATGAAGTGTCTTAAAAAGGGGGAATAGAATTTGGACAAGCCAAGTATCAGGTTCATGTCCTATATAAGCCTTTGTTAAGATACAATTTGACCGGTATCCGGGAAATTGAGAAGTTAGCTTTGATGTATCTATTAGCAATATATTTGATTTTTCGTACATATTTCCATATTTGGACCACACATCACTTAACATTTTCTCATAAAATTGTATCACACTACATTATTTGAATTTTGTTTCCAAGTGACAATGAGACCTGTCCCATATGAATTCAAAGTCACTTGTATCAGTGTTTGATTTTTCAACTACTTGTGGAATGTTTTTACATTGCATTTTATTCCAAAAAATACATATCACATTTATACATTCATTTAATGCATACAAGAAGATAAAAGATAGAGCGTATCTCATGCTTTGTTGGCTATTATGAGATTATTTCAATTAATCGTAATTAAGTTAATAATACAAACTTACAAAAAAATGAAATGAGAAATCAAATTTCTTATAGTTCAATGTCACTCACTTATGACCAATCTCGTACTACCCTTAATACCACTTAGCACTCATTAGCAATTAATTTTGCGTTTTAAAACAATTGCAACTTCAATTATATGGGGTATTATTTCAAAAATTACATATTGCATTGATAAACTCCTCATATTAATGAATATAGGCTAATAACAGTCAATAATTTATTTCATGTCTTGTTGGCTTATATGAGATTATTGCAATTATAAACTATTAACTTAAGAATACAGATTTTACAATAAGTTATAGATTGGGAAATCAAATGCCTATACCTTTCAAAATCATTCATCTATGACTCATTATGCTTTAATCTAAATTCTAGTAGACTTAGCACTCATTATCATTGAAGTAATATTTTTTGTAAGAAATGTGCTTTTATATAGATGGAGGTTTAATTCAAATTTTGTGTGTCACTTGTATCAATGCATATAGATCAATAAAACTAAAGATAACTTCATTCCTTGTTGGCTTTTGTGAGATGATTTAAATTACAAATAATTGATTTAAGAGTATGTAATTTAAAAAATATTTTGAATAGAGAAATCAAGTGTTGTAATGCACTTGTATTAATACATATAGATAAATAAAACTAAAGAGAGTTTTTTGCATGCCTTGTTGGCTTTTATGAGATGATTTAAATTACAAATAGTTGATTTAAGAGCACAAATTTAGAAAATATTTTGAATGGAGAAAATCAAGTGTTGTATGATGCAAAAACTTGTCAATCTAAAAGCAATCATAAATAATACTAATAATTGTATTTATATATCATTGTCAATTATCATCTATCTATAAAAGTTATAAAATCATCGAAATTAATTCACTAAAAAATGTGTCCAACTTGTATTGAAATATTGCAATGTAATCGTCAACAAATTTCCATAAAATAATATTTTCACTTAATACAAAGAACTCAATGTTCTATTGAACATTCGAATGTAGTTGCGTTTCTGTTTGATGCGATGAAGTGTCTTTAAAAAGGGGAATAGAACTTGCACAAGCCAAGTATCGTGTTCATGTCCTATATAAGCCTTTATTAAGATACAGTTTGACCGATATTCGAGGAATTGAGAAGTAGGCTTTGATGTATCTATTAGCAATACATTTGATTCTGTGTACTTATTTACATATTGGGACCACACATCGCTTAGCCTTTTCTCATAAAACTGTATCATACTACATGATTTGAATTTTGTTTGCAAGTGACAATGGGACCTATCCCATATGAATTCAAAGTCACTTGTATCAATATTTGATTTTTCAAGTACTTGTCGAATGTACTTGTTAGTAACATTTGATGTCCATATCGCAACATCATAATGTTTTAGGCAGTATTTTAATACTTCTAATTGAAAAGGCCTACAAAAGTAGGATCTATCACCAAGCTCCCAATTTGGTTTTCTTTGAATTTGACAACTCGTATCATCTTTGGAATACGACGAGAAGAATACTCCTTCCATTTCAAAGATCAACAAGATCTTCCGACTGATATTAACTCCCATCTGCATTGCTGCCACATATATAACATTAACATATTTTCACTTCAAAACTTCATTGCTTAATGGCATCAAAACATATCCAATTTATTTCCACTCCCAAACAAACAACTTAATGAAAAAAATAAAAGTAATTTCCGTGGAATAGTTTTTTTATACAAACACATTCAACTACTACTCAAATCACTAATTTTTAAGAATTGTAATGAGATAAACTACAATTTAAAAATATAATTACAATAGTCAAATTCATTTGAACTAATTATATGTTAATATCTACATACTACCTAAATTTATAGTTTTTAAGTTTAAATCAAGCAAACTATTTATATGTTCATTTTTACATACAACCTCATAAGATATTTTAATTTTCAAGAAATTATAAGAAAAATTCATATAAGCACATTGCAATGAAATTCAAATCACAATTTAAAAATATAGTTACAATGGTCCAATTCAAACCAATTATATGTTAATTTATACACACCACCTAGATTTACAATTTTTTATATTTCAATTAAACAAGCTAATTATAGGTAATTTTTACATACAACCTGATATGATTTTCCATTTTTTAATTTCTAAGAAATAAGAAAATTTCATATGATAACATTGAACTAACATTCAAATCACTGATTTGTAAGAATTATAATGATCAATTAAGACGCAATTGATAAATAAACTGCAATTGCTCAAACATAGTAATTGTACGTTAATTTATACATACAACCTAATACAATTATTTAATTAATATGGAATACTATATTTTTATGCAAACACATAAGACTATTATTCAAATCACTAACTTTTTATAACTCAATATCTCAATATAAATAAACAAAATAATAATATGTTAATTTATAATAATGACACAACAACAATCCTTATATGAATATTATGAAATAATATTGACATTAAATTGATAATAAAATAAAACACAGTAATAACACATCACATGTAGAATTAAGTCATCAAATGTACAATGACCAAGAATTTATATTATAAACTTCAAGATTTTGTTTATAGAGGAAATGAATAACAGTCATCTTAATGTACTATTAAAAGTCATTGAAGATTCTTCAAAATATCTCAAACATCGGGTGCCTTGTAGAATTTATTCAATAAGCTCCACAGATCAGCGATCAACCATTTATCCTCATTCTTTCCATCAAACGAAGGGGCAATAATCACATTTTCTTTGGGATTTTCTTTCTTTGTCTCCATTGAACAATCCACTAGAATAGTGTTAGTAGCATCATATTGAGAATACATTCTCCACACTTTTTTCAGATGTTTTTTGTATATAACTTGTGTTGAATTATCAATGTCATTTTTTCCCTTTTGTTGTTTGCAATCTGAAGCAGTCCATGTAAACAAAAATTTAGCTTGTAATGTTTCTGAAACCAGCTTTTTCATAACTCTTGTTGTGTTTTGTTTCAAAGATGTCGTCCAAATTGCAATGTCAAGAGATTCTTTTCTGGAACACATTTCAAGAAATGTTTTTGCATGTGGACGAAACCAAAATGATTTTTTATCTATCGTGTAATCTGCGGCCCTTCCCATTTTCTCAATAAATTCTTTTTGTGATGCATCACCATCAACGCTCTGATAGAAAATGTTATTCAATTAAAAAATAACTAATTTCTTTTGACTTATAATAGCTGCAAAACAACAATGGATATCATAGTAAATTCATTTTATTCATGCTACATAAATTATTATTAAAAAAAAATGTTGAAGAAATACACTCACTTTGAGTATTTTTTGTACTAGTTATTGATAAGCCACACTTCTCTTGTATTGTCTTTATAGAACCTAGAGCCAAAATAACAAACCTTCAATCAAATACCAATAATACTTCTTTAAATCAATTTTTTTTTTATAAGACATATTTTATGTTTAATTGAAAATAAGAGACATGTGAAGTACCTGATATGATATCATGTTTTTGACTATGGCTTTCTGTCACATTCCCTTGATCACTGTCTTTTTTCTCCTCATTTGCCACTGTAATAAACATATGAAATGTTATAAAATGTATCAACGAATGAAATTCATTAAATAAATAGGCATAGAATCCAAAGAATC
This sequence comes from Larix kaempferi, assembly GCA_027924585.1. Classification (NCBI taxonomy): domain Eukaryota; kingdom Viridiplantae; phylum Streptophyta; class Pinopsida; order Pinales; family Pinaceae; genus Larix; species Larix kaempferi. Next base: position 7,625,836 of record BSBM01001051.1, read on the forward strand.
ACTAGAGAAAGAACAAAACAAGTACAATACAACAAAAGAAACAAAATAAATTATGTACTTGGTATGGTATTTTCTTCGTCTTGTATTTGCATCTCGAAAACTTCTTCGACATTGTGCACACTATGTTGATCATTGCTTTGTTGCAGAGTGTCGTCGTTGTTTTCTTTACAATTTCCGCCATTAGTAGTTATAGTAAACATCTTGTTAATCAAGATTTATAAATAGCATAGAATCCAAAGAATCACTAGAGAAAGAACAAAACAAGTACAATACCTGGATATTCCAACAACATTATATTAGACATTGGTTTTTGCAAATGGAAGGATTCTTGATTAGTCAGCATGGTAGTCCTTTGTAACTCGTTTTCTACGACACATGCCATTCTTCTTCCATATGTACAGCAAGCCTGCTGTAAATTTTTCCCCGCATAAAGAGAAATAATCAAATTTAGATCACTATGTTGTTGATGCATTTGCAATAATTCTTCCCAGAATTCAAAATCTCTCTCATTTTCATCAGACATGTCTCTAAAACTGTGAGAGTATATTGAGGCCTCTAAACTTTTTGACTCTTCACTATAGAAATGTATAGTTAAAACTATATCATAACTATAGTTATTTTGTTCTTTATATTCATAAAGACCGGTAGCCATTTTATAGTTGACATTTGAGTCCTTGACAACAATCTCCAGAGCTTGGCATACATCCTTACAAGACCAAATTTCTACTAAGATAATCATAGTAAAATCTTTCAACCCATTTTTTTCGATTAAAAATCGAAACAATTCAATATAGTGATCCTTAAGGAATGATTCATCTTTCAAAGCCAATGTATCCAACACAACAAAGTCAGTGTATAACATTGGTTGAAACTGACAAGGAAAAGAGTGCAAAAGTGTTGACAAGAGGCTAGGACCCCCATAATGACAACCGAATTCAAAACTGTTCTCAATTTCCTGTATATCTGTCGATGCATCAATTATTCTATCAAGGACCACACAGGCTTGTGGAGAAAGGGACTCTATTTTTGTATTTTGTGATTCTTTTACATATTTACACCCTTCCATTGTCTTACAGAAGTTGGCAAATATGATATCAGTAATTCCATAATGCTCAAGAATATTGGATATTGTAAGAATCTTATCATTCAGATTCTTATCATGACTTTTGTAATATGTTACCATTGCCTCCAAAATTGTTCTTTTGGTTTTCAATTGTGAACAATAATCTTTCATTTTTATGGCATTGGTTGGATGGTTCACTGGAATACAAAACCAGACAGTTCCATCCAATAGTTTATCTGCTACAGGACACATTTCTTCAGCGGTTAGTCCCTGAAGGGGACGGAAAGAACTTGATACCAAACTGTTCAGACTATTTGTCTTATAGTTTGGATCCTTAGGTTGGTTTGGAGAACACATTAATGTCCCTAGTTTGTAACAATTAAAAACAACTTCCCATTTATCCCAAGTAGTATAATCAAGATATAACAAGACTTTTTTTTTAGCAAAGTTTGTTAGTGGACAATCGAAGAAAGAGCACAACATTTCATCATCAACCTGTTAAAAAATAACAAATATAAATTAGTAAGAATGTGATATCAAAAATAAAATAGCCATGAATTTAGTTATAACAATATAAACTAAGTGCAAAAAAAAAAAAATTGCATACCTTGTCTTCAGTCGTCTTAGAATTCCCACATTTTTTATTCTTTAATTTATTTGTGGCAATTAGGAATTGTCTTGCAGATCGCACAGAATCAATGAATGGAGTTTTGAAGAACACTGTGTTTGCAGAATTTAACTGGCAGCAAATACGAATCACCACACTGGGAGCAACTAATGGATCTAAGAATCGAGCATTACGTTCTTTGTACTTCTGTTTTGCCTCCCCAAATAGACTGAATTTAGGATTTGATAATATTTCTTTTGCTGCTTGAATGGTGTGTTGCCCATCAACTATCCAAAAATTGATGTTCTTGGCATTTATATCCATTTCATTCATGATTTTCACAGGGTTTCCAATCGGATCAGACTCTTTTGTGTCAAATGGAATCAAAAGAGCATCAGGCAATGATGCTTGAAATTTCTGTAGGAATGATTTTACTAATACTCGAACATTTAAATCATCCCGTGATCTCAATTTATATAACTTGGGTGCTTCTACACATCTTTGAACATCCACCTTCATGGTAAAAGAGCTTGAAAATAAATAACTGTCCTTAAAATTTTCATGGATTTCATCGCATTGGTCAGCAAGCTTCTCTATCTGAGAGTCTTCTTTTTGGGATTTTACAAACTCTGTAGTAGGCATGAACTCACTTTCTTTAATGCTCTGTTCTAGCTCAGCTAAATATACCCTTCTCAAAGCAAGCATTTGAGCCTCGAGTTTATCATCTGGTATTTTATCAAGTAGTTTGCCTCTTTGTTGCAAATAAAGAAACACGGATGATGTTTTCTTACATCTCACATAGCGATATTTCATAATGTTGGTAATACGTTGTACAAGATCATCACAACTCTTTAGACCAGATTCATTGAAGCTCTCAAAACTGTCCAACTTAAACTATGACTTTTTTATTGACTCTGGAAATTCTATATTAGTATCAATCAAATCTGGTCTAAATTTTGTGTAATCAACTTGGCAAGAAAATAATTTCACTTCATTTTCTTCAATTACCTCCATTTGAAAATCGATCTGACTATGATTGAGAGCATAGCAACTAACAATTATCCCTAGCCTTTGTATATCATTTCCATCCATGGATCCAAATAGATACATATTTGGAAACATATTCATGGGACTTTCAATCTCAACATACCAATCGTCGACATACTCATATGCAGCAGATGTTTTGAACTTTTTTATCATTTCAAAATTAGAACCCATTGTTGAATTTATAATCTGAGTTGAATGACGCTTTTGTTTTTTGAATGCTAATTGTGGCATTTTACTTGCTTTGGAGACGACAGCTTCTAAAAACAATAATAAGCAATTATTACTATAAATAAAATGAAATCAAAATCACAAATATTACCATATAGTCTTCTAGTCTAACCATTTAGAAATGAGAGAATAATATTTAAAACCACCATACCACATGGGGGAGACGTTGTTTGTGTGTCACTTGCAATTCATTTTTTCTTCAAATTATTTCTTGGAATTGTCATTGCACCAGAGTCCATAGCTTCTAAAAACAATAATAAATACTCGACTATAAGTCTAAATTGTTTTAAAAATACATGAAATAATGAGCATTATTAAACAATATTCTATTACATGTCTTTTATTCACATGCACAAGAATAATAAGGGTCATGTGTTATGGAAACATATTAAATACTTAGAGATAAATAAAAATCCATTGCATCTAGCACAAGTAGGGACTCATTAAAAAGAAAAGTTTTCATTCTCAAAAATGCTAGAAGGAAATGCTTATGCTAGAAAGAAAGCTAGCAGTCGCTAGCTTTTATTGATCTTTTGAGGTATAAGCTAGCAACCACCAATCACCATGGACAGGATTTTTCTATTGGAAAGCTAGCGACTGCTAGCTTTCTTTCTAGCATAGGTATGTGTTATTATCCTATAAGTAAATGCTTTTGCTAAAAGGAAAGCTAGCAGTCGCTAGATTTCCTTGATCTTATGTCATGTGTTTATTTGAAAATAGAGTACATGGCACAAGTTCAAGGCTTTCCTTACCTAACTAATTTATGTTTTGTGACCTCATGTGAAGCTTGGAGGCTACACCAAGAATATAATTTTTGAGATAATTTATATTGCTAATAACAAGTAAATTATACAAAGACACTACCTCTAGTTTTCTATTGCTAATACAAATTAAATGTTACACATAGATTACCTCTAATGCGAAAATAGACATAAACATAGTAAAATATACATAAATAAAACCTCCTTCATTATAGCTTTTATACCAAATTAAGTTCATTGGTTTACTTAAAGACCTGTGAACAAAAAAATAAATAAATTGAACCCATATAAATGATAGACTATAAATCATCATATATTTTTTTTGAACAGAAACTAAAAAGGAGTATATTATAAAGGGGCTATGCACAGCCATTCAGTACATAGCAAAAAGAGAGGAAGGATAGTCCTGCAGAGCAGAGATAGAGCATTGTAGACTAAGCCTGCAAAGGGTCCAAAAAACTATATGCAGAGTTCTTCCATGATGACTAACAGAACGGGCAGTATATACCCTTATATATTGCTTACATAATAAAAGACAAAAAAACATATATCCATAAAAACCAGATTACAGGTGGCCCCTGAAGTGGACTTGCTGCACCACTGATTCTTCCTCCATCTGACGCTCCCCTTCAACAGTTACTTCATTGTTCCTGCTGCCCTGGTTCATGGAAATGAGTCGCGCAAGGTCCTCCTGGATCATATCCACCTTCCCATCATCTCGCGCAAGGAGCTTTCATTATCATCGATCCTGGAGTCATGGTTGCTAATTTGAAGGGAAGTGTAGCTCACAGTGTCCTCCATCTTTCTTATAACGCAGGCTATCTCCTTGTTATCCATAATTCCTATGGAGACTATCTCATACAGCCGCCCCAAACTTTTATTGATGTCCTGGATTACTGCATTGTTCCTGCTGCCCTGGTTCATGGAAATGAGTCACGCAAGGTCCTCCTGGATCATATCCACCTTCCCCATCATCTCGCGCAAGGAGCTTTCATTATCATCGATCCTGGAGTCATGGTTGCTGATTTGAAGGGAAGTGTAGCTCACAGTGTCCTCCATCTTTCTTATAACGCAGGCTATCTCCCTGTTATCCATAATTCCTATGGAGACTATCTCATACAGCCGCCCCAAACTTTTATTGATGTCCTGGATGCCGGTATTGTCCCCTGGCTGAGCCATTCTGCCAAAATCAGAGGAAATAACAAGACAGTTAAACTGCCTGAGCAAAGAATCAGCAGTTAAATTACTACACGAACCCTCACGCGCTGAGCAATTAAGGATGCAACTGAGCACTAACAGTTCCTGATGGAGCACCGAACCCCCTTGTCCATCAGAGAAGACCTTTAAATCATCATATTTTTATGTCATTAACCAAGTAGTTCTTTTATCATTACATTTTGTTAACTCATTAAACAACATAAGGGTCATGTGTCCTGGAAACATATTAAATACTTAAAGATAAATAAAAATCCATTGCATCTAGCACAAGTAGAGACTCATTAAAAAGAAAAGTTTTCCTTCTCAAAAATGTTAGAAGGAAATGCTTATGCTAGAAAGAAAGCTAGCAGTTGCTAGCTTTCCTTGATCTTTTGCCATGTGCTTATTTCAAAATAGAGAACATGGCACAAGCTCAAGGTATAAGCTAGAAACCACCAATCACCATAGACAGGATTTTTCTTTTGGAAAGCTGCTGACTGCTAGCTTTCTTTCTAGCATAGTATGTGTTATTATCCTATAAGTAAATGCTTATGCTAGAAGGAAAGCTAGCAGCCGCTAGCTTTTCTTGATCTTGTGCCATATGCTTATTTTAAAATAGAGTACATGGCACAAGTTCAAGGTATAAACTAGCAACCACCAATCACCATGCCTAGGGTTTTTCTATTGGAAAGCCAGCGACTGCTAGCTTGGGGCCCACCGCTGCTTTCGCTGAGTCGTATGGATCACATCCTTGCAGCCATTCTTCTTCAAAATCGTCCGAGTCATATGCATGATGACCAAACAATACATCTTCGTCCACGTGTTCATATGGCATAGGAGAAGGAGGCGGATATAGGAACTGAGAGAAACATCTTTCAATATCGGCTCTCACAGGAATTCACCTCTGAAATGTGATTCTACTTTATAGTCCAATGGAATCTCTCTGGTTGTAACTCTGGACTCTATGTGTTCTCCAGCAATAGATCTTCGGATAAATTTTTGCTGGGCATAAATTCTATGCTCAAGTGGTTGATAGGTTCCATCTTCGTGGATCAGTTTAAACTTAAATCACTGGAAGTTCTGATGAGCAACTTCAAGATCGGCTTTAAGGTATAGAATGAAATTTGCACGCCGATTCTCCCAATATGTTCTTGGACAGAAGGTATCTAAGAAGACATCTATCCATCCAGACCATGTCTGATTATATGCAAGGTCGGCTGGATCTGCACAGATGATATATAATAAGGGTCATGTGTTATTCTAGAAGGAAATGCTTATGCTAGAAGGAGAGCTAACATTCGTTCAAAATAGAGCACATGGCACAAGCTGAAGGTATAAGCTAACAACCATCAATCACCATGGACAGGGTTTTTCTAATTGAAAGCTAGCGACTGTTAGCTTTCTTTCTAGTATAAGTATGTGTGTTTATTTTAGAAGGAAATGCTTATTCTAGAAGGAAAGCTAGCAGTCGCTAGCTTTCCTTGATCTTTTGCCATGTGCTTATTTCAAAATAGAGCAAATGGCACAAGCTCAAGGTATAAGCTAGCAACCACCAATCACTATGGACATGATTTTTCTATTGGAAAGCTAGCGACTGCTAGCTTTCTTTTTAGCATAAGTATGTGTTCTTATCCTAGAAGGAAATGCTTATGCTAGAAGGAAAGATATTAGTCGCTAGCTTTCCTTGATCTTGTGCCATGTGCTTATTTGAAAATAGAGTGCATGGCACAAGCTCAAGGTATAAGCTAGCAACCACCAATCACCATGCCCAAGGTTTTTCTATTGGAAAGCTAGTGACTGCTAGCTTTCCTTCTAACATAAGCATGTGTGTTATGCTAGAAGGAAAGCTAGCATTCGTTCAAAATAGAGCACATGGCACAAGCTCAAGCTATAAGTTGGCAACCACCAATCACCATGGACAGGGTTTTTTATTGGAAAAATAGCGAATGTTAGCTTTCCTTCTAGCATAAGCATGTGTGTTTATACTAGAAGGAAATGCTTATGCTAGAAGGAAAGCTAGCAGTCACTAGCTTTCCTTGATCTTTTGCCATGTGCTTATTTCAAAATACATCACATGGAACAAGCTCAAGGTATAAGCTAGCAACCACCAATCACCATGGACATGATTTTTCTATTGGAAAGCTAGCGACTGCTATCTTTTCTTCTAGCATAAGCATGTGTGTTATGCTAGAATGAAAGCTAGCATTCGTTTAAAATAGAGCACATGGCACAAGCTGAAGGTATAAGATAGCAACCATCAATCACCATGGACAGGGTTTTTCTAATTGAAAGCTAGTGACTGTTAGCTTTTCTTCTAGTATAAGCATGTGTGTTTATTTTAGAAGGAAATGCTTATGCTAGAAGGAAAGCTAGCAGTCGCTAGCTTTCCTTGATCTTTTGCCATGTGCTTATTTCAAAATAGAGAAAATGGCACAAGCTCAAGGTATAAGCTAGCAACCACCAATCACTATGGACATGATTTTTCTATTGGAAAGCTAGCGACTGCTAGCTTTCCTTCTAGCATAAATATGTGTTCTTATCCTAGAAGAAAATGCTTATGCTAGAAGGAAAGCTAGCAGTCGCTAGCTTTCCTTGATCTTGTGCCATGTGCTTATTTGAAAATAGAGTGCATGGCACAAGCTCAAGGTATAAGCTAGCAACCACCAATCACCATGCCCAAGGTTTTTCTATTGGAAAGCTAGCGACTGCTAGCTTTCCTTCTAACATAAGCATGTGTGTTATTCTAGAAGGAAAGCTAGCATTCATTCAAAATAGAGCACATGGCACAAGCTCAAGGTATAAGCTAGCAACCACCAATCACCATGGACATGGTTTTTTATTGGAAAGCTAGCAACTGTTAGCTTTCCTTCTAGCATAAGCATGCGTGTTTATACTAGAAGGAAATACTTATGCTAGAAGGAAAGCTAGCAGTCGCTAGCTTTCCTTGATCTTTTGCCATGTGCTTATTTCAAAATAGAGCAAATGGCACAAGCTCAAGGTATAAGCTAGCAACCACCAATCACTATGGACATGATTTCTCTATTGGAAAGCTAGCGACTGCTAGCTTTCCTTCTAGCATAAGTATGTGTTCTTATCCTAGAAGAAAATGCTTATGCTAGAAGGAAAGCTAGCAGTTGCTAGCTTTCCTTGATCTTGTACCATGTGCTTATTTCAAAATAGAGTGCATGGCACAAGCTCAAGGTATAAGCTAGCAACCACCAGTCACTATGCCCAAGGTTTTTCTATTGGAAAGCCAACGACTGCTAGCTTTCCTTCTAACATAAGCATGTGTGTTATGCTAGAAGGAAAGCTAGCATTCGTTCAAAATAGAGCACATGGCACAAGCTCAAGGTATAAGCTGGCAACCACCAATCACCATGGACAGGGTTTTTTATTGGAAAGCTAGTGAATGTTAGATTTCCTTCTAGCATAAGCATGTGTGTTTATACTAGAAGGAAATGCTTATGCTAGAAGGAAAGCTAGCAGTCGCTAGCTTCCCTTGATCTTTTGCCATGTGCTTATTTCAAAATACATCACATGGAACAAGATCAAGGTATAAGCTAGCAACCACCAATCACCATGGACATGATTTTTCTATTGGAAAGCTAACGACTGCTAGCTTTTCTTCTAGCATAAGCATGTGTGTTATGCTAGAAGGAAATGCTTATGCTAGAAGGAGAGCTAGCATTCGTTTAAAATAGAGCACATGGTACAAGCTGAAGGTATAAGATAGCAACCATCAATCACCATGGACAGGGTTTTTCTAATTGAAAGCTAGCGACTGTTAGCTTTCCTTCTAGTATAAGCATGTGTGTTTATTTTAGAAGAAAATGCTTATGCTAGAAGGAAAGCTAGCAGTCGCTAGCTTTCCTTGATCTTTTGCCATGTGCTTATTTCAAAATAGAGCAAATGGCACAAGCTCAAGGTATAAGCTAGCAACCACCAATCACTATGGACATGATTTTTCTATTGGAAAGCTAGTGACTGCTAGCTTTCCTTCTAGCATAAATATGTGTTCTTATCCTAGAAGAAAATGCTTATGCTAGAAGGAAAGCTAGTAGTCGCTAGCTTTCCTTGATCTTGTGCCATGTGCTTATTTGAAAATAGAGTGCATGGCACAAGCTCAAGGTATAAGCTAGCAACCACCAATCACCATGCCCAAGGTTTTTCTTTTGGAAAGCTAGCGACTGCTAGCTTTCCTTCTAACATAAGCATGTGTGTTATGCTAGAAGGAAAGCTAGCATTCGTTCAAAATAGAGCACATGGAACAAGCTCAAGGTATAAGCTAGCAACCACCAATCACCATGGACATGGTTTTTTATTGGAAAGCTAGCAACTGTTAGCTTTCCTTCTAGCATAAGCATGTGTGTTTATACTAGAAGGAAATGCTTATGCTAGAAGGAAAGCTAGCAGTCGCTAGCTTTCCTTGATCTTTTGCCATGTGCTTATTTCAAAATACATCACATGGAACAAGCTCAAGGTATAAGCTAGCAACCACCAATCACCATGGACATGATTTTTCTATTGGAAAGCTATTGATTGTTAGCTTTTCTTCTAGCATAAGTATGTGTTCTTATCCTAGAAGGAAATGCTTATGCTAGAAGGAAATCTAACAGTCACTAGCTTTCCTTGATCTTGTGACGTGTGCTTTCCTTGATCTTGTGACAAAATCTGTCTCAGGTACTGTCGGCTTGCACGACAGTCACCTATAAGGAATGACATCCTAAGTTGGTCACTAAGTACCTTCGTCAAGTGGAGAAAGAGCAGTTATCCCTCGAACGGTATTGGGTCGTCTCCTTTTCAACAAGTGGTGGTGAGCCCACTTGAGAGAACATACACCCGCAACCTTGGGTTTGACCTCCTATGGCGTAGCGCCGCTCTTTCACTTTCCCCGTGTGGCTATACACGACCACTTGATTTAGAAGGATTTATAAAGCACCCTAAGGACAACAACTATGTTTTTGGATGCCTAGCCCCAAAATCCTACCTAAACTACAAGATTCTTTTGTGCCCTCCTATGGAGGTATTAAGTGAGTAGATTTAAGCTATTTTTGAACTTAGTGAGTGACGAGAGAGTTTCTTGTGTGTGTGTGTGTGCATCAAAGAAAGTGACGGTTTTGAGCACACATGAGATATTGCATATAAATGAAAAGGATTTTCTTTTAAAATGAAAATAATGCAACTCAACCTAATAGAAAAACAACTAAATAAACCATGTAAAAAAAAACTAAATAAAAAAAATTGTAAAAATAAAAAAAAAATCTATAAACAAAATTGTAAAAGTAAAAAAAAATCTATAAACTTACCAAGATTTTCAACCTCTTTTTAATCCAGTCTTCTTCTTTACTTTTTGTTTGGCTAAGACTAAAGCTAATGCCAATGCCAATGCCATTTTTTCCCATAACTTCATCTTCATCTTAGTTGGTCTTGCTTCTTTGATAGACAATAATCTAGAAGCTATGAAGCCAAGACTACTTGAATGGAAACTGTACAATATATTGAAACTATCTGTAAGTTACAAACTTATATCAAATAATTAAATATAAAAAACACTAGCTATTTAGCTATTTTTATATACAAGTAATGCTATATATTACATCTTATATACATTCATAGAGTTGATAACTATTTTTATGTACAAGTAATGCCATATACTTATATACATTTATAGAGTTGATAGCTATTTTTATGTACAAGTAATGCCATATATTACATCCTACATACATTCATAGAGTTGATTATACCATGGAGGTTTACAAAATGAAATTTAGAAATACAACATTCAAATAAATGATTGGCAATTATTTAAAATAGTTATTTAGGTCACCAATATTACCGGTTCAGTACTTGGGGAAAACCGGAAAACTTAGAATGGGTCACCAATGTGTTAAAAGATGCCCTCCTCTATCCCATAGGAAATATATATATATATATATATATATATATATATATATATCACAAAAAAGAGGTAGTTATATATTTATAAAAAGGTTGTTGACAAACCAAATAACATAAAAAGTACAAAAATTTCAAAAAACATTATAGTATTCTTATATAAATATTTTCAACAAATATGTTAATTGGCCATGATATAAGTTATCATGGATAAGTCAATTAAGTGTTTAGTGGATGACTTAATTAGTAAAAGATTATCAAGTTCTCATGTGTAAAATAAATGTCATTAATTGTAAGTATCCTCAAGTAAAGGTGTCTTCAAGGTGAAGTATAAAAGTTAAACATTAATAATAGAGGAGTGTGCTATATAATTGTTGATCATGATTAATTAAATCATTAATTATATTTCATTGTTTATACACAGAGGTACTATGTTGACACTTATCCATTAACCAAATAAATATTTTAAATTACTATTCACAATTTAAATTAATTACTATTATTATTAATTGTTATTGTTATTATTATTATATTATTAATATTATTTAATTAATAATAATAATGATAATAATCCCTTTTATAAAGTATAGTGGGTTGAATAATAATGAATTTATTAAATAAATTATTAATTTAATTAACGGACGGAATCATCCCAAGTAAATTAAAAGGGTATGTTTGAATAAATTATTGAATAATTCCATTACTAGAGAGAAATTGGGATGATATAAAATAATATATAATCCACCTTATTATCTCAAAAGGGGATGCATTAATGATTACCATGGAAAGTGGCCGTCGGGATTATCGGTCTGTGGGCTCGGGGGCTAGGAAATCCGTTGATTTCCTAGGGTCAGCACGATAATAGCTGATCGGCAGGGTGGACACATCATTTTGGGGTTGTTAAGGTAACTTACAGAATCCATTCCAAAAATCTTCTTATCTTATTGCAATCGACGGTTTCAGGTATTTTTCTGAACCAGCTTAATTAGAATGTATTTTCTTTTATTTCCAAGCTATGCATGTCAAACGAACAGAATTAAATGGAAAGTTTTAGGATTATGTTTATTTAACTGTAGAGACATGTAAACATATAGAAAACAGACAGTTAAACATTTACAGAAACAGAAATATAGATGGTTGAATCTCTTGTTTTCTTCTAACAATAATTAATGGAAAAACTAGGTATAACCTGATAACCTGGAATAGACCCAGTGCCTAGATAGGGCACTACAGTTGGTATCAGAGCGCAAGGCTCAGACACTGAGACCTTAGGGCCTAACTACACCTGGAACTTTAGTGAAATTTACTAGAAAATAACAAACAAGTATGATGGCTGCAAAAAGATAATTTGAAGAGCCTTTTCCCATTTATTCGTAAGGCGTAACAGAAACAGAATTTGAATGATATATATATATAACTGCTTATTTAGGGCTCAGTCTAGACCCCATTAAACAAACCTTTCCAGTAAAACAACAACATTTCTATATACACTCTTTTAATATTCAAACCCTAATATTAATCCAATGCTAAAGCATTTGGGATAAACAATGTTTTTAAACAAATAAATAAATACATATAAACCAAGTTACAACACTATATATATTACCGTTGTAATATTTAGATCTAAAATTTAATACTAACAAAAAAAAAACACTTCATTGCATTTATATAAAGAAATTGTATTCATAATAAATAGGAAATAATGAGTCTCGCACAGGATTTACAAAGGGTTCTCCAAATTTCAGACCTGCAGCCAAAGTGATCAGTTTTCATTTCCTATTATTTTAATGCAGATCTGCCTTCTTGCCTGTAACATTTTGTTTTAAACATTCATTTCATTAAATGTGGCATAAAACAAATATTCAAATAATATTGTTGCCTGCAATATTGTTTATAATACAAGCATCACATCAATTTCGACGCAGAAATCGTTTCATTTGAGCTCGATATGATCCATTTTGACCAATAACTAAGAAGATTTACAAGCATGGCAAATGCATGAAACGATTTCCATACTGCTCTCCATTGTTGCTGCTTGTTTTGTCCGAAACGAATTTCATACAAAATGTTGCTTCCTTTGAAACCCTGGCGCTCAAGCCAGGTGTACCAAGCGCCCGGAGCCCAACGCCACATCAATTGTCCTCCAAGCGTTTTTCATCTTTCCTTTGTGCCCAGCCCGAACTCAACAACTAGAGCCAATTGGACCATGCAATTAACACATCAATGCCCACCATCGAATCCCATGCACTGAGTTCACATAAGAGGACGGGAATATATAAAAGATGCGTTGTGCTCAACGCCGAGGACTCATCAGGGAACCGAATGCCAAGCCAGGAGGGTCCCATGGATATCATATCTCCCATCGTCCATGAGATTACCCACATATCTGCCCAGCACCGAGGCTCTTACATGAAACCAAGTGCCAAGTCGAAGCAGCCCTACAATGCCAACTAAAACCTTATTTCCTCCTTAAATAGGCATACTTTTGACGGCACGTGAGACGGTTTCCGCGTTGCCCATGAGCGGTTTACTATACCGCTTTATTGGAATGTGGACGAGTAAGGAATGAACACGTGGGATGGTGGTTTCCTTTCCGCGACCACCAACCACCCTTACCATGCGTGCATGTTGCCGACGCGGAATAAGGAGAGTCGTCGATCCTGCCTTGGCGTCAATCCCCATGCGAAAAAGAAAAAGGTTTTTTTTTGCGTTTTATATTGTTTTAATTTTTTTTATTTTATTTTAAATTAATGTTTTTTAAATAATAATTTAATGTAGTGTCTCTCAACCATGCCCCTTTTTAAAGCTATAATTAATTAATTTCACCTAATACACTGCTGTGCAATCTTTGGTTCTCACATCATATATGTCCATCGTACAGATAATAAATTTTGAATGAACACGATAATTAATGTGTAATTGCCAATGCCATTTCCCAGCTTCTTCCATCGTGATTCATGGCATTGGGTACACATTTTCCAGTTGCAAATTAAAATTTTGGCAGACTTTATCTCCAGGGTATTGAGCTATCCAATAAGCTGTGGCAGTCATATTATTATCCTTATGGTTTGGCATGTAGCATGTCAGAGCCAACATCATTTGCACTGAAACAACCATGCCCCGGGGGACCAGATCTTCTGGAACCAAATTGGACCATCAAGGGTTTCGGATCAGGTACTCCGGCTGATCACACTTTATGCTTAAGGGAGACTCTCGCTACAGCCCATAGGCATCCGCATCAAGTTCCAATAAATCGCTGCAAATGCAAGGGTTCGGGCTCTTGGGGCAAACATCCTTCTCAGAGGTAGGTACCGTATTGTGAACCATGAAACTTCAACCCCCTTGCTGGTACCAATTTTGCAAAATAGTAACATTACAAATGTCCATTAGCTAAAGCTATAATTATAAGATTCCATTGGCGAAGAAAACCGTAGTAACCTTAAGTTAAGATGTTAATTTGTTAATAATATGGGGAATGGCCAGGGTATTTATTTGGTTCTCTCTGATATTGGAACTGAAGGAGTGCGAGATATCGTTCTAGCTCATGTCCATGGAGTAAAGGTCCTTGTCAAATACATTCGGCTGTGGGAGGTTGACAATAGCCGACGGCTGGGCCTATCAAAAATAAGGTAACCTATTAACCAACATTTACAGTTTAGACTCTAAATAAAATTGTAATTTTCATAAAAAATTAAAATATATTGAAAGTAAGATTCCGAATTTAATAATTTAAAGGAAATAGAAATATATTTATGCTCAATTAAGACAATTTTGCAGTTTAGATGCAATTTTCTTTTTACAAAATTTATCCATTTTTTAGATATAGATTTCCAAAAAATTAGTTTAATTTGAGGGCTTGATTAATTCCCCATACTAACTACACTAACTGTGTTAAATGAGAGACTAAAAAACCAGTCAAATAGATAAACCTATGCTGATGAAAAATGACAATAGAAATGAAAAATTTACCTTGGGAAAATATATCCATAGCCTCAGCTCTGAATCTATTAAAATGATTTACTTCAACAAACAAAGGGAAAGTGGTGGCGGTTGGATTAATGGTAGAACCAACGCATGCAAAGTTTGATCCATGTTTAAAGTTAGATCCCACCAATTTCAAATACTAGCTCAGTAATGTTGGATTCATTGCCTCGTCTGTAATTCATTCATTAACAAACAGTCAGTCTAGACTTTCAAATCTTTACATCAAGAAATTACCCAACAAGATATAAAACGTCCAGGTACATAAAAAAAAATCGATAACCAAGCTCTCCCCAGATTCGTAGTATCTCCAAGTGTGTTTTTCCTGGCTGGGAAGGAGAGAATGCAGCCTCATGCCTGCCACAAGGCCGCCTATGTCATAATTCGAGTGTCCAAAGTTGAAAATTGCAGTGAAATTACAAGCCCCAGCCCTCGGGTCTTGAATCTGCCACAATAAATATTGGTGAAGCTCCAAATATTAAATCGAAACTTTGCAAGAATAAGTAGAGACACCACCACTGAAAACGTTTTTGATGCTGCTGCTGTAAATATGCTATAATTTGCTTCATACTTTGCTTTTTAAAAAATGTATATACAATATTAGGAATAATAGAAGGGTAAAAATATTTATTAAATGTTATATGAAGGGTAGCTTTATAAACCAAACCGTCAAAAAAAATTTGCCTGATGGGTAAGGGTGCCCGTCAAATTTAACCCCTGCATCAGGGAACCGAATGCCAAGCCAGGAGGGTCCCACGGATATCATATCTCCCATCGTCCATGAGATTACCCACATATCTTCCCAGCACCGAGGCTCTTATATGAAACCAAGAGCCAAGTCGAAGCAGCCCTACAATGCCAAATAAAACCTTATTTCCTCCTTAAATAGGCATACTTGAGACGGCACGTGAGACGGTTTCCGCGTTGCCCATGAGCGGTTTACTATACCGCTTTATTGGAATGCGGGTGAGTAAGGAATGAACACGTGGGATGGTGGTTTCCTTTCCGCGACCACCAACCACCCTTACCATGCGTGCATGTTTCCGACACGGAATAAAGAGAGCCGTCGATCCTGCCTTGGCTTCAATCCCCATGCGAAAAAGAAAAGGTTTTTTTTGTGTTTTATATTGTTTTAATTTTTTTTATTATTATTTTAAATTAATGTTTTTTAAATATTAATTTAATTTTATTAATTTAATATTTAAAAAACATTCATTTAATTTAATTCGTTTAATTTAATTTAATGTCATTTAATTAATTAATTTAATTTAATTAATTCAATTTAATTTAATTTTTTTTATTTTATTTTATTAATTATTATTTGATTTAATTTAATTTAGTTGTTGATAAGAATTTAAAAAAAAAAATACCATGTAAAAGAAAAGGTTTTTTTTTGCGTTTTATATTGTTTTAATTTTTTTTATTATTATTTTAAATTAATGTTTTTTAAATATTAATTTAATTTTATTAATTTAATGTAGTGTCTCTTAACATTCATTTAATTTAATTCGTTTAATTTAATTTAATTAATTTAATTTAATGACTTTTAATTTAATTTGATTTAATTAATTTAATTTAATGTCATTTAATTAATTAATTCAATTTAATTTTTTTTTTAATTAATTCAATTTAATTTAATTTTTTTTATTTTATTTTAATAATTATTATTTATTTTAGTTGTTGATAAGAATTAAAAAAAAAAAATACCATGTCAAAATAAAAGGGGTTTCGGCAAAATTTCTTATATAATTATATAATGCTAGTGTTATTTTATTTATATTTAATTAAATTTCGTGTATAATTATATAGGACTAGTATTATTTTATTTAAATTTAATTAGATTCCATATGATGTTATAACCTAGGTTTCTTAAAAAATTAAAAGTTAATATTTAAAAATATAAAGCTACTCACGAACTTTCAATTTAAAAGTTCTTCATAGATTTAAAGTTTTAAGGTCAATTATAGTAAGGTTGAAGTGGTTGGTGAAGTTATATTTAAATTAGCATAGATAAAATTTAAATTATAATTTATATTTAAGGGAGAAATTTAATATATATAAATATTTAAAATTTTGCAAAAGAAATAAATAAATAAATATATATAAATAAATAATAAAGAGTGGTTTAAGTGGTTTGGTGAAGATCTAGGGTTTTATAAATCCATGTATTTAATCAAATTGTCTTAGTATTTATTATATTTAACATCCTACATAAAATTAAATTCAAAAAATATGTAGGTGTAATTATATAATGATAAAAAAAAGTTACAATTGCAATTTTTGGATGGTCACATTACAATTTCTCATAAAAAAATTACAATATCTTTAATTTTTCAATTCTTGGTTCATTGCATTTCATGATCGTTGAAATTGCATTTTCATTTTACAGAATGTGAGTTATTCTCAATTATACTTGTTGAAATTCTAAAACTTGTAATTATCAAAATACCGAAATTGCATTTTCCTACATAATAATTCTAAAGTTGAAATTGCAATTTTAATCATTCTTTACCTCTCTTGACCATGTTATGGCCTAGATGCCCATATTTAATTGAAAGTTAATTAGGTGAATTGAAAGTTGAATGGCTTGTGTTAAACAATACCAAGATGAAATAACAAATAGAAAATTATATTGAAGATGAAAAGAAGTTCATCATCATGGAATTTTGGGTTTTTCAAAGATGGGGTAATATGAACTATTGGATGCTTCATTTCATGTTTTGAATGTAAGTAAATTAGAAAAAGGTTTACTACTCTATTAAGCTTAATAAATGTAAACTCAATTTTATTGCAAAAGAACATTCATTACTTATGGATTTATTATTATTTTTTAAATATATCCAATTGAAAATTTTAAATCAATTTTAACTAATGGTATACTTTTAAAATCAATATTTCGAAAATAGAAAAACACCTAATGGCTCTATTTGAACAATGTAAACTATTTCCTAGAAATTTATCTATATTTTAAAGAAAATTAAGGATTCCAAAACCTCAAGAATAAGAGAGGGTTCCAAGACCAAACACTGGTGGATTTTTTTTAAATCCTTTTACAAATTTTTTATTAAATCACTCAACTATTCCATTTGCTTATGGATGACAAGGGGAACACTTCCTATTTCTATCATAAATTTAGACGTAATAATATTTATACACTCATAATAACATGTTCTATGTTAGCCCTTCATTTTTAAGTAAGTGTTATGGAAAGTAGAAAGTCAAAAAAATCCTTGGGATGAGTAGAAAATATGTGGCAAGAAGATGAAGGAGATGTGGTACAAGTCATATGCCAATAATTGAGATGATATAATGCAATCAATGCATTGATCAAGGGTAGTGGAAAAACAAAATCATTAAATGATGTAATGTAATTCAAGTCAACAAAATCATTAAATGTTTTTTCAAAAACATAATCATAAAATATTTTGATAATTCTAATGACAAATATTTATTTTTTAAACAATCTCATAAAATAAACAATCCAAACCAAAATCATAAAATGTTTTGATAATTTAGATAATTTTTTCTTAATTAAGATAAACATCACTGATAATGTGATAATGTGAATGGTTTAAAAGTAATTAACATAAATATTAAATTCCATTAAAATATCATTAATAATTTAAAAAATACTAAAAAAATCCAAACAATAGACACTTTCATATGGAGTTACAAACTTTTACAATTCAGCCTACTCATATGGAGTTACAAACTTTTACAATTCAACCCAGTCATATGCCGTTAGTTTGGAACACAAGAATAAGTATATATTTCTTTTACAAATCAGCCTACTCATATGAAGTTACAAACTTTTACAATTCAATCGACTCATATAAAGTTAGTTTGGAGCACAACAATAAGTATATATTTCAATTGAGAAGAGGTTATGCTTAATATAGATCCATTATATTAAGAAAACCTAATAACGGCCTATATTAAATGCAATTGTGAAATTACTATCATGTTATCATGTCAGTATCATTTGTCAAAAACCCAGATTCATGGTATTATAAAATTGAAGTTTTCACAATTTATAACATCTACATTTTTTAAATTTGATAAATAAAAAATAAATTATCTAAAAATAAAATACATTTTTATTTTTGACATTAAAAGTTTCCAACCATGTTAATGTCAAAAGAGTTGTAACCAAAACTTGCATTGAGTTGGCAGAATAATCAAATAAGTCTATAGTTCTACACCTGAGTGAACCCTTTCTTAATATATTTTTACGGAAGAACACTACACTAGTACCATTTTACTCCCATTTACAAAACCTGTAAAGGTTGGCGGTAAAGATTCATCATGCTGGAAAATTGAGTCGGATGGTAACTACCTAAATTTGCATAGTCACGACAGCAAAGTGAGAGAGGTTTAAATACAAATCGTAATGACAGTGGTGTAAAATGCAAATAGTAATATCAGTGTCATTATAAGATAGTAAGCAGCTCATCCATACAAATAGGCTTTTATAGGCTTTAGGTCAGCCATGGCTGTGAATTAAACTCCAGGCCAGTGACAAAAAAATATCGTGTGCTCCTATCTATGAATATGTTCGAACTCAAACGAGGGCGGGAAGCGGCAATGTCACATGTATCTGGTAGTAAGGCGGAACAAAAAATTTCAAAATTCAAAATTCAAATGGGCGATACAGGAAAACGGTTTCATGGAAAACGACGTTAATATAGACATCTGTAGATAGATTTAGGCCCATCTCCCTCTACAACGTTTAATACAAGATCCTCAAAAAGATAATTGCAATCAAGTTATGGAAAATCATCCCTTCCATCGTCTTGATTAACCAAGGATGATTTGTCTTTTATTTTTTTGGAACCTTGAATTACCTTCAATTCTGTAGGTTTCGATATCAGAGATTGCTACTGCAAAAAAGGTTTTTATATTTGAGATGGTGAATTTATTTAACAAAGAACCAGGTGCACTGGACTTGTGCCTTAAAGCTGTATTTCATTCAACTAGCATTTTGAAGTTAGGGTATGCTTTGCACTCTGACCTGAAGCGTCTTTCTGATTCCTATGGAGAGATGGAGTGTTTTCGCTACTATGAAGCGCCTAAATTAGACCTTCAAAAGGTTTTTCCATCTGTTCCAGGGGGGCTTTCCGACCTTGCAAAGACTGTGCTGGGAAGTGCTTTAAACAAAAGTACTAGGATGAGTGACTGGAGGGAGCGTCCCTTGAGCAATAGTCAGGTACACTAAATATAAATCCATGCTACGGTATAAGTTGCACTACAAAGTATAAGAACCATACAAACCTCTAAAAACTGATAAAGTTTGAAATAAGAACATACAAACTACAAATTTAAACGTTGCTACGAAATTTATATGGGAATGTTCAGATCAAGATTTTCAAGCATACAACAGACTCGCAGATATCTCCAGTAACTGAAATATGCAACCTCTTATAACTTGAAGAAGGCACAAAAATACCCATACCCCATGGGCCTTGTACAAAATCCAGATACTAAACTAAATGGACGAGAATGATAGGAATTTGTAGGACGAGGAGTACCTGAAGTTCTAATTTACAGGAGGACGATTCAGCCGCTCCAGCTGCTCGCAATAGGATTCAGGTTCTAATTTGCAGAGGACAAGAACAATGTTTCAGCAGCTCCAGCTATAGGAATTTGAAGGACGAGAATGAGGACCAGGTCTCTTGGCATTTTGCAATAGACTGCACTGCCTTGAATGCAGGTAGATGGGCGTTGAATGCAGGTAGGTGGGCGTTGAACCTTGAGGATATGGCGGGAGTGAGACTGTGTACGATGAGATCTCCAGGATATGGCTGCAACTGGCTCATGATCAAGCTGCACGTTTTCGATGGGACTGTATGGCGCTTCGTGTGGTACTACGCCAATAATTATAATACATTATTATAATTATAAAAACTAGTTGAATGATATTGCAATATTTCTCATTTATGCAATGACATGAAATGGATGATAATGTATGGTATGTTCTTATTTCATATTCCTTTATGGCATGTTCTTATTTCATATTTCTTTATGGCATGGATGAAAAGTTAATGTATTATTATATTTTATAATACCTTATTATAATTATAAGATTTAGTTGAAAGATATTGTAATATTGATATTGTAATATTTTTTATTTATGCATGATAGTATAAAGTAGTGTGATATTACATTTTTTTTTGGGGATAACTGGAAGTAGAAGAAAGATTAATATTTTGTCTATATTTTGTACTTTCTTATGTAATTTGAAAAGTTAAATGTATTATTATATTATATTTTATATTACGTTTATGTGATGAAATGAATTAGGTAAATTTAGGATAATGCATCACCATATTTCATATTTCGTTAATGGGATAGCAAGATGTAAAGGAAAGGTTAATGCCTTGTTTATAGTTCATAATTATTTTATGGGATACTATGAAAGGCTAATGTATTATTATATTTATACTACGTTTATATGATAATATGAACTGGTTGAAAGATAAGATACTGTTATGATATTTCTTGATGTTATAAAATGAACTAGATGAAAAGTTAACACATGTCTATATTTCACAGTTCACTTAGGGGATTGTAGGTTGTAAGATTAAAGACATAGCCTTCCTTTTTGTCAAATTGTACCCTTAGGGTTTCCGTTTGCAAGTGTTACTTATTTAAGATATATTTCAACTATGATAGAGATCCTTTCCAATTCACATATGGAATAATTGTTCCAGAACAAATGCTTTGGAAAGCGAAAGAACTATAACTTAGGAGTAGACACTTATAGTATAAAAAAAGAAAAAAAAAAAAGAAGAAAAAAAAAAAACATTCACTAACTACGAGCATTAAATTGTCGAATAGAGATGGTATCCATAACGTAAAATTGTATTTTAAGAAAAATCTACTCGGAGAAACTTGGAACAAAGACCAACGATATTTTAAACCTTTTTCTACATAGCCATGATGAGAAAACAAGTGGACGGATATAATCGGTGGATTTGCTGAATGACGAAAAATTGATCAATTTTAAATGATAAGACACCAAGATGCTCAGATTGACGAGACTTTGACGGATTGTCGAGGAAGAGAAACCAACTTAAAATTTGAAAACGAGATATCAATGTGATTGGTATGATGAGCTGAACTCAACGACATGCATTTTGCATTACGACAAAACCATTTATGAAAACTCATGACTACGAACTTGAAATTTAACCATGGTATCGAAATGGTCAAATGAAGGCAATGTTTCGTAAAAAGAAGTATGGAGATGATTAGCATAATAAATAGAACGCAATGAAGCTAACCTTAGGTCATAATCAAACATGATAAAATGACAACTAGCCCTCGAGATGGAACTTGATGGGGTTAAGAAGACACTTTGTGCGACTTGATGAATCTATCGAAGTGGTCCTATGACAACATAAACGAAGAGATAAGGGAAATACATGATAAGCTCATGGAGCTGAACATGATGATACTAATGACAAGAATAAGTGATATCGAAAATCTAGTTGGGACCGACAGTTATTGAATGTACTATCGAATTGATATTATACACAATTATGATTGAGTTCCTGAGAATGTATTGGAACCATGTTGGAAAAAAAAAAAAAATAATAATGATTAGAACCACTTGTGCTTAATATGGCCATGATTGTTGGAGAAAAATAGAAGGGAATGGAAAGAAGATGATAATAGGAAATTAAGATAAAGCTTAGTGTCGAAAGTACAAGAACAAAAATTAACTTCAGGATGAAGTTCTATTTAAGAGGGGGTGTATGTAATGCCCCTAAAATGACTGTGGACCTTAAGGGCACCTGTCAAGTGACCCGGCTGAACAACTTCGATATAGTGGTCTCTTGAACCTTGTTATGTCTTAAATGATTGAGGAAAACCTGAAGATGTGAATGACGATAATAATTGATAAATGAATTAAGGAATTAAATTATATTGTGTGGGGTGGGATAATTGATTGATTACATCTTGCTTAATGATTAGCACGGATTGATCAAGTCAAGTGTAGTGGGACATTTATAGTCCTAGCTGTGCGACTTGGGAGGACGCAGCTGAGATGCATCATAGATTTCCGCATTTATTCTGAACTTCGGGACGAAGTTGTAAATAAGTAGGGGTGTATGTAGTGCCCCTAGACTACTGTAGACATTGAGGGCACCTGCTGAGTGACCTGACTATTTGAAACATTAATAAAATAACCCTATGATTTTATTTTGAGTATATTTATGATTACGATTGATTGATATATGTGCATTTGGGTAGTTATTGTGAATGGACGATTTCATGTTGTTTAACAATTAACTTTGATATGAAAACTGTACATATGAATGGTGCTTAACGACTAGTTGTGCAATTGATTATGTGATTAGATGAATGAGTAAAGATTGAGTAAACTATAGATGCTTAATGAAGCAACAGATTTATAAATCAAATTGTGATTATTGAGGACATTGCTACTAATTTGCGTTTGTGATAAATGTGTGTAGCGACAGGTGAAACGGTTCACCGACGGACACACAAAGGAATATGAAGGGTCGTAGAGTACGGGTAAATCACACACAGGGAGAGCGACGACGATGTCGACTTCTGATGGAATACCACGCTTGAGCAGATAAGCACTGATTCGCTTGCTCCTAGTGAAAATGCTTGTTAAACTTAACTGCATAAAAACAAATAATTTTGCACCTAGAGCATTACTTATAAATGCATTTGAGTACTTTAGGCATTTGCATATATCTAAACATAAACAATCATTGGAGAATGTTATGGCAAATTATCACATCATCGATCTACTGCGTTGGAAGGCCACATTTTCCTTTTTTAGTGATTCAGAGCTTCTTTGCAATACAACAGTTTCCTCCTTCGATTGACATATTTGCTTGAGTTTAAACTTCACATTAGCTTGATTGTGCCTATTTCTTAATTAAGTTGGGTATTTATATGATGCTCCTATATCTAAAGTACACGTATATGATAGCAGCAGCAGTGACGATGATGATGACGATGATCTCGAGAAGAAGACTTGTCTAGCAGCTCTGTGTCAAGAAATACCTTCCTAGTTAAGAGGGAGTGTTGATGTATATGTAACTTTGGAATGTATTTCATCTATGTATTTCATATATATATTTATTGTACCCTTATTAGAGATGTGTTATTCCTCTATAAGGAAGTGTCGTCATGTGGATTGACAAGTGTCGCAAGTGTGTGTACTTGCCGATGGGTTATTAGACCACCATGTGTGGGGTCGGCCCTGAAATATATATTATATTGTGGATGTACCTAGCTAGACAATTCGGCCCCATAAGGTCACTAGGAAAATAGGTTTGTATAAGTAGAGATCAGGAGATCTCTATTTAGATCATTCGGAAAGTCATCTCTCTCTCATTCGGAAAGTCATCGAGGTTTATCTTGATGACTTGGTAGCTAAATCTAAGAAAAGGGCCGAACACTGTGCACATCTACATGTTGTATTCATTTGATGTCGTAAGTACAACATTAAGTTGAACCCAAATAAATGCATCTTTGGCGTGGATATTCAAAGATTACTTGGTTTCATTGTATCCAAGTATAGGATTATGGCTTATTCCCTTAAGGTTGATGCAATATTATAGTTTCCCCCCCTCCTCCCTGAAAACAATCCGACAACTTCAAATGCTACAAGGGAAATCAAACTTACTTAGAAGATTTATCACAAATTATGCCAAAATAGATAAATGTTTCATGTGTATTCTCAAAAAAGATGCACCATTCATATGGGATGACCAAACTCAACACTCACTCGATGCATTGAAGAAAATCTTGATGTCAACCCTGATACTTAGTCCTCTGAACTATAGTATATATTTCTGCTATATTTGGAAGCTAACGAATCTAGTTTAGGGATGGTATTAGTACAAGAAGATGATTCATATCGGGAATATGTCATATACTATCTTGGTAAGGGCCTTGTTGTCCTTGAATTTAGGTATTCCTAGGTAGAGGAGTTTGCCTTAGCAGTGGTTCATGCTAATTAAATACTTGGGCATTATATATTTCCATGAAAAACAAAAATAGTGTCTAAAATGAACCCCATGCAACACATTTCGTCCCGTCGTATAATCAGGGGAAACTATACGAAATGGGTAGTAATTTTGCAAGAATTTTATCTCGAATTCATTAATGCTCGCATGGTAAGAATGTTTTGATGAATGTCTCCATCATGACTAGGCCAATGGAGCTATTGGGTAAATAGACCCATTTGGATGATTTCCTTGTATGTAGGGGAACATGTCTTGGATAATTGAAATCTACTATTCCTAAAACCCTCTTAACTATGTTGGAGGATGGGTCCTCATGATAATAAACTCTGGTTTTAAGTACTATCTATCTCTAAAACCCTAACCCTCTCTATCCCTTTTCTAATCTATACCTCCCATGCTACCTCCCTCCCTCTCATCCCCCTTTCTATCCCCTTTTCCATAACAAACCACCTCTCTACCCCACCCCCCCACTCTCTCTCTAACCCCATCTCTCTCTCCGATTATCTTTAACCCCCCTCCTTTCTAACTCCCACACTCTCTCCCTTTCTCTCTTTAACCCCTCTCCTTCTCCCTGTTATTATACAAACTATCATCCCTAGAACACCTAGGCTGTGTGGACCAAGGGGCTAGTTACAGTAAGTGGGGAGGACATAGGTCCAATGTCACCATAACCTAACTCCTCATCTTATTTGCAACATCATGTGACGAGAGCTTGCACAAAGTACGAAGCAAAGTTTGTGCACCCTCTTAAGACCAGTCACATATTATGATGGTGAGCTCGCACAAATCGCCTTTGCACTGGCCAATGTGTATATGATGAGCCCGCAATACCATGGTGCAACCATCAAATGTGTATCGTCGCATGTAGAGTCGAGCTTGCACATGGGACAACGAGTTTAGTTTTGTGCATAGATCATGGTCTTGACTCTTGGCATTGCGGAGGGGCTGCACAATGTACCATTTTGTGCACCCTCCAAGGACTAGTCTCCAATCATAACCGTGAGCCCGCACAAAACGATACAATGTGACTCTGTGCACTATCAAACAACTTTTGGTTGAATGGTCGATGGAGCCCGCACATTGTTATGTAACATTGGTTGAATGGTCGATGGAGCCCGCACATCGTTATGTAACATTGGTTGAATGGTCGATGGAGCTCGCACGGTTGATGAGTCAATAGCTCTATGCATGAAGTCGTTTTCTCATGCTCCTTTGGCTTCTGTCTCCATGAATACTGGTTGCTGGAACAGTGGAAACCTATTGGAACACAACCAGTATTCCAATGAATCAGATCCCTTTTTTGTTTCCACGAACACCAATGTCAAAGAATGCTTGCCTGCATGAATTTCAAACATAGTTGTAACAACAAGGGGACTAGGACTACTTAAGCGACTTGGTACAGGCTTCAAGGAAGTACAGTACTTAGCATGTACCAGTACTTGGTACATGCTAGTGTTACACAAGCAAGTTTGATACAAAAGAAAACATAGAAGATATAATGTGGTACGACAAGAGAAAATAACATAATGTCGATCATGCATGGATTAACAAAAAAAAACATGCGATACTTTGAGGGGTGTGCTCAAGTGGAATGTGCATCCAAGGAGGATGCAAGTTAGTTATTCCAACTATGAGTCAAGTGCATGTGAGCAAAAATGTGCATGACAATGAGTGCACATGATGAGCATGGGGTAACTGTGCATGACATATGAAGTGCACTAAGGGAAGATGAAATATCAATTTGGAAGTTGAAGCGACAAAGATGTGCTCAAGTAGTCATATGGAAGTTAAAGAGTAGTTGAAGATGGATGAAGCGTAGGGGAAGCTGCACCATGAGTAAACATGAATAATAAAAAAATGTTTGTCATTTGAGAGGGGTTAGCTAGATGGTCTTGAGACATGGCAATTGAGAGAGTCTACCATAGACCTCAAACATAGTGGTAAGGCAAATGTTGTAAATGTGTATATATATTGTTATGTTTGAGTAATGAAAATGAGTAGAGAATTCCTTTATTATAATTTGGTTTTGTATGCCCTCTAAAATTGTTTCAACTTTTATGTTTGTATTGCTTTTCTATTTTCAACTTATATCTTTCGAAGCATTGTACTTAGTCTGCATAAATATGATTTCAAAGAATTATGCCCATCAACTCTTTAGTTTGCTGTAATAATAACCAACTTCACAGATTTAGTTCATTTAATATATTGTTAGCACTCTAAAGTCTGAGCTAGTTCAATTAAAAAATTTGTAACTCAATCTTATTTTGATCCTATATTTGAAGAAGAAATAAATATATAAAAAATAAAATAATCTTATATCAAAATAACCTATTTTGACAACAAATTTATTAAGAATCTAATGTATGTCATATACCAAGTCCATGCATATAATGCATAATATATATATCCTGTCCCTTCAATGTTCAGACACGGTGTTCAAAAAAGCGAATTTGAATTTCAAATCTCAAATGCCCGCGCTCCACGAAAGTTACCAAAGGACGGTTCCTCACGAATTTCCTCCATTCTTCGCCATGGCAGAAGATCCATCAAGGATACCTCAGAAAACTCACTGTCGGGACTCGGTAGTTCAAATCTTGTGCATTGGAGGAGCGCCGTCAGGGCTTGCAAGTTTCTTAGAAGGAAATGGGTGAAAGGATGTTGTTCTCTCCATACTAAGGCTATGATGAAGGCGGTGAGCATTTTGTAACAGTTCATAATATTTTTGGGGCGAGCATTGTCTGGAAATATTTCCTATATATTCTCATAATCTAGCGCTGCCAAACAGTTGTCACACATCCTACAAGGCACATGCTCAACTACGAGATCCAGTCTATGCCTGCTTAGGGCACATTTCCTCCTTGCACCAACTGGTATATAAACTAAATAGCCTCAGCGTATGCATTATTTGTTGTTATTTCCATAAATTGCTTCTGTTGGTATCTCCATCTCTCGAGATATGTGTAATGCATTTTTTACAGGAGTTGGCAGGCCGAAATAACCTTCACAAGCGTGGGTGGCCAGCAGCATTTCATTCGGTGTTTCATCCATCTCCATGAATCATCCTGACAGCACCACATTAGTTCCAGGTACATCTCTCTGCCATGTCATCCTATCTCCTAGTGCTACAAGGAATTCTTGTCTCATCAAATTCTCTGGCATTTTCTTAACAAAATTTCAGTCCCTAAACCAAATACTATCCAATTTCTAGTCTAGTCGGGTTTAGTGCGTGGAATGTTCATAGAAACAACTGCAACATCTCATGGGAAATACCTGCGCACTTTGCCATCCTGATTTCCCTTATATATTAACTCTAGCTAGCACATGAATTCATTCAAATTTTATTATTCAGTGTAATTCTTTGTGTATGATCATGTTAATGCTCTCGGATATGGTTACAATCAAGAATTGTTATCTGTTTTCAATCCTTTCGTTCACCTCCCTGTCTATATATTCAAGAAACTAAGTATGTGAAATGCAGGAAGCGAGCCCTAGACCGATCTATCAAAAGATTGTGAAATGTGTCAGGGACCTCGATTTAAAGGTTGGAGGGTTAAGTCGATTATTTTATATATTTGAAGTGATTGTGTGTTAAGTACCAAGTGAATTGTGGTATTAAGGCCTGTGCAATACGTTTGTGGAGTGCATGCGATGTGCAGATGGTCATGGTCTGCAAATAACTGTTAAATTTCGTGAACTTACTGTTTAAGTGAAAGACAAGAACCCTCAATAACTTTTTGGAATGTTTCCCTACTTGTCAACTCGGCGTTTTCATGTTCTTCCTTGTGAGATCCGCCCATTATTTTTGGGTTGTGATGCAGCAGTTGAGTGATGTGTTTTGGGCAGAAAAAAATCAGTCTATTATGGTGATGGTGCGATATAGTTGGGAATTAATACCCCCTCGGTTCTCGATCGTAGATCTTGTGGTAGAATCTTCATAATATTTGAAGGTTGACCCTAGCGGAGAAAAACAGTTTGGTTAACTCCCTTGAGCGATCGCTCATTTATGTGACAACTCTTTTCTGCTCGACGCCTGCCTCTCACATTTTCTTGTTGAATCTTAAAGTCCATATGTACTTTAAGGGTTTAGTTGTCACCCTTGTCTCCTATGCCAAACTCCTGTTGAATATCCAAGCTGAACTGCTAATGAAATTCAATAATCCATATGGCTTGGAATGAAAATTTATGTTAATTACATACAAATTGTATTTATTAAAATGTTATGATAACACTGTATTTTGTCTTTCTCTTGATAAAAGAATATGAGTTTTGATTCTCACGAGGGTTGCATGGTTTATTATGGATACAGATGGAAGTAGAGAATTTTGTATATGTTTAAAATGGAAGGTTGTGGAGTTTTTATATATATATGATTACCGATAATCTATTTATAGTTTATGTTTATTTACTTTTGATCAATGAAAATTACATATTATGGTTTTGGGTATATTTTTCTCATAAATCTAGATATGCAGATATATAGTGTGAGCATTGGTTTTTCATAGATATGTATACTTTGGGATTGTTGAAAAAAAAACAAATGTTAGAACTTATCGTAATTACTCATATATTTGTAGAGGTGTTTATGACATTGTTTATAGTTACAACAAATTGTTATGATAATTTCACAATGAATTATTGTGGCCACATTACATAAAATATGCTTAGAAATTTAATCTTCCATGTACCTTTGGGTATATAGGAAGTCCCTTATTTTCGCCTATACCCATGCTTCCATAAACTCTTCAATTATCTTACATTGCTACAGTGCTAAGAATATCACTTTGCGGGGAGATCACTCTTAGGAATCATATAATATGACTAAGGATATGGTCTATGTCATTAGTTAGTATTTTGAAAGATTATAGATGAATAAACTACCTAAACACTTGAATATTATGTTGGCAAGAAGGTTGAAGAAACCCTAAATTTTGAATATATGTCAAATTAAAAGTTCAATTTATAATCGAAGAAGGATAGAATGATGGATAACATCAACCATTTAGTACAAAGGAGAAGGATGAGAAGGTATAAGAAGGTCACCATAAAATAATTGTTGAATTTGAATATGTTATAACTCCATGGGATGTATATATGGGGTTGAATATATAGGTAATGTGGTTACATGAATATTTAATAGGGATAACCCTAATAGGGGACCCACAAGTACAATTGGGGATATTATATGGAGAGATAGGGAATATTATATAGAGAGATGTAGTTACAATCATTATAATTAAGGATTCTCTTAATGAATATAATGATTTTTCTCTCTTAGCATATCACAGTGTGCCAGTTTGTTCTCCATGATTTTTGGATTCATTGTGTTAAGGAGGGGTTTATCGACGTTTCGGACCTATGATATGTAGTCCATCTTCATGATAGGTAAGAATATGGATTGCGTATCGTAGGTAGAAAAATCAGAGTCTGATTGTTTAAAACTTTGTTTCTTCCATCTCGACGGAGACCTTTTTCCTCTTCTCTCAGTTTACAAGAAGTGGGAGGATAAACGAAAATTCAGAAGGAAGAAATGGTGCTGGGAAAATAACATTAATGCCAAATCCATGGTAAGATGTAAAGATGATATCATAAAAACTTCAAGTTGTCTCTTGAAGAGGTTCCGTGGAAAGAATAATTACAATTTGCATTCCCTTGTTGCTACAATTCAACAAACTTGCAACATCTACCGGCTTGGTATAGAGATAGACCATCATAAAAGAGAAATCCAATTTTTTTAGATATAGAGAAAATACAACAGGAATTTGAGAGGATGGAAGATGTATTGAACTATGAAATGCAGATGGGTGCTAAAATAATCACTGACACAAAGCGCATTGAACTATACATTGTGTTTGGACATAATTCTCATGTAACAAGAGAAAAGATTGGCATTCTATGTGTTGACACTAAGGTTTGAGAATGACTAAATCCAAAAAGTTTGCTAAAATGTCCAAAAAAGGAAGAAATTATCACAAAGGAGGTTGAAGAAAAGGTTGACAATTAAAAAACAAGAGGAAAAAACCCACTTATGCAAAGTCCGAAAGCAAATTCGTGAAAAGATTAAACCCCGATCAAGTTTCGGTGGCAGAGATGTCAAAAATCCCGATCAACGGCCGATATTGCTTCCCGCATCGCCAAAGTGATCGACGGTTAATAGATGTGGGTAACGAAACAAACCAGTCAATTGTTTCCGAAGGTTAGAAGTATATCTAATTCTGAGGTAAGCTTATTTACTAGCAGAAATATCAAGGAAAATTCCTTGAAATTTTCAATTGTCACAAAAAATAAGATTTCAGAAATGAATATAGATTTGTCTAAAGTAAATGCCCCGGATAAAATTTTATTGCATAGACAAACTGGAGAAGTCATATATTCAGACTATTTGGGAGCCATATTAAGAGCAGACAATTTGAAAAGTTCAGTGGATAAATTGAATAATCAATTGAGACAGGAGAAGGCAGAGAATAAGTCTCGACAGCAACAGATTAAAAAATTGCAAGTAGATTTGATAAATAAAGAAGGAGATGCAGCAACCAAACTACTCAAAGAGAAAGACGATACGATCCAGATGTTGAGACGAAAATTAAAAATTCCAGACACTGTACTCATCCAAGGAGCAGAATTGACAATATTGGAAAAAGAAAAAGAAGAATTATCTAATGAAGTCAATGATGTTACTGCTAAAATGTTAAAACTTTCTGATGAAAAAGATCGGTGGGAAAAAGAGAAAATCATTTTAGAAGAACAGTTGGCAGAAGCGAGGAAAAGATTAGCAGGAAGTGGTCAGCAACAAGTACAAACAGACACACAGGAAGATAAAACGGGAGTAGATGATATTTTACAGGCTATGTCCCAGGTAAGCTTAAGGGAAAATGAAATCAAAGAATTGAAGGTTGAAATACAGAAGCTGACATAAAAGAATGAAATCAAAAATAAAGAAATAAAAACCTTGCAAACAAAGAATCAGGAATTAAGTAATAATAATAAAGGATTAGCAGCTCATGTGACAGGGCAAGCTGCTATGCAAGGTTGTAAACACCTGGTGTGGGACCAAATTATAAAAGAAGTTGAGAAACTAAGACCATATCTGGATTACATAAGAGTCAAAGAAAAGGTGGTCAAAGATGCCTTCGAAAGTTGCAGAGCCATCAAGGAAAGCTTAAATAAAAAGCCAAAAGACGTAGCCCAAAAAGCAATAACATTTTTAAACAGTCTAACTGAAGCAGACCTGATAGCCATGAATATAACGAACAGAATTTCAGTCATCACATGGGCCAGAAGGATCTTGGGGAAATACTCGCATGTTGAGAATGTTGAAGCTAAAGCTGGAGAAATATGGGGAGAAGTAGTAAAGTTCAAAAAGCAATTTGAAAAATTAGTAAACAAAGGGTTCCCTGCTTTTTGGAATGAAAAAAATGAATTAATTCCTCAGAATGATTATAAGAGATTGCTGTTTGATATAAGGATGGATCACAGAAAGTTCCAGCAGCTGGATCATATGCTTACAGGGGAAATTTTAATGGAGAAAATATCAGAGGAGTTTGAAATTTTCAATATGCTAATCTCAACCTGTGGAAACCTTCTTCCTATTTCTTATGCAGGTCATGTTGAAATGCGAGTCTTGGTGAAGGAAATGACCAACTATGACTTACCCGCGGCCGACCAGTGGACTTATGTGGAAAAATATGGAAGGACAAGATATTCTGTCCATTCATAGAGGCTTTCAAAACTCTCGCCAAGGGGCGAAAAGATGATATTCAAAATTTTTGCCAAGTGGCAAAAAGGATACTTTTATTTTAAATTTGTAATATTATTTGGAGACATTTATCTATTGCTCAAAGACAGTTATCTTTTAAGTTAAAATATTTTCAGTTATTAGTTAAAAGAAGCAGTTATGTCAAGCTTCTTCCAAATTTTGTATAAGAACAATGGGAGTCATTGTTGAAGGGGTTGGAAATTTTTTGAGAGACAGTGTATGTTTGGAGATCTATTTTTTGATAAATAAAAGCAGTACAGTGAAAATACCCATCTTTTGAGACCAGAGATTCATGTGTTGATCAGCTTTACAGTCCGTTTTTTCTTTATCTTTATATGTGCATGTTCACTTCCTTTGTTATATCTTCCATTATGTTTTTCTTCTATATTTAAATGAATGTCTGAAATAATTCGAGATTCATACTGGTTATGCCTCGTTTTATATCATTTAAATATTCACTATTTTCTCCAAAGTTGACAATGGATTCATCATAAGTTAGATGCCTGTTGTTGATGGAATGTCATTATTTCTTTCTGTACCACCTAAAAAAATCAAATTGACTGTAATATGATTGCTATCTTGCCTCTGTGGAAATCTGTTTGGTATAAATCTCTTACTGGTATATTCTATATTTGAAACTTTGACTCCATGCCCAACGTTTCTTGTTTTCCTTTTCAATCAGAAAATCCTTTTGAGAAAATTTGAAAGAACTTTTATATTTTTCAGTCCTTGTATATGTATTGTGAGAGAGCCCTGTCTGGTGGAAAAATGGCTGAGTTTTCCACCTAAAGCTTGGTTTGAAATAGGTTACCTTAGGTGTTATTCTTTTACAACCGGAATAAAATCCAAGTGCTAACACTATGTAATGGGAAGTTTTATTATGAGGTGAATGTGGAAGAAGACGCTGAGTTTTTAAAGCTCATCATTTATAAACACTTATTCTCTCATGTTGACATGTCCAAAAGTTATTCATCTAACAAGTTAAATGATGGTCTCTATGGGATAGGCTATTATGAATCTTTAGGAAATGTGGACTTAAAGAGATTCTTATTATTTTTCTATGGGAAAGCTAGCGACTGCTAGCTTTCCTTGTAGCATAAGCATGTGTGCAGTCGCTAGAAGAAAAATTCTTATGCTACAAGTAAAGTTAGCAGTCGCTGGCTTTCCTTGATCTTTTGTCATGTGTTTATTTCAAAATAGAGCACATGGCACAAGCTCAAGGTATAAGCTAGCAACCACCAATCACCATGGACAAGATTTTTCTATTGGAAAGCTAGCGACTGCTAGCTTTCTTTCTAGCATAAGTATGTGTTATTATCCTAGAAGGAAATGCTTATGCTAGAAGGAAAGCTAGCAGTCGCTAGCTTTCCTTGATCTTGTGCCATGTGCTTATTTGAAAATAAAGTACATGATACAAGTTCAAAGCATAAGCTAGCAACCACCAATCACCAAGCCCAGGGTTTTTCTATTGGAAAGCTAGTGACTGCTAGCTTTCCTTCTAACATAAGCATGTGTGTCATGCTAAAAGGAAATGCATTTGCTAGAAGGAAAGGTAGCATTAGTTAAAAATAGAGTACATGGCACAAGCTCAAGGTATAAGCTAACAACCACCAATCACCATGGACAGGGTTTTTGTATTGGAAAGCTAGCGACTGTTAGCTTTCCTTCTTGCATAAGCATGTGTGTTTATGATAGAAGGAAATTCTTATGCTACAAGGAAAGCTAGCAGTCGCTAGCTTTCTTTGATATGTTGCCATGTTCTTATTTCAAAATAGAGCACATGGCACAAGCTCAAAGTATAATCTAGCAACCACCAATCACCATGGACAGGATTTTTCTATTGGAAAGCTAGCGATTGCTAGCTTTCCTTCTAACATAAGTATGTATGTGTTATTATCTTAGAAGGAAATGCTTATGCTAGGAGGAAATCTAGCAGTCGCTAGCTTTCCTTGATCTTGTGCCATGTGTTTATTTCAAAATAGAGCACATGGCGCAAGCTGAAGGTATAAGCTAGCAACCACCAATCACCACGGACAATGTTATCAATTGGAAAGCTAACGACTGCTAGCTTTCCTTCATGGCTAGAGTTTTTCTATTAGAAAGCTAGCAATTGTTATATTTCCTTCTAGCATAAGCACATGTGTGCATAAGGAAATGCTTATGCTAGAAAGAAAGCTAACAGTCGCTAGCTTTCCTTTATCTTGTGCCATGTGCTTCTTTCAAAATAGAGCACATGGCACAAGCTCAATGTATAAGCTAGCAACCACAAATCACCATGGCTAGGGTTTTTCTATTGGAAAGCTAGCGACTGATAACTTTCTTTCTAGCATAAGAATGTGTGGTTATGCCAGAAGGAAAATTGCTTATGCTAGCTTTTTTTGATCTTGTTATGTGTTCTTCTTTCAAAATAGAGCACATGGCACAAGATCAACGTATAACCTATCAACCACCAATCACAATGCCCAGGGTTTTTTTATTGCAAAGCTAGCGATTGCTAGCTTTCCAATAACATAAGCATGTGTGCTTATTCTATGTAATGGGAAGTTTTATTATGAGGTGAATGTGGAAGAAGACGCTGAGTTTTTAAAGCTTGTCATTTATAAACACTTATTCTCTCATGTTGACATGTCCAAAAGTTATTCATCTAACAAGTTAAATGATGGTCTCTATGATCTTTAGGAAATGTGAACTTAAAGAGATTCTTATTATTTTTCTATTGGAAAGCTAGCGACTGCTAGCTTTCCTTGTAGCATAAGCATGTGTGCAGTCGCTAGAAGAAAAATTCTTATGCTACAAGTAAAGCTAGCAGTCGCTGGCTTTCCTTGATCTTTTGCCATGTGTTTATTTCAAAATAGAGCACATGGCACAAGCTCAAGCTATAAGCTAGCAACCACCAATCACCATGGACAATATTTTTCTATTGGAAAGCTAGCGACTGCTAGCTTTCTTTCTAGCATAAGTATGTGTTATTATCCTAGAAGGAAATGCTTATTCTAGAAGGAAAGCTAGCAGTCGCTAGCTTTCCTTGATCTTGTGCCATGTGCTTATTTGAAAATAGAGTACATGATACAAGTTCAAAGTATAAGCTAGCAACCACCAATCCCCATGCCCAAGGTTTTTCTATTGGAAAGCTAGCGACTGCTAGCTTTCCTTCTAACATAAGCATGTGTGTCATGCTAAAAGGAAATGCATTTGCTAGAAGGAAAGGTAGCATTCGTTAAAAATAGAGTACATGGCACAAGCTCAAGGTATAAGCTAACAAATACCAAATCATATACCAAAGCATGTGTTAAGAATTATTCATAGTTTATTGAATGTTTTTTTGAGAAAATACTAAGTTTGTTATGTTTGGTGTACAGGTGCAAATGTTTGTTCAACATTTTCTATTGGAGACAAAGTAGATCTTTTACAACATGGAGTGAAGGTGGGTGAGGGCTCCATATTCAATGCAGAGCTTGGGAATAAAGTTCATGGAAAGATTGTAAAGAAAGGATGCATAGTGGTTAGAATTGAGAAGGTGTTAAAAAATGATGCTCCTTTACCACATCCAACTGGATTTGAGGAAACACTAGGGGGTGCAATAGAATCTTATGAGATTTGGCCAGAAATAGATTTGAAACCTCATTGTGAAGATCAACCCATAAATATTCCACAAGATAGGGCTGCAAGTATAATTTTCACAAAAGGGGACTATGTTGACCTCCTGGTTAATGGTCAAGTTATTGGGCTAGGAAAGGTTGAATCTACAGAAGTTGGAACTTATTATGGTGGAGGAAGGGTTGTTGCAGGTTATGTTATGGTTTTAATAATTGATGTCACTCAACCACATTTGATTGTGGAATATGTTGATGAAGGGGACACACATCCATGGAGGACTACAGATTTGAGGCACACCATAGGTAAATCAAATACCAAAGCATGTGTTAAGAATTATTCATAGTTTATTGAATGTTTTTTTGAGAAAATACTAAGTTTGTTATGTTTGGTGTACAGGTGCAAATGTTTGTTCAACATTTTCTATTGGAGACAAAGTAGATCTTTTACAACATGGAGTGAAGGTGGGTGAGGGCTCCATATTCAATACAGAGCTTGGGAATAAGGTTCATGGAAAGATTGTAAAGAAAGGATGCATAGTGGTTAGAATTGAGAAAGTGTTAAAAAACGATGCTCCTTTACCACATCCAACTGGATTTGAGGAAACACTAGGGGGTGCAATAGAATCTTATGAGATTTGGCCAGAAATAGATTTGAAACCTCATTGTGAAGATCAACCCATAAATATTCCACAAGATAGGGCTGCAAGTATAATTTTCACAAAAGGGGACTATGTTGACCTCCTGGTCAATGGTCAAGTTATTGGGCTAGGAAAGGTTGAATCTACAGAAGTTGGAACTTATTATGGTGGAGGAAGGGTTGTTGCAGGTTATGTTATGGTTTTGATAATTGATGTCACTCTACCACATTTGATTGTGGAATATGTTGATGAAGGGGACACACATCCATGGAGGACTACAGATTTGAGGCACACCATAGGTAAATCAAATACCAAAGCATGTGTTAAGAATTATTCATAGTTTATTGAATGTTTTTTTGAGAAAATACTAAGTTTGTTATGTTTGGTGTACAGGTGCAAATGTTTGTTCAACATTTTCTATTGGAGACAAAGTAGATCTTTTACAACATGGAGTGAAGGTGGGTGAGGGCTCCATATTCAATACAAAGCTTGGGAATAAGGTTCATGGAAAGATTGTAAAGAAAGGATGCATAGTGGTTAGAATTGAGAAGGTGTTAAAAAATGATGCTCCTTTACCACATCCAACTGGATTTGAGGAAACACTAGGGGGTGCAATAGAATCTTATGAGATTTGGCCAGAAATAGATTTGAAACCTCCTTGTGAAGATCAACCCATAAATATTCCACAAGATAGAGATGCAAGTATAATTTTCACGAAAGGGGACTATGTTGACCTCCTGGTTAATGGTCAAGTTATTGGGCTAGGAAAGGTTGAATCTACAGAAGTTGGAACTTATTATGGTGGAGGAAGGGTTGTTGCAGGTTATGTTATGGTTTTGATAATTGATGTCACTCAACCACTTTTGATTGTGGAATATGTTGATGAAGGGGACACACATCCATGGAGGACTATAGATTTGAGGCACACCATAGGTAAATCAAATACCAAAGCATGTGTTAAGAATTATTCATAGTTTATTGAATGTTTTTTTGAGAAAATACTAAGTTTGTTATGTTTGGTGTACAGGTGCAAATGTTTGTTCAACATTTTCTATTGGAGACAAAGTAGATCTTTTACAACATGGAGTGAAGGTGGGTGAGGGCTCCATATTCAATACAGAGCTTGGGAATAAGGTTCATGGAAAGATTGTAAAGAAAGGATGCATAGTGGTTAGAATTGAGAAGGTGTTAAAAAATGATGCTCCTTTACCACATCCAACTGGATTTGAGGAAACACTAGGGGGTGCAATAGAATCTTATGAGATTTGGACAGAAATAGATTTGAAACCTCATTGTGAAGATCAACCCATAAATATTCCACAAGATAGGGCTG
Source organism: Larix kaempferi (assembly GCA_027924585.1). Lineage (NCBI taxonomy): Eukaryota > Viridiplantae > Streptophyta > Pinopsida > Pinales > Pinaceae > Larix > Larix kaempferi. The sequence goes on from BSBM01001051.1 coordinate 7,663,948, forward strand.
CATTCACATGTACAAGGGTTTCTCTTACACATGGATGCATAGGAACAATTATGTGCATTGCCAAAGGAATGATAGTTAATGTCCATGAGGATGACATGGTTGTGGGTGAAACACTAGGTGAAGATAACTTTGGTGTTTTTGTGGAAGAGATACATGGGTATTGTGAAAGATGCAAGATTGGGGATAAGTCTATACATGGATTGGTTAGATGGCCAATACATAAATTGGTGGACAACATAGGTGAGATGTTAAGGGTCAAGACAAAGTACAAAGAGCCACCCATGGAAATGTTGATATGGGATGTTATAGAGGATACAAGTCCTTTATACCAATGGGATGGGGATCTTTATAATCAAAAAGATCAAGATGTCAATGTTCTTAATGCATCGAGGCCATATAAAAAGATTAAACGAGCTATGACAAGAGAAAAAGTTGCAAAACGTCAAACCAAGATAGATAAAGAGAAAGAAGTCCGACTTTTGGCTGCAGATGAATGTTGTAAACAAGATTGTCTTCAACATGTGGATAGGAATGCCATTGCAAATGCTAGAAGGGATATGGAATGCAAAGACAAAAATGGTATCAGGGAATTTGTATTGAATTCACTTGTTTCAAACACTATCATGTCAATGAGCCATGGCCATGGCATACCTCCTATTATTATAAAAGTAAAGGACATGAGATTTGATGGTAATGTTATTTGTAAGAAAGCATGGTACAAGATACATAAGATTCCTCAAAGCACCTTCTATAGCTACCAACATAATTTTGAACAAGGACATATGGAATCCATTCATGGTAACACCAATACATGTAAAGCACGTGCACAAACTGTGGCGGCCATAGAAATACTGCATAAAATTTTAATGGACAATTCAGATTTTTCACCAAACCAAACACGTCAAGTCGAAGCAGATGGAACTTCTTCTCCTCTAAGATTGTTGCCTTCGACTTACACACAAAGCTCTTTGTTAAAAGAGATCAATGTGGGTTTGGAAAAGCTCAATTGTCCATTAATATCACAACCAATAATGAGCAAGATTTGGAACACTCATTTTCGAGACGTGGCATTCTCAAAGAACACCAACTTCAGTAAATGTGGTGAATGTATTGTGTTGAAAGCACAAATGAAGTCAGCAACTACAAAAGAGTTGGAAGAAACGGCACGCGCTAGATTGAACAAACATAACAAGATCGTTATGTGCGGAAGACATTGCTACTATGCCCACAGAATCATGTCAGAGAGGTTTCCAAAGGAGTATTTGAGTATTATCCATGATAAAATGGATAAAACAAAGACTTCAATTCCAAGGCTACGCGTCAAATCAAAATCTATTGTAGGAATAAACTTGGGTTTGTCATTGACATGTATGCTAACACATGGGCATAAGACAGGAGGTTTTGGTCATTTCTCCCTACCATTTGTACATATGGGATCACAATTTACCATTACATCACTTGCTAAGTGCTTTAGGGACCTTGAAGACCCACATCTTGATATGTATGGTGATCTTCTTTATGAGAGTGGAAGTTCAAGAAACCCACTTTCAAATGCATTACTTGACACCTCTATTTACTCAAAATGTAGAGTGTACAAGGATGAATTTTTATCTCATGGAAGATTAGAAAATGAAGATATCGATTTTAAACCTCTTCCTCCACATTTATTGTTACAATTGGATAATGCAGCAAGTGATAATAAAAATCGTTATCTTTTCATGTTTCTATCACTTCTCACTGCACTTGGTGTCTTCATCACTATTGAGGTTGGGTTCTTGCTCGTGGGACACACCCATGAAGACATAGACGGGACCTATGGGAGAATGTCTTCCATCTTGAAAAGTAAAGATATATATTCTCTATCTGAGATGATGGATACATATCGCAAAATTGAAGAAAAAAGAGTGTTTCCACCTAAACTGATTGATAAGGTGTATGACTTCAAAATCTTCCTTAATGGATACATCAAGGAAGGAAAAAATGCACTAGTTGGACATCTTAATGTTCAGTACTTCCAATTTCTTGTACTCAATGATGTTCCGGTATTAAGGTATAAAGAATCCATAAGAGATGTTGAGTGGTCAGAACCAGTTGAGTTATGGAATACAGACGATGAAGGTCGATCTAAACTGCCCATAGGGAAGCCATCTTTCTTACATCCCAAAGAGAATGAAATCTATTTAAAAGAACTAAAAGAAGGAATAACATCATACATAAAAATGTGGAAAGACACAATGGGTGGTGAGGATTTTCCAATTGTTACACCAGAATGGAAAAATAAGGTAGAGTATTGGGAAAGAGTTATTGATACTTTATATGAAGATTACAATGATCATGATTCATCTTCTGAGGATTTCTGGCCCAAGACAAGGCAAACTCCAGATGTTGGTCGTAATGCGCTTCATGCAATCTCAAATATTATGGATGGGGATTTTGATACTATGACAGGTGAACCTGTCTATGTTGGACCCAAGTGCAATAAGCCAAAGACAACATTCAACCCTATTAATGATGTTGAGAAATGAAAGATGTTGCTAGTTAGATCAGGAAACGAGGAAGAAGGGGAGATGATTTGGATGGCAAAAGCCACCTCAAATATATTTCAAGATGATGAAAGTGGTACTCTTCATGTTAAAGTTGATTGGTGGAAGCCCGGTTCAGGGAAATACAATGGAAAAGTATTAGAAGAATATTGGGTACCAAATCCTGATGACATAGAGCTTGGATCTATTCCAATTGATACCATAGTTTGGGCATGGATGGCTAAGAAAGAAAATTGCAAGAAGGCCAAGATAAATAAACATGGTGTACAAGCTGTCCTTGACCTACTTGAACGAATAACATGAGATTAGGTGGAGATGATTCATGGATGTAATTTTGTTCTTTGGAGGACCAATTAATACATGAAGAAACATTTTTCAATTTTTCTTGTATATTGAATATTCTCTTCAAATTTATTTGAGGAGTTTTATATTATTTGGTACAAATATGAAAATTTTGTTTAAATTGCAATGTATTCATGTGACGATACTTCATGCAAATTACATGACACCATGAAATATTAAACTCTCAATGATTTGTTTATATTAACATAACTTCTCCCATAACTTGGATAATCAAGTCCAATAATGCACTTAAAATCAATATCTTCTAGTTTTGGCCTATTAAAACTATATTGGAGTTAATTTGGCATATTAAAACTATATTGGAGTTAATTAGCATTGTTTTCAATGTAATACGTTCAAACACCAAACAATATCTAACATGGAAATTACAAATTCCAATGCTTTGTCTAGATCGACATAACTTCTCACTCCATCAAACTTGGATAATCAAGTTCAATAATACATTTAAAAGCATCATCTTCTAGATACGATCTATTAAAACGATAATGTTGGGCTAGCTAATTCGTATTCTTTTCAATATAATACATTCAAACACTTCATGAATATATATTATAATAAAATAAATTAAACTGTACTACTTTGTTTCTATTCCAATTCATAACAAAATTATTTATTTTGATCATTAAAAAACACGTCTAGACTTATAAAATATTTTCTTTTGACATCTGTAAAATGTTTCCAATAAAAGTTCATAATAATTTGATTTTGATTGTTAAATGACACACAAATACTTATAAAATATTTTGATTGTTAAATGCACTACCAATAAAAATTCATAATAATTTGATTTTGATTGTTAAATGACACACATATACTTATAAAAAAAATTGATTGTTAAATGCACTTTTAATAAGTTTAGTGGGTTTTCACTTTTGTATTTGTAAGAAACAAAAATGTACTTCAATGTTTCTATTCTAATTCATTGATTTCAAATGTACCACACTTCTCATCCATCAAACTTGGTTAATGGAGTCCAGTAAAGCACTTACAAGCAACATATTATAGACTGTCTATAAAAACTTTATTATGGGAATAGCTAATTAATGTTTTTTAATGTAATATGTTCAAACATTTCAAAAATAAATACTGGACATACAACATATTATAGAATTTGTCTATAAAAACTTTACTATGGGAGTAGCTAGTTAATGTTTTTTCAATGTAATATGTTCAAACATTTCAAAAATAAATACTGGACACTTGCAATAACTAGAATGGGTTTTCCCTCTTTCTTCATGTATTTGAAAAAAAACCAATTGTACTATAAAATTTATATTCTAATTAATAATTTTTTTTGACCTTAATTGGTATACTTAGACTTTATCCAATACAATATTTTCTCTTGTTGGCTCTAAAATAGTGCCAACCACATATCATAATATATAGTATTGAATAATGAATATTTCTTTAAATGTTAGATGATTATATTTATATTATAAAAAGGAATCTAGGCTTAACCAATCAACATAATCCAAAGTAATAATTGATAGTTAACAATGTCCAAAACATGTAGAAACTTGTGGGCTCATAATAATCCCATAAAATGAAGGGAAAAAGTGAAGTGCCTAAGTACCTATTGTGCTATATACTTGACAAAAATGTCCTAAGGCATACAATAGACAATACATATAAAGGGAAGAAAATAAAATAGAGTATGACCTAATTTTCCATGTTGTTGCTCGTAGATATGTTATTGATTATTTTTCTAGTCAATATTCTAAAGATTATTAGGGGTAGTGTCATCATCCACAAGTACAATATTACAATGACTATAGGAGCTAATACGTCTTCATGGTATTAGAGGTTTCACCTAATTCCTAGACATTTCCAGTTCTCATTGTCTCTTGAAGTTGAGCAAAACCCCCCATGTTCTAGCCACCCATTATCAAGATTGAGAATTACTAAGTTATTATACCAATACATAAATTTGTTATAGTAAAAAACACATTGATTGTTATGTCATTAAATAGCTTTCTAGGTCACTTTAAAATGGTGACAATCTCTTACTAATATGGTAATTCAACACATGCACAATATATGCTTTATCAAATTATAAATAAAATGGTTAATACTTTCAACATACAAATAATGCCATTAGATAAATTAATAGGTAATAAATATTAATACAAATTACAAATTATAATAATAAAATAATGTAAAGAATCTAAGTTTAAGCATAGGAAGATATGCTTCAAATTAATATAAATTTGATTTTATATAGCTTATAATGATAATATTGTAAAAAAAATGGTGAATATATAGATTGAAATGAGTGAATTAAGTAATTTTTAGGTTTTTCATTTTTTGAAAACTCAATCTTGTTGAAGTTCTAAATTCTAGATCCGTACTCGACAATACATATAAAGGGAAGAAAATAAAATAGAGTATGACCTAGTTTTCCATGTTGTTGCTTGTGTATATGTTACTAATTGTTTTTCTAGTCAATATTCTAAATATGATTAGGGGTAGTGTCCTCATCCACAGCTTCAATATTACAGTGACTATATGAGCTAATAATTTTTCATGGTATTAGAGGTTTCAGCCAATTCCTAGGCATTTCCAGTTCTTGTTGTTTCTTGAAGTTGAGAAAAAATCCCCATGTTCTAGCCACCCATTATCAAGATTGGGAATTAATAAGTTACTATGCCAATACATAAATTTGTTACAGTAACAAACACATTGACTGCTATATCATTAAATAACTTTGTAGGTCACTCTAAAATGGAGACAATCTCTTACTAATATGGTAATTCAACACATGCACAATATATGCTTTATCAAATTATAAATAAAATGGTTAATAATTTCAACATACAAACAATGCCATTAGATAACTTAATAGGTAAGAAATTTCTTGCAACATCTATTGTTCATGAGATGAGGTAAACCTTGATCAACTCAAATATTAATACAAATTAAAAAATTATAATAATAAAATAATGTAAGGAATCTAAGTTTAATATTAGGAAGATATGCTTCAACTTTATATAAATTTGATTTTATATAGCTTATATTGATAATATTATAAAAAAATGGTGAATATAAAGATTGAAATGAGTGAATTAAGTAATTTTTTGGTTTTTCATTTTTTGAAAACTCAATCTTGTTGAGGTTCTAAATTCTAGATCCCTTGTGTAATTCCAAATTTAATGAAATATGTGTTCAAGATGTCAATGAAACATTATTGTTAGATCAATTATGGCCTTGCTTGATGCACTTGAATGGAGTGAGTGACGTGAGACCAATTGTGAATAAAATGAAAGTATCTTTTTAAATAATACACTTGAATGTTTGTTTGTACTAGTATGTTCAATTTCACTGTGATTATAATACTTGTAAAGTGTCGAGTTTAGTTTTCGAAAGTGAAAATCAGAGCTTGAAAGTGCCAAAATCGATTTTCAAAATTGCAAATTTAAGTATTGGAAGTGTCAAAAGTAGCCTTCCAAAAGGGAAAAATCAGGTTCTAAAAGTGCCAATATCATATTTATCATATCGAAAAAGCACAAAAAACAATTTCAAAAGTGGTGATATCAAAAGAAAAAGTATGCTTTTGGAACCTGGATTTGGCACTTTTGGAACCATATTTTGCACTTTAGAAACCTTCATTTTGGGGTTTAGAAAGGTTATTTTTTACCCGTATTCAAAGTGACTTGGACTAGAATATGTCAAATTTTATTGAAATTGGCGTTCATGGCATTTCACACACAAAAGGCACTTATTTGTTTAATATACTCCAACTAGATGCATGTGAAGGATGGTGTGATTCATGTGAAGGACATTCCTTCCAACTATAGGCTATGTACACAAAGGGAATGAGAAATGTGCGCAATTTATAGGAAGAAGGTACCTTGGAGGATGTAGGAAAGAACATTCCCAGATTTTATGTAGCCTTGGGAAACAGATTGGAAACTCATCAGTCCAACATGATTGAGGTTGAAGGTAAAATTTCAAGTCAACCTATGTTCAGAGTTTTGAAAATTTTAAGTAAGGGAATGGAGGAGATCTATAAGGGGCCAAAAATAGTTTGTAGAAACTCCTAATTGAACTATGGAATAAGGATTTTGTCTTCAAGCAAGTCGATCGTCTTAGATGGCGTAGCTGAAGATGATGATGCATCCATGGTAATATACTCATATCTCTTCCATGTAACTATGATATATGACAATCCAGAGTGTGTTGGATCGATGGGGAAATTCCTATGGAACAATTCCAAATTACCACATTCAACGAATCTTCTTCCACCTACACATCATTTTTTGAAAGACACATCCATGGGATTCTTTTTGCATAGTATCATAAAAACAAATCTCACACTGTGGGAGGATCTAGTTCACCCTACCAATTCCTTTTGCAAACGTCTATAAATGTGTCATAATAGAGTTGGAATTCAACATGGTATTGACAACAACAAGTGTCACGAATTATATTTGTCCTAATATACCATGGTTTCAGTTTTTCAAACACGCTAATTGAGATATTGACACCAATATTGGTCTCTTAAAATTCCTCAAACAATGCAACTCCTGTCATCTCCGTAACATGCTTACAATGCTATGTGAAATTCTAAATCACGGCAGATCATGGAGCTGTGTATACATCATAGAGAAAAATTGAGAAGAGAAATTGAGTTACAGTGAAAAGTGCAGTAAAAAATGAGAAGACAATTGAAGATGCATGAGAAATCAGATAGGAACAGAATAATGTCACATGATCCAATAATCAATATAGTAAAAAATGATGTTACAATGGAGAGAATTCGAATCACTTGGGAGAATTCGAGTCTTAGTCTATCTAGCATAGGAATTATCACCGCTAGAGTGCTCCGAAAGACCCAAACTCAACTCAGTTGAACCTAAAATCAGTTAACTGAATACACAATCAATTAACTAACCAAAAAGGGTGCATTAGTGATTTTTTCATGCAAATCACTCTGAAAAGGGTGCATGAGGCCACAATTAGTGGAAATCGGAGCATACAACTCCCACAAGAGTAAGTTAACTCAAGTGGACTGAATTGGAACATTGATTTGACACCTAAAATATAGGGAACTGACTTAAGTGGTCCTAAAATGATGCTTGCAGGGTGCATTAGGTGGCTGATGGATCCTAGATGACATCTGCACACCACTAGGGGGAAAATGGCATCATAAACTACTAGGAAAAAATAAATAATGCTAGGTAGGATAAGGATAGAGTATTAATTATACTAACATGCTCAACATAAATGCCTCTAGATAAATGTTGTCACAAGACATGCTTTCAATCTAGTATAGAACGAGAATGGTTGTACCAAACTCTAATACCTTCTTTATAATGCCTTCAGAAATCCTGTCTCAAAAGAGTTTCCTACAAATTAGGGCCCAACAAGAAGCTTCATTGTTTTCATCTATCTAGACCCTAAATTGAGTATATTTGTGCAAGGTTTTTCTTGAAACATGGAGCAATTTTGACATTGTTTCCACCATTCAACTTCTTAAGGTTGGCAATGCCATCACAAAAGTTGTAATTTCCCTACGAGTAGCTCAAATATCAGGTTTTATTGATTTTCCAAATGAAGATAACTCCTTCGTCACATTATGTATCATGGGATCGTGTTCCTTTTTACCTTTAGCATCTTTAAAACCCAACAAGTTTGTGGCATCTTTAAATATTTTATGTTTTAGCAATCCATGTAGTATTTGAGCTTGTGTGATGACTGAGTGTTGTTCAAAATGAAACTTGATAATGTTACTAGCATGCTCTGTTACTATCCGAATAGGGATCGGGTTCCCAAAATCTTCTCCTACAAAAACGTACATAAGGTCTTCTTAACAATTTCCACCTCTTACAAACCCATTGCAGCTCCCAATTACTCTTGAAACCTTGTGAGAGGGAATGGGTTCATGTGATTGGTGATCGGGATCTATCCTTGCATATAATCCAATTGAAATTTTGAAAGTTCAACTCTAACCAAATTTTGAAAGTTCAACTCTGACAATAACTTTCATATACAAGAATTACTTGTGGACTCCACTATATCAAGCATTATAAAGTTATATAACCTCACTTGTTTAATTAGTAATAACATAATTCAAGGTTAATTGATTTACTTGATACATGTGCACAAGTTTTCAATTTAAGATTGTGCAATAACATAAGGGGACTTTTAATCTAATGATTTATGAATATATGACAATACAAACTTCTACTTTCTATATTTAAAAGTAATAAAATTTAGTAATCTACATTAGATTATTCTTTATTATGTTAACTATGCTTTGAATTTTAATGTAAATTATATATTTTAAGTAAATTAAACTCATTACATGTTAACTATGTCAAAATACGACTTGATAATCTTACTAACATCCATGTTTGAAACTGTGTGAGAGGGAACAGGGTCCTATGACAACTGATTGGGATATATCCCTACATCCAGTCCAATTGAAATTTTGAAAGTTCAACTCTGACAATATATTTCATATCCAAGAATCACTTATGGACTCCATTATATCAAGCATTATAGAGGCTTACAACTTCACTTGTTTAAACAATCATAACATAATTCAAGGTTAATTAATTTACTTAATACATGTGCACAAGTTTTCAAGTTAAGATCGTGCAATAACATAAGGGGGATTTTAATCTAACAATTTATGAACATATAATAATACAAATTCCTACTTTCTATGTTTTAAAATAATAAAATTTAGTAACTTGCATTAGATTCTTCTTCATTATGTTAATTATGCTTTGAATTTTAATGTAAATTAAATATATTTTAATTAAATTAAATTCATTACATGTTAACTATGTCAAAATACGACTTGATAATGTTACTAACATTCGTGTTTGAAACCGTGTGAGGGGGGACGAGGTCCTGTGACGCTTGATCGAGATCTATCCCTATATCTAGTCCAATTGAAATTTTGAAAGTTCAACTCTGACAATAAATTTCATATCCAAGCATCACTCGTAGACTCCATTATATCAAGCATTATAGAGTCATACAACCTCACTTGTTTAAATAGCCATAACATAATTCAAGATTAATTGATTTACTTAATACATGTGCACAAGTTTTCAATTTAACATTGTGCAATAATGAAAGGGGACTTTTAATCTAATAATTTATGAACATATGACAATACAAATTATTAACTAATTAGTAATTCATATCCAAGCTAATTATTAACCAATTACTAGATAGGATACTTTAATTAGTTAGTAAATAGTTAATAATTAATAACTAATTAGTAATTCTTATCCAACTAATTATTAACTACTTACTAGCTAACTAAAATTAGAAATTCCTATACTAACTAAGTATTAACTAGTTTTGCAATCATGTCATTTTAAATTTATTAACTAATTTTTTATATCTAAAATTTAAGTATATTCTCACATTTTGTTCCAACATCCATCCAATGAAGTAATTTACAATATATGTCTCATGATATATCATTTTATGTGTGAAATTGCATGCACGTTACCTCTAGTTTAAGGGTGAATTATGAACATAAATAAACATTTGCAAGGTAATTATAACTTATTCTTTTTTTCACATACATATTTGAATTTAAGTTGTTCTAGAGTGCTCATTACTATGAATATTTGACTATAAATTCCACTATGATATTTGAAGCCCTATCAAACCCAACCTTGAGGAATAAATTTTAACACTACATGGAAATGTTGAGAACACACAAATTTTTGCTATATAGATTAATACTAGTTACACTAGCATGCAATAATATTCTTTAATAACACCCAACCCATGCATGGACATTTCACTACACTATTTAGTATATAAAAATTACATGTGACCAATAATAAATAAAGTAAATTGAATTTATAATTCATGTGTAGTGTTTGTGTGTGTGTGTCTATATAGATATATATAGAGAGAGAAAATCCAATGACTACTAACTAATCAATAGGATAATTTTATAACTAATTTCAACATGATAATTGTAATTAATTTTGAAACATGATAATTGTAAAAATGGGCTAAGAGGTAAGAATTGAGAAACTTGTTTAAAATAATTAGCATTTGAAGAATGAAGTAAGAAAAATACTGATATCACCCTCAATTGGAGCTAGATCCACTGAAGGTTGACCTACATCCTCTTCTTGTTGCTCTCTCAATGTTGATCGTTGTCACCTCATCCTTTCTTTGGTCCTTTCTCATATTTATTCTTCATTAATTTGATCATCATCATGTTCCTGCTTCGAATTTTCTTGTTCCTCGTGTTGATTGGTGAATAAGAAACAAAAATGTTCGATTTCCTTTGAAACAATATATATCACTATGTGGCAAATCTTAAAAAAAATGTACATTGTAGGGCACTCAAGAGGCTTAAAATGGTATTACAATTGATCAATTTGAGTTTATGTTTTTTTGTTTTATATAATTGTTTTGTTATTCAGTTAATTAAATGAAAAAGGTTGGTAGGTCTTTAAAATAGGGTTTTATCCCCCTTTTCTACAAATTTAATTTTCATGGCCTCTTTTTAACGGCTAAACCCTATCTTGGTATGCACCTTAGGTGGCGTACTTCAAATCGATGGATTCGCCAACGAATCATCTATCCATTGGCATATAATATATAGGTTTTTGAGTTCATATGGTAATTTATTCTTACTGTCTTTTCAAACTTACACTTAAAAATGAGGTCCACAACTTCGAATCAACACAAAGGAAAATTAACAACATAAAAAGTACACAACCAAAAAAATTAAAAATATATACGTCCCACATCAACACATACTATTTAAAAGGGTATTTTTTGTTTTTCAATTTTTTGTAACCAGTAAAAATAAAAATTGTGCACACACATGTGTACAAAATGCGATAAAAAATTTTAATGGTCAATTTCAAAAATTAATAAAAAATATAATTTTCCAACATAAATTTAGAAAAAAATGTGTTCCCAAGCACATTTTGTGTAGATTATGTTCATACATATTTTTTTCAAAAGCTATGCATCTATCACTAAATTATTTTACGTGCACACAAACCACTTGTTAAATTATCCTAAAATTTGGAAGAACAACCCTATCATTAAATGCAATTTTGGCATTTTAAATTATTTTTTTAATATAGGTGGAAAGACAACAGAGTTACCTACAATTGTTTTTGTTGCATGTCAGAATTCCCAAGGGATATGCGAGTTTTGAAGACTTCGATTTAATAAATGAATAAAAAAATGAATTTTCATTGTCACTTTTGGCCAAAAAGTGTTACCCATATTCATGCATTTACCCTAATATGCTTGGTTCTATATTTAGACTCCCCTCTAGTTGTATCTCTCTACTCTGTGAGCTATCTGGCCTCGGCCTTGTTCTATTAAGGGGTTTCTCTCTTATCAACATAATCTTCTACATGTTACCAGTCTCGACCTTCAACCCAAAGAAGCTTCAACTAACCCCCCCTTCTTTCAGTTTTCCTCCCCTATTTTAAGCATGGAAAGAGGTCCCTAAGGTAGATACCCCCAAAAGGAAAGAGCCTTGTCTTTGAACCAAGGGTTCAAAAGGAAATCGCAGCCCTCAAGACTTCCTTTTTTAGAATCACCCCTACATGTATACAATGAGAGTTGTCGACATTGAGGAATGGTTGAAAGTTGAACGAGGTTGTACTCAGGAGGTCAATATCTAGGAAAACATGGGCCCTTTTTTCTTGATCCAAGGAATGCTGGAGCTAGAGAAACTAATACTTTAGGACTGTGACACTATGTTGGAATATTAAAACATTATTGGGAAAGGTTTTATTGGATACTAAGGAGGAGTAAAATGAGTTGGTCTTAATGATGGAGGAATTTATTGAATAGAACAATAAAATCTTGGCCCATAATAGGAGGTTGGATACCAAGTTGGATATTATCTACAAGGACACCACGGGGATGGATTTTGCGTCAACAAGTCCTCAAAGCACCAGTGAGAAGAAGGTCTTAGTCAACTACACTCCTAATGACTATGTCACAAACTAAAACTATTTTCTTTCAATTTTATCTTTCTGATTATCATAGATATGTTCAGGTTATGGTAAATATGTCTAGGTTTAATTCTACTATTGTTTACAGACTCAATTTGGCTACAAGAACTTGGAATGCTAGTATTTTGTTTAATATGTGGTTCAGGTTTTCTTTGAGCTGGCCACAAAATTGATACTATGACTCTTTGTAACTTTTTGTAATTTTTTTTTTTAACAAGAATGGTTGATGATCATTTGTATTAAAAAAAGATGAAAAGATACAAAGATATGCAAATGGACTACTCCCAAAAATAGAGTTTTCCCATTGCATCATGAAATTCTGTTACAATTCTGGAGTTGTCCCTAAGAGCCCAAAGAAGAGCCTGGAGCTTCTGAAAAAATGTCCAAGTAGGGAAATACATAAACATAGCATCACAAAACGATCCTTCTGCTGAACATAGCTCAGATATGATAGGTCAATTGTCTTGCATTAAGAAACAAAATTCAAAACTGCTCGTAAGTCTGAACATCTAGTAAAAAGTAGATTGACAAAATTGCATGTAAAGAGGAGATTAACTACCAGAGAAAACATAGAACAAAGTGCTGAAAACCAGAAGTTCTGAAGAGTTGGAGTCGCCGCTGTGTTGGGGTTCATGGAGCGCTTTCCTGGGAGAGTTCCTATTGGATGCCCACGCCTGAATCGTTGCTGTCATGGAGACCTGGGATGTTGCGGCCTATGTCCTCACGAAGACGGTTGATTTTTTCTTCAACATCTGCTATATTTCGATTGTTATCATCTGCCTTGGAATCCAAATTAGAAACACTTGTAGCACATAATCTGTTAAAATTCAATATGCTAAGACAGAAAATAGCAGCATTACATTCCATTTCACAATAATAGCATATATAGGATCACTGAAGAAACAACAAGCATAGCATAAACACAAGAGACAGAGATTTATCCTGGGAAACCCTCATGGGGTAGAAAACCCAGCAAAGCTTCCTCAATATAGATGACCAGCAATATACAAAGATGCAAACCCTGAGCATAAGCTCCTTCTCCTCCATAGCAGACCTCTCCTCCACAAATGCGCCTTTCTCAAGTGAGTGAGTGTGTATAATGAGGAACACACCTCCTCTATTTATACACTACTCTGATATGTATTTTACACAAGTACACGTAGGCTCGTATTTAACCAATAGGTTAAATACCCCACTACAACTAACTGGGCCGACCCCTCTAGGGTGGTCTAATAACCCTTTGACCCACATAACACATACAGGGCCGACCCCTACTAGGGAAGTCTAATAACCCGAGTTACCACATTCCAACGGAGGAATAAACATCTCCGGATATACAATAAGATCTTCACGGAGGAATGAAACATCTCCGGAATAATAAAGTTCAAATATAATATTCTTTGAAGTTACAATATCTCAACACTCCCCCTTAACGAGGAGGATATTATAACAACATCTGCACGAGCAAGGAGTCATCAACATCATACATGATACATCTATAAATCATTGGAAGCTTTCTTCAATTTGTCTTCATCAGTAACTCAAACAGTTACTGGTACATCAATGTCAACATCAATATCAGCATTACGATCATCAGCATCGTAATCACACGATCAGCAGCATCATCATCACACTATCAACAACAGCACAATCAGCATCGTCATCATACGATCATCAGCATCGTCATCATACGATCATCAGTATCGTTATCAGCATCGTCATCACACGATCATCAGCATCGTCATCAGCATCGTCATCATACGATCATCAGCATCGTCATCATACGATCATCAGTATCGTCATCAGCATCGTCATCACACGATCATCAGCATCGTCATCAGCATCGTCATCATACGATCATCAGCATCGTCATCAGCATCGTCATCATACGATCATCAGCATCGTCATCACACGATCATCAGCATCGTCATCACATGATCATATTCCTAGGATGATCAATCCTGCTCCTTTTAGGACATAGGTCCATGGATGATACAGTCCAATCTCCAGTTCTCGGAGACTTCAGTCTACGGATCAATTCTGGGACCTCAGTCCGGGGACGATGCAATCCCCTGCCTGTTCATTCAGGACTTCATTTATCGGAGACCCAGTCTACGGTTCTATTCTGGGACCTCAGTCCGGGGACGATACAATCCCCTACCTGTTCATTCAGGATTTCATTATCGGAGACCCAGTCTACGGTTCTATTCTGGGACCTCAGTCCGGGGATGATACAATCCCCTACCTGTTCATTCAGGACTTCATTATCGGAGACCCAGTCTACGGTTCTATTCTGGGACCTTAGTCCGGGGACGATACAATCCCCTACCTGTTCATTCAGGATTTCATTATCGGAGACCCAGTCTACGGTTCTATTCTGGGACCTTAGTCCGGGGACGATACAATCCCCTACCTGTTCATTCAGGATTTCATTATCGGAGACATACATCTACGGCTCTCTTTAGAACAGATGTTCAAGGATGATACAATCCCTTTTTCTTTCTCGGAGACACCTGTCTACGGCTCACTTTAGAACATGTGTTCAAGGATGATACAATCCCTCTTATTTCTCGGAGACACCTGTCTACGGCTCTCTTTAGGACTGAAGTCCAGGGATGATCCAATCCCCTCATGTCCACCAAGGACTTCATTCTCGAAGACATACGTCTACGGCTCTCTTGAGGATGATGCAATCCTATCATGTCCACTAAGGACTTCATTCTCGGAGACCTCACGTCTACGGCTCTCTTTAGGACTGAAAGTCCAGGGATGATTCAATCCCCTCAACTGTCCACTAAGGACTTCATTCTCGGAGACCTCATGTCTACGGCTCTCTTTAGGACTGAAGTCCAGGGATGATCCAATCCCCTCATGTCCACCAAGGACTTCATTCTCGAAGACATACGTCTACGGCTCTCTTGAGGATGATGCAATCCTATCATGTCCACTAAGGACTTCATTCTCGGAGACCTCACGTCTACGGCTCTCTTTAGGACTGAAAGTCCAGGGATGATTCAATCCCCTCAACTGTCCACTAAGGACTTCATTCTCGGAGACCTCATGTCTACGGCTCTCTTTAGGACTGTAAGTCCAGGGATGATCCAATCCCCTCAATCTGTATTCTCATCAATACAAGTACAAGTATCCTCATCCATGCAAGTACATAATCAATATCTAGCATCAGCAGCATGTATACATCATACATCAAAAGCATGTATTCTTACTAATACATATAAAAGCATGTATACATCTGTCATCAAAAGCATGTATTCTTACTAATACATCTATCATCAAGTCATGTATACATCTAACATCAAAAGCATGTATACATCTAGCATGTATTCTCACTAATACATCTATCATCAAATCATGTATACATCTAACATCAAAAGCATGTATACATCTAGCATCAAAATCATGTATACATCTAACATCAAAAGCATGTATACATCTAGCATGTATTCTCACTAATACATCTATCATCAAAATCATGTATACATCTAACATCAAAAGTATGTATACATCTAGCATGTATTCTCACTAATACATCTATCATCAAATCATGTATACATCTAACATCAAAAGCATGTATACATCTAGCATCAAAATCATGTATACATCTAACATCAAAAGCATGTATACATCTAGCATGTATTCTCACTAATACATCTATCATCAAAATCATGTATACATCTAACATCAAAAGTATGTATACATCTAGCATGTATTCTCACTAATACATCTAACATCATGTATACATCTAACATCAAAAGCATGTATATCTCTAGCATGTATTCTCACCAATACATCTAACATCATGTATACATCTAACATCAAAAATCATGTATGAGTAAAACTAAACAGAAATAAAATAGTCCTAACTATTTCTAAGTGACTAGGTGTAGAGAACAGGTTACCTCATCAACGACCTTGTTGTTTGATGAGACAATCTCATCAGTAGTGACTATACTACTCCCCCTTTCGAGGAGGGTCCTTTTGAACTACACCAAGCTTGTCTCGGAAGTATTCAAGCTTCACTCGAGACAGAGGTTTGGTTGGTAACTTCTTCACTTGACGTAGAGGCTTGGTTAGTACAACGGTAACCTGTTACAAATTCAAGCTTTTAGAGTTCCTTTCTGTGTCATATCTTGTTAGTTCCCTATGTTCTTTGACTTATCATGGAACACTAGATTCTATGTCATCTTGATACAACTCTAATTATCACATAGGATCTCAGTTGGTTCTATCTCTAAGTCAAACAATCCTAAAGCCAAACTTCTTCACAACTAGCAGAGCAAGCAGCCATATAATCCGCTTGTGCTGAGAGCCACACTAGACTGCTTCCAGCTAAACCACGAGATCATGGCTAATCCCAGACAATAACATCCTCTCGATGTGTTCTTCTTGTCTGATACACTTCCTGCCCAAACAAAATCTGAATAGCCATCTGAAGTCATGATCTTCAAGATAGCATAAATCAAATTCTATCGTGTCCTTTATGTGCCTCATCACATGCTTTGCAACTATCAGGTAAACACATCTAGTTTCCACTAGATACTAACTCAAGTTGTTCATAACAAAGCATATATATATAACCTAGTATATGTTAGATATATCAAAGACCCAATAAATTGACTGTACAGAGTTATATCCACTAACTCTGATGAGTTATCCCCTAACAGCTTCAAGTTGGAATCCATAAGAGTGGCCATTCCAACACCTCAAGTCATATTTCTCATCATACTTTCCCTGGTTGAGAAATATTCTTTCTGAGCCTTGCCATACTTCCAGACCTAGGAAGTAAAGCATCAAATTGAGATCTTTCATTTTCATTTCTGCATTGAATGATCTTCTGCATATCTATCTGTGCCATCTCTCGTTAGATGGGTCTACTGATATGAGCCTCAATATCATTCGAACTCTGTGGTGAGTTCCTTCTTGCATCCATGTCATATGTGTATCATATTCAACCTTGTAGCAAAGGTTGAGATCCACATCACCCATGGTGATCATTAAGCTTATCAAATTATTATCGATCCTAGGTACCTATACAGAACCTGATTCCTACTTCTTCTTTAATTACACCATACTTGGAGCAAACATCTTGTCGTGATTCTCTTCCCCTTTCTAAGAGAATCTTCTAGCCATGAGCCTTCTATATTTTGTTTGATTTGTAAATCTTCTTGTTTGAACATCCACCACTTGTACGGTGTCCATCATTCTTCATGACCTTTCCTACAAATCAAAATTAAGTACATGATTAGTAAAACTTCATAATCATCAAAAGATAACCCATTATGCGTACAGATATCATTTACATAGTGATGCAACTATTTTGACCAATACTTTGGCACAACACTTTCCCATATCCTGTATGCATACAGTGGCTATCTAGATGCCTTCCATCTCTACCAGAACATACTATCGAGAGTGTGCACAACTCTCAGCATGTCAGCAAAGAGGTTTCATTCTAGACAAGCAACAATGGAATGTTTGTCCAAACATATGCACATTAGCTGTATACTGTTCAATGCTCTATGAATGTTTACACTCAGCATTATATACTCTAGGAATACAAATATGCATGCAGGCAATATCATTACTATTTCAAATAGCAACTCAAATACTTATCTTTTATGTTTGTGTGGCTGCCTCCCGCTTGATCTTCTGTATGTCTTTTGAACTTCTATTCATTCTGTACCACTGTGCATGCTCAAGAGTCATCCTCATGATCTCATACACAAACATACACTCATTAGTATATTCTAAATGTTATCAAAACATTATAGTACTAAATAATCTTGAAAACGTATAGTCATGATTATAGTTAATAAACATTAGTATTCAAGATTTCAGGGAAGTCTTCTTTTATTCATGCATATCATTGATAAAAGATATAATATGCATAATCCCTTGATTACTAACTTTATGAATAAGCATAACCAATCATTCCAAATATACTTATATAAGGGATCCTAACACAAGGTAAGATTCATGGGAAACATACCTGGATTAGTATACCTACTTGGTTATGTACAACATACCTAAACAATCTCTTCAATGATTTAGAGATCCTGAGCTAGAACCTGCATGTCTCATAGGTTAAGCATAATATAACAAAGTCATACATACCTCGTAAGTAGAACAAAGATTATGGATGAGTCTTTGTCTTCATGTTTTCATGGTCATGGAGCCTGATTTGTCTTTTGTGATGTACCTGTATCTTGTTAGCAGACAACCTCAACCTCACACAACACCATAATGCATTAGTACAATCATAAGTGTCAACACCCTAACCAATGAATATCTTCTATCATGCATTCATAATTTTGTTAAGGTGATACAACAAATCTAAAATCAATATTGTACTAACTGTAATAACATGAAGACAAACATACCATAAACTTAATCATGAACAAATCTCAAAACATACCTCGATGAGTCATACCTATCGAGATTGCTTGTAATCTCCTTATGAACTCCTTCACTTATGTAGGTGACCAATCCATCTTCTTCTAGGATTAACCCTATCCACTTGATTTGCAAGAACTGGACCTGGACCTGGATATGGGTTTGTCAGAGAAACCCCAAAAATTCAAACTTTGAATTTCAGACTTCCGAAAGGATAGAAATATGCGCCTTGATGAGCTGATCAAACTGATATATTTAGAATTTGAAAACTGCAAAGTTTTATTCCTCAATTTTGCCTTTGAAACTTTCGGATTCACTGGACGTGACCCTGAACTGGGGTTTGATGAAGCCCACTCTTTTGCCCCATCAAAAAGTTTGATCCAAAGCTCTAAGCTTCTATTTTTCTGAGGAGCTTCCAGCCGTGGTCACAGATTTCAAAAATTCCCATTTTTACAGAAGCCCTAATTTTCCACTTTTCTGATCAAAGTCCCGAACTAGGGTCTAATCAAGCCCGGCCTTCTGCCCAACCAAAAATTCTGATCTTGGTCTCTAAATTTCTATTTTGATGAGTAGCATCCAGCCATGGTCTCCGATTACAAAAATTCCAACTTTCTTCAAAGCCCTAAATTTCGGAAGTCATGAATGAAGGTACCAAAAAATAATTCTGTTTTGACAGAAATATGTACCTGATTGTTTCTGGTGTAACTCTGAAATTTTTGATCCACATGGTCTGAAAAAGTTTACTGAGATAGCCTGACCTGTTATCTTTCCATCCTGACAGGTCTGACCTCAATTGGATTCTCTGAGAGAGAGTTATGCCAAATGTCGCAACGTGACCTGTTTTGGGAAAATACAGGAGAGCGAACTTGTACGGCATGCCACGTGTCACTGTTTGACCTTCGGCCTCTGAAAAGGTTTTCTGAGATAGCTCGGCCTGTTATCTTTCCATCCTGACAGGTCTGACCTCAATTGGATTTTCTGAGAGAGAGTTATGCCAAGTGTCGCAACGTGACCTGTTTATGGGATAATACAGGAGAGCGAACTTGTACGGAGTGCCACGTGTCACTGGTTCAACTTCGGCCTCTGAAACAGTTTTCTGAGATAGTGCAGACTGTGTACTACCTGTCACTTTTTACGAAATTTCATTTGGAGCTTCCTAGCCCAAGATATGACCTTTTTTCCAAGGTCACCTGATTTTGACTCAGATCTGGAAGAGGCAGAAACCCTATATTGTACAGATCATAAATCACAAAGTACAACGAATTAGACGTTGTCCTTTGGACACAAGGTACCTGGAGATCTTAGCTTCGTCCTGTAACAATTTCAGATCCGAAAAGTTCGCCAAAACGGATTTATAGCGAAAGTGCTACGATGACTGGTTTTTGCTATGTAAAACCCTAACCTTCAAATTGTCGTAAGTAAAGCAGGTGTCTTTAGTGTCATACCTTGTCTTCCTTCAGGTTAGCTCTGATACCATGTTAAAATTCAATATGCTAAGACAGAAAATAGCAGCATTACATTCCATTTCACAATAATAGCATATATAGGATCACTGAAGAAACAACAAGCATAGCATAAACACAAGAGACAGAGATTTATCCTGGGAAACCCTCATGGGGTAGAAAACCCAGCAAAGCTTCCTCAATATAGATAACCAGCAATATACAAAGATGCAAACCCTGAGCATAAGCTCCTTCTCCTCCATAGCAGACCTCTCCTCCACAAATGCGCCTTTCTCAAGTGAGTGAGTGTGTATAATGAGGAACACACCTCCTCTATTTATAAACTACTCTGATATGTATTTTACACAAGTACACGTAGGCTCGTATTTAACCAATAGGTTAAATACCCCACTACAACTAACTGGGCCGACCCCTCTAGGGTGGTCTAATAACCCTTTGACCCACATAACACATACAGGGCCGACCCCTACTAGGGAAGTCTAATAACCCGAGTTACCACATTCCAACGGAGGAATAAACATCTCCGGATATACAATAAGATCTTCACGGAGGAATGAAACATCTCCGGAATAATAAAGTTCAAATATAATATTCTTTGAAGTTACAATATCTCAACATAATCCATGGTGTCAGAGGGGTTGGAAAGCCTCCCATTCAAGCGGTTGTTGTTGTTCCTTATTTATGAAATTGTTGGTGAAACTAGAGTATAAATCCTTGCTATGGCCTTTTTCATCTCAGAGCTTTCAGCTCTTATGAGTCAAACTTGGTTTTCCATATTTTCCATTGGCCTGGAGGAACCATCGGCAGAGATGAAGTTGAGGCAAGATGCCTTGCAGGAGTCTTCAAGAGATAAAAGACTTAGATCACTAGAAAGGTCACAAGACGGAGTGCCAAAGAAGGCCTGTGAGCATGGGAGAGATTTGCTACAGAGGAAGCAGTGGGTCGGGAAATGGAGGTCGAGAGCAGAGCTAAAAGATCTAGCACCAAGGTGGATTCTAGAGATGGTGCAAGGAGCGAATCGTCCATAACAAGGAACACGAGCAGAGCAGGGATCGAATGCAGGGTAGAACGAGAGATGGAGTGGAAATACAAGATCCCACCTGTTGGAGTTAATGCACGCGTACCAGGGTTTCCAAAATCGAGGGAGGCCAGCTGTTCGGCTCAAGGCGAAAGGGTCATGCACAGGAGTGTTCTGGAAGCTAGCAAGATTAGCACCACGAGAATAGGAAGGAAGCGTAGAGTGGGTAGAGATAAGGGTTAGCCAAAGTTCATGGCTAGGAGAGAGAGTAGGTCTAGGACAAGAAGGGTCAAGGAACCCAACATCTAATAGGTTCAGAGTTGTTGGAGACAATAAATCCATAATCAAGATGGACACCCTTGTTTGCCATTCAGTCCGCAGAGTGATTGTTGTCACGGAGGATGTGGAAGAATTTGATTGCATTGAAGTCACTGATAATGTAGTTGAGGATTTGGTGTAGCTTTAGAGTAGGAGATTTAGATCCCATGATAAGTTTACGGGATTCTCTAATGACCATAAGGGAGTCCCCGAAGATGACCAAATCTTTTATTCCCATGGAGCTTGCTATTTCCAAACCTTTGATGAGGGCGAGCCACTTAGCGAGGTTGTTCGTGTTCCTCCCTAATCCCCAAGCATAGTCTTTCTGTCTGAATCCACTAGGGTAAAAAATGACCCCTCCCACACCTGCCATCCCAGTTAACTTTTTGTAATTATTAATAGAAGTCCTTACTAGCTTATAAAAAAAATCTTAATATATTATTTTTATTTTTTTATTTAGTATTATTATGATTTATTTAGTTATATGTTATTAATTTTTATTATTATTATTTCTCTTTCATATCTATTTATGTAATTTTATTTAATACTAATAAGTGATTTTATTTAATATAATAAAAAAATTAATAATATTTGTATTTATTTATTATTTACTTATTTATTTTATTTATATTATAATATATATATATATATATATATATATATATATATATATTATTTTCATATTTAAAAAATAACGATAATTATAATAATTCACTAATCCCCTCCCTCCCGTGCATTGATTATCAACTAATACAATCACATAATTTTTAAAAATGTTTGATATACGTCAATCGATATCATTACATTTTAAAAAGATTATCAACCATTTTTTAAATATAAACTCCACTCCACGAATGGGGGTGTTAGTGCGAAAGGATTGTGAAGTTAATGATGCTTAAACTAATGCGGTGGTGGGATATCAACCCGAGGAGAGAAGAATTAACACCGCTTCATTTTGATTTTATGATTCATTTAATCGCCAACCTAGTTGTAATTATGACGGTAAATGATTATTACGTCGTAGGCATTTCACCAAGGAAAAGCATAACCATCCACGTCAGCTAGATTCCTCGCTCATAGAGCGAATGGAATGCTTCCATGTGGATGGTGTCGGGGAAGGTTAGGTATGGGCTTGTACGTCATATTTGCTTGCTTCCTTCATGTGCGGCTTCTCTCCTCTCTGCTTGCTTCACACGGACTCTCCAATGCTCAATGGGACTGGGCTTCAGGCTCCTTCCACGGGACCGGCTACAGCCCCCAAATGGGTGTTAAATTTTGAGCATTAATTCAATATACTCTAGGATCTTTACTGAGAGAATAACATGTACAGTATATCAATGCATAACAATCATATCAAGCATGTCAAGCATCACAAGAATCAAAAGCATGAGAGACAAGAGACACAGAGTTTCTGTGGGGAAAACCATAAGGTGAAAAACCCCACAACTTCCTCAGACATAGAGAGAGAAATGGCTCAACCAAAGTACAGCCAAAATACACTGAGATAGTCTCCTAGTAGCAGATGATCCTCCTCCTCACTAGTGCGCCACTTTCTGAGTGAGAGAAGTATGAGTTTTTGAGTGATCAAATAGATATCTCCCGATCTCTATTTATACTTAACCTATTTGCCTAGTGACACTATGGGTCGACTTGTCTAGCTAGGTACATCCACAATATAATATATATTTCAGGGCCAACCCCACACATGGTGGTCTAATAACCCATCGGCAAGGACACACACTTGCGTCACTTGTCAATACACATGATGACACTTCCTTATAGAGGAATAACACATCTCTTATAAGGGTACAATAAATATATATAAAATACATAGATGAAATACATTCTGAAGTTACATATACATCAACACTCCCTCTTAACTAGGAAGGTATTTCTCGACATAGATCTGTTAGACAAGTCTGCTTCTCGGGATCATCGTCATCATCATCGTCACTGCTGCTGCTATCTCAACCAATCTCTGACTCTACTCATCATAGGAAGTTCTACAGAGCCAGCCCTTTTTCATACTAGATGTAGGCCCACCACTTACAGGTCTTCATCATCTGTGCAAATGGTCTGATAGAGGTGGCCTCTCAGGACTAATTTTATGTGCGGATGCAATACCGGAAAGAGTATCCTAGGAACATTTATGTGCCTAAGCACGACCGGCAAGATCTCCCAGGACTGATTACATGCATCTCCTCCACAATACCTTTAAAGAGCATCCCAGGAACATTTATGTGCCGCAACATGACCGGCAAGATCTCTAAAGAGCATCCCAGGACTTATTACGAGCACACAGCTCAACCTCTTGGATCTCCAGGACTGATTACATGTGGATAGACAAAGCCTTTAAAGAGCATCCCAGGAACATTTATGTGCCGCAGCACGACCGACAAGATCTCTAAAGAGAATCCTAGGACTTATTACGAGCACACAGCTCAACCTCTAGGATCTCCAGGATTGATTACATGTCTCCGTAGTAATACCTCATCCTAGGACTGATTACGAGCACACAACTCAACCTATCGGATATCTGAGGACTGATTACATACTACATAGCAATACCGGAAAGAGTATCCCAGGAACATTTATGTGCTGTAGCACAACCGGCAAGATCTCCCAGGACTGATTACATGCTATTTGCACAACCTGCCACATATCATCTCTGACCTCCAAGTATCAACCTAATACTCATGATCCAACGGATCATCATCACACAAAGCATCATCCTGATGCTCATGATCACACTGATCATCATCACTGTACCATCCTGATACATATCATCTGGAGCAACACCCTGAAGCTTGTCATCATGATCATCCTGATCATACAATGCATCTACCTGATGCATACCAAGTATCTACCTGATACATATCATCATACATGATCCACCTGATCATACAATGTATCCACCTGATACAAATACAGATACATGGTCCAAGCATCCAACATGATGCATATACAAAATACATACTAATCATCCAACCAATCATATCCAACATCCAACATGATGCGTACATACATATACATATAAATGATCCAACTGATCATACAAAGAAAAAACTAGAACATCATTCTAATGCTCATCATCTAGCGCTTACATCCACAGCCATGTCAAGGATCCTCCTTCCAACATGCTTGGAATGGATTCAGCAAATGTGTCCATCACTTCTTCCTCGAAGTGTCGTCGATCTGAAGAACACCAAGCCTCTCCCTGAAGTATTCGAACTTCACTCTGGCTAGTGGCTTCGTCAGAACATCTGCAATCTGCTCGTCCGTCGCAACATACAGGAGCTTCACAGCTCCTCTCTGCACCATATCCCTGATATAGTGATATTTGATCTCTATGTGTTTCGACCTGTCATGAAACACTGGGTTCTCATACAGCTTCACACAACTCTGGTTATCACAGAAGATACCAGTAGCATCCAATGGGAGATCAAATAACTCGGACAGTAGCTTCCGTAGCCATACTGCCTCACAACTAGATGAACAGGCTGCAACATACTCTGCCTCAGCTGTACTCAGTGCTACGCAGGACTGCTTCCTTCTAAACCAAGAGATCACACCTGATCCCATACTGAAGTAGCACCCAGATGTGCTCTTCCTATCTGCAGCACTGCCTGCCCAATCTGAATCAACATAACCCTGCAGGTTAAAATTTTGATTCACTTCATACTTGAGCCCATAATCAACTGTACCCTTTAGGTACCTCAGAATATGCTTTACAGCAACCAGGTGAACACTCCTTGGATCCGTCAGGAACTGGCTCAATGTGTTCACCGCAAAGCAAATATCTGGTCTCGTGTTTGTTGGGTACATCAAGGACCCAATCATCTAACGATACATAGAGACATCAACCGGCTCAGATGAAGCATCACATAGAAGCTTCAGATTCAATGCCATAGGTGTGGCCATGGCCTTTCAATTCATCATCCCGAACCTCTTCAGGATATCTACAGTATACTTCCCTTGTCCAAGGAAGATCCCATCTCTACTCTGCCACACCTCCATACCTAGGAAATAGTGCATCATTCCCAGGTCCTTCATATCGAACTCAGCAGCAAGCTTCCTCTTTGTATCTGCAAGCAGTCTGTCATTTCCTGTTACAAATAAGTCATCCACATACAAAAGTAGTATCACTGGATTGCCTTACTCAACCTTGTAGTAAAGGTTGGAATCCGCTTTACTCTTGGTAAAGCCCAAACTGGATATAAATCTGTCTATCCTACCATACCAAGTTCTGCACATATATGATTTCCTGTCATGTGTCTCAGAACCAAGTGGCTGCTCCACATATACTTCTTCTTCAACTACACCATTCAAGAAAGCTGTCTTGAAATCCATCTGGTGTATCTTCTATTTCATCACTTTTATATTTCTCTATGCTGCCATCTGCAGCATGCTTGATCTGATAGATCCATATGGAAGTCATAACAAACTTCCCTTCAGGTCTTGGGACTACATCCCAAACGTCATTCTTCATGATCGACAGATCATGGCGTTCTTCCCATATACTGGGAACTTCAATAGATATTTTTGTTGCTGAACAAATGTTGTAGTTCTTCTTTTGTAGGTGATGACATACGATCTTTCCTACAAGACAAGTTAAATTGCATGATTAGAAACATCTCATAGTTTTCCAAAACAAATTCTTATACATAAAGAAATATGTCATACAGTCACGCAATGATTTTAGCCAATGCTTCAATACAACATTGATCCATATCCTGTAACTTTCTAGATGCCTTCCAATCTCTACCAGAACATTGTTAAGAGTTTGCACTACTCCGAACATGTCAGCAAAGAGGTTTCATTCTAGATAAGTAGCAATGGAATGTTGTACAGTGCCATAGGCCACTTACCCATTAGTAGTATACTGTTCATTAATGCAATCATTCTAACATGCACAATACATATCCTAAGTCTAGGAACATAAGCATATACATCATTGAACAATTTTATTTAAACAAACAGATATGTAAGAAATGGTAATTAAAATACTTATCTTTGTTTGTTTGTTGGGTGAACTCCCTCTAAGTCTTTGCTTCCTTGCAGGAACTGCTGAAGTAGCTTCTTCTACACCTTTATGTTGTGGAATGTAGAAAGATGGTCAACTCCCTCTGAATATCTGCATCCTTGCAAAAACTACTGGAGTGTGCTCCCTCTTGATCTTTGCTTCCAAGATTACCTGTCCTTGAACTTATATTCATCCTTGGTCCCTATGCATGCTTATTAGTATCATGTTTGTGTTATCCTCGTGATCTCATACATAATCATACATTCATTAGCATATTCTCAATACTATCAAACACAATAATCTTAAGCATGTATAGTCATGATCATTTCAAACAGAAATAATAAGCATAAGTATTCAAGGACTCTTATGGTTGGTCATAATATACCTAAATCCGTGATTACTCGACCCTATGACTCTTCTCGTTAGTCATATCATCAATTAAGGTAAGAAACATAATATGCATACACCCATGTTTATTCACACCTATGACTTCATGAATAATCATCATCAATCATGTCATGCATACTTATATAACATATCCTATGATATAAGAAACACATACCTGGTCACCATATTTGCTAGTTATGTCTAGCAATGTTTTCTTGTTCTCTTCAATGACCTACATAACTCACAAGTTAACCTTTGCAAAAACAATTTATACATACCTCTATGTGATTCATGACTATGGATGAATCTCTGTCTTCATGTCACCATGGCATGTTTAGGTTGTCCCTTCAATTTGTACAATCCTCCCTCTTGCTCTCCAATCACCACTGCATCATCAATAGTTTTACCCTTTGGCCACAAATTAGGACTTGGCCGTGTACAAATGCAACCCTCATGCCTTTTGCATCCAATGCAGAGATGGAGAGAAGGTTATTCTTGAGTCCAGGTACATAAAGGACTTCTTTCATCTTCAAATATTTTCCAGAATCTAGGTTGTAGGAGGCTTCACCACTTCCTTTGATGGGATATTGATAATCATCCCCAAGTTTCACTTTATGGGGTGATTCATGTTTAGATAGATTTACAAAAGATTCTTTAAACCCAGCCATGTATTTGGAAGCCCCATTGTCAATTAACCAATCATTACAACCATGGGAGATTGTACCTGTGAGAGCAGAGATTAGGACATACTCTTCTTCACTTTCTGCCCTAGCTTTCTTCTTTGGAGGTTCATCATCTTCGGCAGCATGAGCAGGGTACCTTCTTCTGTTACCCTTCTTCTTCTTGCTGGAGTTGTTATTGTTGTGGTTGTCCCTTTTGTTCTTGGGACATTCTGAAGAAAAGTGACCCTTCTCATTACAAGTGAAACACCTTAGATCTTTCTTGTCTTTGTGATAATGATGAGAAGATTTCTTCTTGTAATGGGATGGCTCCCTCTTGAACTTGCCCTTCTTAGTGTGAGCTATGAGAGATTGATCTTCATTCCCCATCTTTTCTTCTCTTGCCACAAGCCTTGCTTCTTCTTGAGAACATTCCTCCCACAATCGCTGAAGGAGATTAATTTCTTTCTGGCACAGATCCCCTGGATAAAAGAGTCCCATGACCTAGGTAGGCCATTCAAAGTGGTCATAACAATTTCACCATTCTCCACCATTTCATCTACATCTTCAAGTTGTTCCTTGATCTGAGAGACCTTGGAGAAAGAGGATTGAATGGTTTCTCCATTCGACATCTTGACTCCTTTCAATTGATTCTGCAAGGTCATCTTCCGATTTATGTTCTTCCCTTCAAATAGCTTGGTCAAAGAGTCAAACATCTCCTTGGGTGTCTTTAGAGAAGACACATGGGGTATGAGATGGTCTTTGATAGATAGAATCAGCAATGATTCTCTTTGCCTTGACCAAGTTCTTCTTATGCAATACCTTAGCCTCTTCATCCTCTGGGATAGGGATGTCTTCTTTTATATATGATTCCAACTCATTCTCTTCCAGGATTAACCCAATCCTATACTTCCAAGCTTGGAATTTATCAGCCCCTTCAAGCTTATCCTCAAGCTTAGTGTGGTGAGACATCTTAAAGAGTACTTCAAATGGAAATAGAAAAGATTTAGGTCTTACCACTTGAATTGCTGAAAACTGGATCTGGTCCCGGATTAGGGTTTGTCAGAAAAACCCTAAAAATTCAAAATGTGAATTTCAACTTTCTGAAAGGATAGAAAGATGCGCCTTGATGAGCTGATCATCCTGGTGTATTCAGAATTTGAGATCAGCAAAGCTTTACCCTTCAGATTTGCCTTTTTATCCTCTCGGGTTCACTAGGGAGAGCCCTGAATTAGGGTTTGAGTTTCCCGGAGATCTAACCAGCCCAAAATATCAATCCAAAGCTCTAAAATTCGATTTTTGCAAGGAGCTTCCAGCTATGTCTTCAGATTTCAGAAATTCCTATTTTTGTGGAAACCCTAATTTTTAGGGCCAAATCTGAAAATGCTCAGAATTGAATTCTGATTGGACAGATAGATTCTCCTTGATGAGTACAGTCAATCTACTATACTGCTTTTCCAAAATCTGTGGAGAGAAACCCAATAAACAAGAAACTCAAGTTTTCGTCACTGCAAAATGTCTTCTTCTCAGGTTAGCTCTGATACCATGTTAAATTTTGAGCATTAATTCAATATATTGTAGGATCTTTACTGAGAGAATAACATGTATAGTATATCAATGCATAACAATCATATCAAGCATGTCAAGCATCACAAGAATCAAAAGCATGAGAGACAAGAGACACATAGTTTCCATGGGGAAAACCCTAAGGTGAAAAACCCCACAACTTCCTCAGAGATAGAGAGAGCAATGGCTAAACCAAAGTACAACCAAAATACACTGAGATAATCTCCTCGTAGTATATTATCCTCCTCCTCACTAGTGCGCCACTTTCTGAGTGAGAGAAGTATGAGTTTTCGAGTGATCAAATAGAGATCTCCCGATCTCTATTTATACTTAACCTGTTTGCCTAGTGACACTATGGGGACGACTTGTCTAGCTAGGTACATCCACAATATAATATATATTTCAGGGCCGACCCCACACATGGTGGTCTAATAACCCATCGGCAAGTACACACACTTGCGACACTTGTCAATACACATGACGACACTTCCTTATAGAGGAATAACACATCTCTTATAAGGGTACAAAAAATATATATGAAATACATAGATGAAATACATTCCAAAGTTACATATACATCAACAATGGGCTCCTCAGCAGGATTACGAGCTGGCTCCTTGAAGAAGCATCAATTGCCTCTTCTCTTTTAATGTTTTCCATTCTATTGAATGGGAAAACAAATCCGATTCGGCTTTTTCTCTCCCAGACATGTAGTAGGAATTTCCTGTACTATTGATTTTATGAGAACTCCTACACACCCATGAAATTTGACGTCTGAACTAGCGTCCAAACCAAACATATATATATTGCCTCAGAATAATATTTTACACATTTCTCACAGTAGTTGAAAATTTGAGCAAATAAATAATCATGTGCAATCGGCATTGGTGTGGAGGGATTCTTGCATTATTCATGCCTTAAAACTTGAAGACAGACCTCATCCGACATGACCGATAATCCAAAGGATTCAAGTTTAGTGGACGCAACAAAACGCCCTTGGTAATCAAGGGATTTCGGGCCATTCTTGACAAATGCTCTCTCGTTCTCGCACATCTTTAAGCAATGTGCGAAATTAAGTTATCTTGAACTTCTATATATCTTTCATATTGAATCATTGCTACACAAATCGAGATAAATATAAGCAATACAATGGCATATAAATCTTGTATCCACACCATGAAAGCTAGTATCCCATCAAAACAACACAATCTTGAAACAGTCGAAGCTGCATTATATGTTTGATACAATATGGGCTTAAACTGGATGGACATCTTTATAAAGAATACAATAGCTCGTGAAAACCTAACAAGCATTCAAGAGCCTAGTTAAATCGTATCTTAATTATGTGAAATTTGATAACAAGATTGTGCTGGACTAGAAAACCCTAGCATTCACCCATGAACCCACCTGATAATATTTGGGTGGAAATCAAGGAGTGGTACATATCTTGTCTGTTTTCATCATTTTTCATGCCCCTGTACATCTTTAAAGATGAATTTAACATAGCATTAGCATCTCGGTTCCAGACCAGATCAGTTGGAGAAAACAAGACATCTCGGTGAAGAATCCTTGAACTACAAAAGTGGTATAGTAAAGGTTACCTGGATGTGGCTTTTAACATGAGCTATGGTGAGTCCTTTGACATCCATGAGATATAAGACAACAGCCATGGTTGCTCTAGTTACCCCCTTCTAACCAAATTGGCTGCCAATTTGCAGAGGTGTTGCACCGTATTGCAAAACTCAGCCGGAGAGAAGGAAGAAATTTTTTTGAGCGAGAAAATGACCTAACATGGGGCTGAGCCCCATCTTAACTCCGCAGGTGAGATCGGACATGTGGTGTTCATTCAAGTTAGTTGGTGTGCATGTGGATATGTGGATATTAGGGTTAAGTTCATGCGCGCATCGGTAAACTCTAGAGTTAGGTTTAAATGAAATTTTCGTTTTGTATGTGTAATTTGTTGTAAATACCTAGGTAGAGTGTTATATAAATTTATAGGTAGAGTGTTATATATTGTTTAAATACGTGTTTTATTAAAATTTAAATTATTTTTATATATAATATTATATATATGTATGTATAAAAATTATTTCTATATATAGTTGTTATAATGTAATTTTAAATTCAAATTTTAATTTTAAATTTTAGTAAAGTTAACTATAATTAGATTATGGGTTAACAATTAAAATTAATTAAAATGTACAAATCGAGTAAGACACCGAATCAAACTACAACTATAGAATATGTAAGGTGTATAACTGATGAAACCCTAGACCAATGAGGGATAGCCACCCGATGAACGATTTTGGATAGTGAGGCTTTAAGGAATGAAAAGATAACCCAAATATTATTTTGATAGCTGCATAATGATGCACAAGATCTAGGATGAAGGTGCTAGGTGAAAAATGACTAAGTCACTATTCTGGGGGATTTGAATGGGAAAACTTAAAGATGGCCAAGATAATGATTTAGATGAAGATAGATATTTCCTAACACCTTAGATTACTTGCTTGATGAGAGATATGAGAGTGTGTAAGTCCACAAGCAAAAAGAAAAAGGCCCAAAACAGGAAAATGATCAAAACCCTAGGAGGGCAAATTGCATAAAGATCAGTGCCTTCTCTATAGGGAAGATGGAATCCCCAGTGATGACGCATAAGTGGCTTCCTCATGTCCCAAAGAGCTTATGAAACTTGGACAAGTTTACAAAGTTTCCAAATAGGCTTTAAGAAAACAATGCCTTTCACAAATAAGTGGCTACAAAGCCTGTTATAACATGGAAACATTCATCTTCAAGTCACAATAAATGTGCACGAGCGGTGGACTTTATGGTCTCATAACCACTACAACATTTGTGCACATTGATAAGTCAAACTTTCAAATACAAGCACTTGGTGGAAGATGCTATAGTCAAGTGCACATGAAAATTCCCAAAAATTCATCTTTCTTACAATGCCATAAACCATGCATAAGTGGTGGAATCTATGGTCTCACTCCACTATATAAATGCAAATACTTATTTCCCTTGGTTACCATTAATACTTATATGGAAACCATTACAAATATATATATATGTGTGTGTGTGTGTGTGTGTGTGTGTGTGTGTGTGGCATCCTTTAAAAGTGATAGGGTTCAATAGTTTTATATATCAAGAAAACTATAATGGAGAGCCCATTAAATAAAGCACTATAATATAATGGGTTACCAATAGTTTAGAACTATAAAATACCCATCTAAAAGGAATTAAAAAGGGACACATGATTTCAAAGCTTATCAATACTTTATCCAATTTGTCGACCCATCTCCATGGTGTGCTTGGACCCTTGATCCTCAGCCTTTATTATTCAATCCACATGGATTTTCCTTGGTGTCAAATGCTTCGGCTTTGCAAGTGACTTGTTCGTGACTTCACCTCGAATGACTTTGCTTGTTGTACCTGTGACTTACATTGTGACTTGTCTTCCCTGTTGAGTTGGCTCTTGGTAAGCATGCTTATATAGCACCATGGTGGTCCTAACCACCCCCACTTCTCGTGGAAACAAACATAACCATGGCCTAAATAAGTCCATTGAAAACCACCACCATGGTATATTGTTCCAACATCCATCAAACTTTGGCATACTCGGTAAGAAACAACCAAATGGTGCTAAGTGTGGCCAACCGTGAAAATCGCCATCAAATATAACCTATGGTCTATAACCATGGGATCGATGCCATCGGAAGTGTTGTTTCAATGTCCACTAAATGTGGCCAACCGCTAAAGTCATTTTAATGTGCATGATTCAAACAACGAATATTTGTTGAATCTAGTGCCAAAGATAGTGTTTCCACCAAGACCGAGGCCCAAACATGTTCAACACCATAACCAATTTCCTTGCCAAGTCATATAGTGGATATATCATCCTAATTGCTCCAAAACCATATGCCACTGTTTAGGGTCGAGGGCTAAGCCCTTGGCCCCTTTTAACCACCAAATGCAACTCCAACAAACTTCAAATAGAAGTTGTGCCATATCATGGTAAGAACCAAACCGTAGGCGGGCCAGAAAGGGTGTGTGGATTGTGAACAATAGGTTGTGGGTTCAATTCCTGCGACTTGCAATTTTTCCTTGGTAAGGAGAACCTATCAAAGGCCAATCGATTGCCATGTGGCCTCGTTGGATTAGTCCAATGTGAGTGATCTGTCATATGCCAACTCAGCTGTAATATTTTCCATCTCAGCAAACTATATGCCATGTGTCATCTTGAGGTAATTCCACATTAGTGCATGACTTGTATGACTACCACGTCTCACCCTTTCAGTGGTGCAACGTGGCACTCTTGCCAAATTTTTGCCTATTGAGAGAAAACTTCAGAACTGTATAACTTTTGCATACAGAGTCCAAATGAGAAAATTCAAACATCATCGGAAACATCTAGATCAGATCTTTGCAATTGTTCTACTTCTGTCAGCATCAAAGGCAATGCAATTTTCTTAAATTAAAAAATCCACCTGGATCAATTAAAAATTATTCCCTTTAGTGATTTCATGTGGAAAAAGGATTTGAACTCACCACCATTGCATATTTATTTAAATATTTGTTTTCAAGAGTTCATTATAAGTGGCATGGATCATTTAAAAAATGCACTAAGTGACAATCATCAATACATTTAGCAAGAAATTTATTAAACATATATTTGAAGGTTTCCAACTAAGGTAAAGTTTGAAAATTATTTTATATAATATTACGAGTTGGAAAATAATGGGCGTCACTAAACAAGAAAGAAAAAATATTGCAACATATTATAGCTTCCCCATTAATCGTTGATCACATCAAAAGTAGAAACAAATGCTATAACTTCTATGATAATTCCAATACTTCAAGTATTGTTGAAATGGGGTGTTTCCTTGCCTTGGAAAGGATATATAAATTTCATTATGCCCATCCCTTGATGGTTTAGTATCCATGAAAATCATTGTATCTTAAACATGAACATTGACAATGATTTATAGTGAAAGTATAATATTGGATATAGACTAAACATAAGAATTAAAATTACGTAGCATAATTGAGTAATGCTCTTGTTAGGTGAAAAATTGTTATGCTTTGCTAGGGTTTTGATTTGCGATTAGGGTTTCTATTTTGATGCCTTTTAGGTAGCCATAGTTGGTATTGCCATGGAATCAACGAAAGGGGTGGATCTTCCCCCCTCCTTTAGAGATGTTGTTGCTTCTAGATAGACTCTCTCCTTAACTGGTGAAAAAGTGAATCGTCAACAAGAGGTAAACAACCAACAAACACAACTAATTGAAGGAATGGTAGGTGCAGGAATTCAGAGCTTCTCATCATAGGAAAGCCACTAAAGGACTAGGAAAGTGCATACCAAAAACATCAGTGGTACCAAGGTACAAAATCACTTCCACCTATCTAAGCCAGAATATTCAATATATGAAGGATTATGCTCTAATAGAAAAAAATTTGGGCCTATGGCCTTCGGAATGATCCCTTGTGGGATAGAACAATACCAAATGGAAAACCAAAGGGAATTATGACCTCCGCCTTTGATCTAAGGGATTCTCACTGTAATTTTTCACAATATGGAAGACAAAAATTCAACTTTTGATAATGGCTCATACTTCTTCAACTCAACTGGATTATATTTAAAAACTAGGTTGAAAAAAATTACCCTGAAAAAGAAGACATTACTTATGTGTTGTTCTTGGTCAGGCTTGACTCATTGCCTATAGAGTACTCGAAAAACGATACCCTAGTAGGCATAGGTAATACTCGAGGAATATGTTTCAAGGCCTTAGATGCCACAAACTTAGGTAGACACACTACATATGCTTATCTTTACATATATATGCACATCTCTCAAGCCTTGTTGGAAGCAATATGCCTAAGCCACCAAGATTCACAATGGATTCAGCCAATCGATTATGTACATATACCCTTTCGATGTAGGAAGTTCCATGTGCATGGGAATTTGTTCTGAGAATTCCCTCTCAATGCAGTCACAATGATAAAACCAAGGAGCAAACCTCCTAAGACGAGTTCAAGTTTATATGTTGATGCACTCACCACATTGACATATATGGATATGGAATTGTTCCTTGGAGATTTCCTCATTATTAGTGCTATGGATATGAAATTTTATCCTTATATGATGCAAAAATCCATCCAATCCCATATTAATTAATGCCTTGGTTCAATTGGTGTCTTAGTTCAATATTTTTATGTAACCATTCAATACTAGAGTCCCATTAATACTATATAAGGTGTTGAATCAACCTATCTTGGGTAGGTAGTTGGGATAGATAACTCCAATGCTATTTATTGAATGTTGAATAAACCTCAACGTTGATTTCTATTCTCCCATGGAATGAACCAGGAGGATTACCCATTCACATTGCTAGATGAAATAAAGTAGCAGCAGGAAATTTGTTTGAAGATCAAACCAACTACTATAATTTACAAGGAAAGACCATTTGAAGTCCAAGTGTCACTAGAGAGTATAAGTCTCATTCAAAAATAAAGGATTGGCCAAAAATTTAGCTAGTAGTGATGAACAATCCCTAATTTGTAGTGTGAGTGTGAAAGTTAAGTAGAGTGGCCTAGATAAAAAAAACGTCCATCATGTGGGATATGGGTCTTTATGTCCTCTCATTCATAATCATAGAAGGGAGGGGAGGGGGGTAAGTACATATACATTCATGCATTTCCTTCTTCATCTGCAACATAGCATACTCATTCTAAACATGAACAAATGTGGAACCAACAACAAATGATTCTATGAATAGACAACTAGTTTGCAAATGAAAAATTATTTGAGTCTTAAATTGCTTATATATTCTAGATATAGTAGTAATCTATAGTGTTTAGATTACTACTACAAAGATTGTGAGAAAATCAATTGTAGTTGGCTCACTGTGTTGATGAACTTAACATTATTTTTTGTTATGGGTTGAGTGCCTACGTCTTTGTAATCTGAGATGGTTACAAACTTTGCTCTTTTCCTACTAGTATCCTTCGCCGCATGTGCCTATGGTTTTGTTCCTTCTAACTTTCCTATTTTCCTACCGGCGTTCATTTTTGCCCCTCAAGGGGCAAATGCTAGTTGTAATTACTCTCAATCTAGTCATAGTTTTTGTACGCTTAGCAACAAGGAGTCTCAACAAGTTTGGAAAAAAAACATTTAAATTGTAAACAATTTTTTTTTTGTTTATAATGGACTAAGTTATTTTACCCCAGCCATGCAAACTCTATACATATACATTTTTCGATGATATAATATAATGATCTAAATTAAAAAAATAATATAAACTCTACTCAAATATTAAACATGTCAAAGAATACATCTACAAACTATGATAACATAATTAAAAAAAAATAGTCCAAACATAGAAGAACCCTCATGAAAGAAGTAACCAAAATATCAATTAGATATATATGAAAACAACATCAAAGTGAACCCTAATGAGAGAAGTAAACAAATTATCAATTAAATTATATATGAAAACAACATCGAAGTCGATTGCACCACAATACTTTTGAATGTGTCGACATATATAAATTACTAAAAGACTAAATCCACATGTAAATTTTAATTTATATCTTGCTTTTCATTAAATATTTTGCAATTATCTTATACGACCGATGAAAAGGAACCAAGAAAATTGTAAAGTTTCCCTTTCTACAACGACTTTTCATTTATAATGAAAAAAAATTCCCTCTATATCATTTAAAATCAATAATATCTTTTCTCTGGAGGAATATAAAGTGAAGAAGACTAAATATGCGATCATTTTACTTTTCTGTTAATTTTTTTTTGTTAGTTACCAAACATCTATCAAAAAAATCTAGAATTTTTTGAAATCGTCACATTTTTAAGCTAAACCATATAAAATATCTAATCTCGAAAATCAGATTGAAATTTTATTTATTGATGAAAAATATCTGAAATATCTAATCTGGTGAATGACACTCAAATTGTATTTATGGATTGAAATGGATTTTCAAAGTCTATTTAATATCTTCGAAATTTAAAGGAAACTAATTACTTTAGTTTAATATAATAATTAAACTTAATATAAATAAATAAGTTATTATATAGTTGAAGGTGATCCAAGAAAACAGACAATAAAAAATAAAATGATTATGAAAAGGTTGGTAGGGAGTAGGTGAAATAATAATAAAAAAATAAAATGATTATGAAGAAGTAAGTAGGGTGTATGTGACAGCGATGACTGAGAACACGCTTGAAATCCTTCACATAATTCCTAAACATGATATTTATAAACCATCCTAATCATGGTGTGTGTTAAATATAGAGATATTTATAAACCATCCTAATCATGGTGTGTGTTAAATATAGAGATATTTATAAACGATCCTAATCATGGTGTGTTAAATATTAGAGATTCAAGAAAGCAAGCAACCTCTAATACAAATAAAAAATAGAAGCATTTTCTACTCTGAAATGGCAACCATTCCAATTTGACAATCTTAGAGAGCAACAATTCCTATTTGACGATTTTAGAGACCCACTATTAATGGACCACTAGCCTAATGAACTCAGTTTACTTGATCATAGTCCACATGCTAAGGAAGACCACATATGCACTTCTAAAAGAAGGAATTTCATATATATAATTCCATTTTTTGAATTGGTCCAAATGTTACACTTAAATTATTTAAGTGAAGACTACATATGCACTTCTTAAAGTGGAATTTGTTTTATATATTTTCAG
The DNA here is from genome assembly GCA_027924585.1 of Larix kaempferi. NCBI lineage: Eukaryota > Viridiplantae > Streptophyta > Pinopsida > Pinales > Pinaceae > Larix > Larix kaempferi. Next base: position 7,702,399 of record BSBM01001051.1, read on the forward strand.
TTTTTTAATTGGTCTAAAACATGCACTTAAATTATTTAAGTGATTTGAAGTGGTGAAGGGGGTGGGACATTTTTTAAGGAAATTTGAACTTTTTGGTTGAGGGAATGAAATATCTAACTCTACCTTGTAACTAAGTCATTAAGTTTTTAGAAGATTGAGTTTTAATTTTTTTGTTTCAAATTAATATTATGATTTTTTATTAAAATAAGTTTGATTTTACATGCCCATGGAGCATAGAATAGATGTTGAATGGGTGTATTGTTAAGGCACTCCTTGTGTTCGGTCACTGGTTCGAAACTCTTTGGTACTAGTTGACCAAAAAAAAAATTAATTGGTACTAGTTTACAAAAAAAAAAAATTGATTGGTACTAGTTTACAAAAAAAAAAAATGATTTTACACGCAGTTTCCATTTCCATTCAAACAAATCCATAACATCTTAGTTATAAAAATGTGGGTATATTTCTTTACAAATTGTCATGAAAGACAAGCTAAAACTCCATCAATTGCATCTAAGGCTGCATCAATCTATTTAACCTTCAAATCAAGATTGGTTTTTCTCCAATTCCCAATCTTTAGAGTGTGCAACTACATTCATGTTTCCATGAGAAGGGTGTCTTATTCTCCGTTTCCTTCATAAGTTGAGAGGTCCGACTAAGCGATGGAATTTCCGCATTTCTTAAGCCATTTCCTAACCCCTTGAATGTCCATGTCCATAAATCACAAATAGAGGGGCTTGTGCCTTGCTCCTAGAGTCCAAATGAGACAAATGTAGCAGAGAGGCTCAACAACGATGAGAGAACAAGCAACAAAATAAGAGGAAGTACCAACAAGAAAGAGGGGAGAACCATCTAAGGGAAATAAATAGAATGGACAACACCAAGAGGGAATGAATAAAACTTGACCATAATTCCCAAAATCCATCATGATGGAAATTAATGAATGCATTGGGATGAGTGAAGTAATAAAGTGTTGTACATCACATATGTGGAGAGATAACAAGTGCAAAGAGGAGCCTTATAAGGCCCTTGCCTTGGAGCTAGCAATGGGAATCTCTACACATTCATTGAGATGGTCATTGGCAAACACATTGTCTATGACAGAAGGTTGCAAGGTTAGAAAAGCATGCCTTGGGTGGTCTTTCACAATGGCAATGCATTCCCAAGAGTTGAAGAAGCTAGCAAGAGTGATTTGATAAGCATAGCAATAATTTAGAGAGTTTTGTTGTGGAGTGACTTTTTATAAAGGTTGCATGAAGAACTAGACATGTATACGTGGGAATTCCTTGATTCATGGACACGCTGGGTAGTAGTGCCTTGACTTATGGGTGGTAGTGCCTTGGTCCATGGGTAACAACTCCCAAAACCATTGGGCACACCCCATATGGCTAAATGGATGATGGGTCAACATGAATTTGAAGTGCAAGGGATGGCAAGTGCACCTTGGAAATTGTTCAAGTGGAATGGCTGTAACTATCTAATGTGTGAGGCTTGAGATGCCTAGGAATTCATGCATGTTTTAGTGAGAACATGGACCTAAGAGGTTGAACATTCAAATCCTTGAAAGACTTTCAGGATTTTGTTGAACTTTGAGTGGATCGTATTGCATGTTTGGGTCCACTTGAGCATCAAGCACAATGAAATGAACCTTATTTAAGGAAGCAATTAGGCACATCCCATCTATATAAAGTGGGTGAAGACATTGTGCTACGACATTTGATTAAGCGAGTGATCGAGAAGTGAACAAAGAGTTATAATGTGCTAAGTCTAGGTTTTTGCACAATGAATGACTTGGATGTTATCAGAGTTTTAGACAATCTACAAAGACGACTTATACAACCTAGAAAGTGTCTGAGGCATGGCAAAGCTAGATTGAGACTATTGCAATGGAATAATGAGATATGTAAGAGGTAGACCTGCAAGTGCTTTAGGGGTTGGATTGTGCTAGTGACCTGTGGCAATGAAAAAATGTGCCTTGTATCATTTGTACTTTGTAAAGAAAGTCGTAAGCAGTTGTTGGACTCCTTCATGTACTCTTGTTGTTGTAACATTCCTTATAAAAAAGTTAAGGCATCCACCTTAGGTGTCACCCATATATCTATGTAGTGGTCTATTTACTTGATGTATGTTACTATTCCTTGCAATGCTCTAGTTAGATAAGTATTAATGTATCTTTGCTAAGTGTTAAAGAAGTATTCCTATGATGCTTCGAGACCACATTGGATATTAGTTTAAGTGTTAGAGAACTTGGTTTCATATCTAACAATTGTATCTTAAGTCTTAGTTATGAGAAAATTCTAAGTGAAGATGCAGTCCAATTATAGTAGGTGTAGATTGGGCATGCCCTTGTGGGCAAGGCAAGGCAGTTCCACATGCCCCAAGATGTTGAAAATGAAAAAATAAATTGGACAAGTCCTACAAGTCCATGATAGGTGGTATCATAGCTACTCTTCATCCCCATTTTGCAAGAAAGGTGGTATCGGAGCTAATTTAAGCACTCTTCACCACATTTTGGTTGGTTTGGAAGAAAGAGTTGGTTTCAAAGAAAAATCTGGTAAGTTGTAGAAAGGGTGACTTGAAGACAATGTGGTTGAAGGAAGTGGGTTTAGTTCCTTCATGTAGTAAGCAACAAGGAAGGATCAATCCACATAGAACTTTGATAAATCCTTTGTGTTTTCATGTTGCACAAACCAAAATGTAGCTACAATCAAGACTTTCTTTTGAAATTTTCTTCCAATATAGTAGTGATAAAGTAGTGTAATGTTACAACATTGGGTGGAAAATTCACTGAGGAAAGATATTTATAGGAAATGCTTGGTGCCATGGACTTGGAAGTACAAAGGGTAAAATTGAGTCTTAAAAAATTGGGTGGATTCTCTTGACATGTTAAGTAGGTTGACCCATGTTGGGTTGTTGTCACATCCCCATCCATCAATCTGAGCAATAGGGGTGTCATGAATGAATTATGGGCTTCTAAATTTTGCCCCATAGCCATTTTATGAACTTGTAGCATTTAAAATGTGTGTGTAGATGCATAAAAAAAAATACACGGCAAAAATAGACTCTATCCACACACACATAGCATGCATATACAAGCATAATCATCACATGCATCAAATGAAAACATTGCATATTCAAAAACAAGAAAAATGTATATTTAAATAAAGAAAATCCAATCAACTAGCTGTGTAAGAGAGATTTTCCACCCAACCATACACACTATGTCCAGCATATACTCTTTCTGCTAAGAGGCCACCCCCAAGTTGGGCTATGACGCCACCAGGGTGAAGGAAACACTTATAGGATTCTCTCTCTCAGGACACAACTCGTTTTTGTAATACCCCTAGTTTTGACTTGGAATGCATTTAATCAAAATTATGTAAATGATGTAAATGTGCTAGTATGGATTCCTAGTGTGGAGATCAAGGCGAAGGCCCAACTAGTGAATGGCTAGGCATGTATGATGCATATATTTTTATTTGGACCATATGATTGGCTTATTATGCCAATTCGAAATGTATGTAAACATTATGTTGGAAATTAATAAAATGGTCCAATATGGTTGTGTAAAGAGCACTAGAGAGGCTATGATTCCACCAGAGGGGAAGAGGAAAGGGGGCTTATGGGGAAACCAAATCCTATGTTGCCATGTGTTAACCTTAGAACTCATCCAAAATCTTCCATGTGCCTTAAATAAGCCAATTACCTTCTCTTGACTATTAAATCCAATCATTGAATGCATATGTGAGGTTGGTGGGAAAAGTCACTTCATGTAGTTATTGAAGCATGGAATTTGTGATAGTTATGTCAGTTGTCAGCTGTCCTATTTCTTCTATGGTCAAAAGCTATGTCGGTTGGCTTTTCATACTTACTTCATATCCTTGGATTCAACACTCTTTTGATTATTCTCTCGTGCATGTTTTCTATACTACGTAGAGTTTTGTAACATCCCCTTCCATCATCAAATGCAGGGAAGGAAACGTTAATGACACACACGGGCTTTTGACAGACTTAGCCCCAATATTACATTACTCATAAATTCATGACATTTAAAAACTTCTGTGTGCAGCTTCAACTCAATAAAACACAGCGGAATAAACATACTAGCAAGAACACAAACAGTAATGCCTAACATATATATATATATATATATGACAGCAGAGGATGATTCAGCATGTAAAGACTCAATCTCGTTCCAATGCCATGAATGGATTCCAAATTAAGATAATCAATTCTTTTCATTAAACATGGACAATTTAACATATTGCATAACACAAAATGAAAATAATATATAACACATAGAACACTTATCTTGAAGATGAAGCTGTCCAAACAACTGGCTATGTGAGAGCAACGTTCCACCCAACCATAGATCTCTATCCAGTCTATATTCTTTTAGCTGAGAGATCATCCCCGAGCTGGGCTGTGTATCCACTAAGGAGGAACTAGCTGGGCTCACTCACAACTATGGTTTCGGTCATCAGCTATGCTAAGCCAACACACCGTTGGTTTTATCAAGCATACAAATGACAAATGAGGAGGATGCTAAGTCAGTGAGCTCAACCACAAAGCTACAGGCATCTCAAATGATCTCAGCAGTCATGGCACCCACAATACCTACCGCACCCCAACACAAGGAAGGTCCCCTTCTCTGCTGCACAGTCCCTCAGGCATCCCTTCCCTCCAGTTCTCTTTAGGGTGGGCATAGAAAGGTCCAGCTGCTAATTCCTTGAGATTCTAGCCTTCACTGGGTTTATCAAGCAAACCAAACCTCTGCTCAGTCATTCACACTTGGATTTCTCACAGTTTTGTTATCCAATAACTCAATCCCGTCACTTCATTTCTGGGCTGTAAAAACTGGGGTTTCCCATGGATTTCGGGATAACTAATACTCCCAAATTCACCCCAAGGTTCATACCAATGGATCCCCCATTGGATTTCACTGTCCAATACCAGATCTTGATGTTTTTGGCTTCCCAAAACGCGGGTTCTTTCAAAGTCGCGATTTCTGGTTTTGCTCTCTGCTGGCAATTCGTTTTTGGATGGAAAATGGTGCTGGTGAGTTTCCCAATGGAATGGGGATGAGGAAGAAGCAACTTCCATGAGGTAGAGTGGCTTGTGGTACAAGAAAACAGAGCCCATACTCTGCCATACGAATTTCTGGGCTGCCCATGCTCCATTGAAGCCATGGACTGACTTCCTCAACCACTTCCTTACAACAGAAATAAATGTCAGCAAGGTAAGTCAAATGGGTTCTCATAATGACATTTGGCAGCATATGGTTCATCCCCACAACCCCCTCACCACTCCCTAGTGGATACACATGGCCCCTTCTCATTCGTTGCCTCCATAGCCAGTCTTGGAATTTTATATTGCATGATGTTTATTTACATCCTATTACAATTTCCATGGCTTAAGAGCACATGGGCATCAATTATCAATGCTTTCCCTTTTAAATCAAATTCGGGTTTTCACTAGCGGGGCCTTGGCCTTGAGCTCCACGCTAGGAAAACATACGTCACATGTACACAGTATTTACATTAAATGATAATATATCCTAAGGGTCAAAATGGGGTATTACAATCCCCTCCCCCTTAGAATAACACAGTCCTCGGTGTTCCAAGACTTAGGCACACATACACAATTTACACATGTCCAAAACTTCAAAAAAAAAAAAAAAAACTTTACAGATTTGCCCTGCATTCTGTTCTTTACTTTGAACTTTCAGGACCAAGTCCTTTGATTTTCACGAGCTGCTCCTGCTGATTCGGATCTTCCAGCTCATCCATAAGTCTGAAAACTTTATGGATGCTACCCTCTTGAGGTTCATCTCGTTCTGCTGCTTTTGCATCTTGAGCATCTCTCCAATATTTTCTTGGGTCTTGGCAATTGTTTGAAGAATACTTCCAGCCAATTCTAATAGCCTATGGTCTGCTGCCATGGTCATTGTGCACAGCTGGTTCTCACTTGGCTCACAAGCAACACTTGCTCATAACAACTGCAACCAATTGATTTAATTTCCACCTGTGAAATTCATCATTACAATTCTCATTAGGCCAAGCATAACCCAAACATAAAAAAAAACAGTCAATGGTTTTTTTCCCAGTTGACATGGATAGTCCATGCTTTACTCATGAGACTCCCACACTTTTCATGCTTGCCAACATACACATGAATTCCTTCATGTTCATCCATTCACAGGAAATTCATTAATTAGCATTCACAATTCACTTTCATCAAATAAACACACTCTACTTTTAGCCATACATGCATTCAACAATTTTCTGTGTTTATAAATGCATCAATAAGGAAAGAGAGAGCAGTAAGAGTTTCTTCTCTTAGTCATGTTCCATTCTAGAACCCACACCACCACGGTGGTTTTCATGCTCCTAGTCTCTTTCACCTCAACGTGAATGCTTGACCTGCCCTTCTTGGCTATGACACGTAGTGTCTATGGTCTATTCCAGACCTTTCAACCATGGAGTTCCTCCACTCGGTTGGTCTAACTCTTGGCTGCTAGGACTCACATAGTTCCACTAGCCCCATCTTTCCATTACTGCTCATGCTGAGCTCTTTAGGACGGTTACATGTCCACATGCATCCTTAAGATACTTTCATAGTCATTGCTTCCAGCAATACCTACACTCAAACATTGAATTAATTCACATGTTTAGTTTATTTTCATAGGAAATCATAACCAAATCATATACACATGTATATTCATAAGCAAGAAGTTACAAGATAACCAAATACTTATCTGCATTGGATGTCTTCACTTTATTCCATAGGGTCCTTCTTTGCTTTACAAGCCTCGGAATCGCCTATGGATTTGGGCGTTTGGCCAGCGCGCAGGCTGCCCCTCAACATCAAATAGTCTTGTATGTTTGTCCAGCACGCAGGCTGCTCCACAACATCAATAATCTTGCATGTTTGGCCAGCACGCAGGCTGCTCCAAATCATCAATAATCTTGCATGTTTGGCCAGCACACAGGCTGCTCCAAATCATCAATAATCTTTGCATGTTTGGCCAGCACGCAGGCTGCTCCAAATCATAAATAATCTTGCATGTTTGGCCAGCACGCAGGCTGCTCCACAACATCAATAATCTTTACATGTTTGGCCAGCACGCAGGCTGCTCCAAATCATAAATAATCTTGCCCAACCAGCCACTCTCTGGATTTACCAAGCAACTTTTAGTTCTTTCAGGGTCCTTGCTTCCTGCATTGACCAAGGTTTCCAACAAAGAAACAATAATGCATCAGCTCACTGTTACAAGCTTTATACTTGAAACCTTCATTATTTCAAATAAGAAATGAATGAAATTGAATACTTATCTGTATTGTGCATTTCCTCTCTGGTCCACAGGGTCCTGCTTTTACTTTGTAAGCCTTGGGATCCTCCTGCGGACTAGGATGTTTGGCCAGCATGCAGGATGCTCCAAATCATCAAATAATCAACACCTTACCAGTACACCTTCACGCCGACTGGAAGGAAACTTCACTACGACCATTTCTAGGTCAAGGCTCTACTATGGAGCCATAGGCACATAATAGCCCTTTCATCAATACTTCACAACCCTTCATCAAAATCCCCACAACCTCCACAACATCCTTTTATTTATATTAACCCTTCCACCACAACCCCTCACAACATCCTTTTATTTATATTAACCCTTCCACCACAACCCCTCACAACATCCTTTTATTTAGATTCTTTAGTGTGTAACATCAATTACAATCTGTTTAGGCTGTCAACACAAGATGGATAAGCAAGTTCATTAGTATTGTTGCTCTAAACTGTAAACATATTTCATAACATTCACTATCCAACCTTGAAACACCAGGAATGCGTCCATTCCCTTAAGGCGTAGTCAATATTGGCGTCCCTAACATAACTCAGCACCAGAAAGGTGTGCACTCCTTACTGATGTGAACTATGAAGGTCCTAATCGTACTTCAAGCAGTCTGGCATAATGGAAATAAAATCAAAACATGCTCTGCATATTAACTCTAATAATTAGACATGCATGTATGTATATATATATATATATATATCAATCAGGGTTTATGGAACACTTATCCATTTGCAGATGTTATTTCTCTTCTTTAATGAGGAATGGGGGCTCCTTCTCTGAGTTGACAGTCCCTCGGTTTGCCATCCCAATTCCTTTTGATGTTACATGCCTCTCACATGTCTTACTGACATAATCTTCACCATCTCACTCATATTGTTTACCAATCATGCAGTGCAGATGAGACATTAATAATGTCTTATGGCATTTCACCTGAAACCCACTTTCAAATCATGGAGTCCCTTCCCATGAAGTTTGGCTTCTGCAAGCCCACTCTCATGGTCTTACTGCAATGTGTCTCCCTGGCACACTTATTAAACAGCCAAACAGTCAGCAACATTTAACAGTACCATTCAAATCTGATTGTTCCATAACCAATCCATGGCACTAATAATTAAATTCAGTATGAATTTGCAGCTCTGTCTACTACAGAAATTGGTTTTCTTATCCATGAGGCTATCCTCATATTGCTTGGCTCTTGTAAGTGGCACCACTCTGCCCGTTATGGTCTTATGCCCACTGCCATACATGAGCATCCACTTATAGCATGTCCTCCTGACACATTTTCATATAAGCCAAACAATCATTAGCAATTATTAGCAAAATTTCAAATCCGAAACATTTACAAATCTGATATTTACAACTGTTCTTACTAACAGAACTTAGAGCTCTCAACCATGAGATTTCTTCTCATAAGCTCTAGATCAAATTTTCAAATCTGTTTCTCACATAAATTTGATTTCCAATTGTGATATTATTCTCATAGCCATATCATTCATACAACTCTGTCCTTCCACAGAGCATTCTAGCAGCCCATCGATCATGATTGGGCTCTTCATGCACTTACTATTCTGCATTCATAACAGCCCATGAAATGATCCTAGAATTATCATCAATTCATCATTTCATTCATTATTTATTTTGCAATAACATATGCATCAGTCCTATGCATTCATACAATGCATCACAAGATTTATAAAATCTCTTAATGCACATCTACTCAATGCTACCTTGCATTGTTTCATGAGTACTATGCATTCAAGCATATTATAATTGAAACATGACTATCTCATATAACTTTCATTACCATAATCAGGACCACCAGTCCTCACTTGCTTTGGTTATTAAGCACATAACCAACATATACATGGCATGATATAAATTCATATGAATGCATTGAGATTTCTAAACAGTCCCAATTGGTATTCAATATCACATGCAAACTAACTCAACATAGCTCAAACATAGTTGAAGAGATCTTACCAAATCCTCTTTCAACCTTCATGCAATTTGGCACCACTAATCATTACCTGCATGGTTACCATTAACATCGCCTGATGTTACCTGATCAGTTGGCCTCTTACCAAGGCTGCTCAGTCCTTTTGCCAACTTTATGATCATAGATTTGTTGCACCATCCTTTCTGCATAAGGTTGTTGGCTTCATGCAACAACATCCTCAACACATTTAGCCATGCTCTTTGTTATCTTTGGTCCTACAACCAATACCAACATCAATAGTGATTATCAACCACAATATTCTCCATTAGTGGTTCATTGCATATGTAGACTTCATTATTCTACCAATATGCAATATCTCATTTATGCACAAGCATTTCCATATGCACTATGCAATGTTTGTTAAGATGCCATCTAGTGCATATACACCTATGTAATCCCTTACATTTTTAACATTTTTATGCAATATGACAATTTCATAATTATAAGTATGATAACAAACAGGGGTTTAAGGAATTCTTCCCTTTTCAATCCCTCATTGTAACATGGAATTCCTCTTCCATATCATGCAATTGTAGAAATTCCCCATATTGACAACAAAATTTGTTTGTCAAAACAGCCGCTGGCACTCTTCTGCACTCAATATCTATGATATATGTAGACCTCATTCAAACTCTGGTCATGCATCATTGTTCCCTGCTGGACAAGCTTTCCAGTGCCTGTCTTCATGCTCTATTCCGACATCGGGTGCGGGAACTGCATCTCTTCAAAAATGACAATTCTTACCAATAATTCTGCACATTTTACACAGTTGTATTTGGTCCAGAATGCCAACTTCAGCCACCTGTGGAAGAAAATCTATGAAGAATTGCAAAAACTTTTATATCGAGCGAAGTTAGTCCACATAACAAGGAACACTCGGCACTTCGCGGATCTCAATTTCGATGCACCATTCATCTTTTATAAAATTCTGGGTTTAACTACTTCTTACTTTTCACATTTTTAACTCCCTTTGCATCCTGTGCTCCACCTGTGCGCCACCTGCGCACAACCTGCGCGCAATTCGCGCACTATCCGTGCGCAACCTGCACGCCATCTGCGCGCAACCTGTACGCCATCTGCGCGCAATCCGCGCGCAATCTGTGCGCGACCCGCACGCAATCCGCGCGCAATCTGCGAGCAACTGTGCGCGATCCGCGCACAATCTGTACGCCATCTGGGCACTATCCGCGCGCAATCTGTACGCCATCTGCGCGCAATCTGTGCGCGACCCACATGCAATCCGTGCGCGATCCGTGCGCAATCCGCGCACAATCTGCACGTGACCCGCATGCAATTTGCGCGCAATCTGTGCGCGATCCGCGCGCAATCCACGCGCAACCCGCACGCAATTTGCGCGCAACCTCTACGCCATCTGCGCGCAATCTGTGCGCAACCCGCACGCAATCCGCGCGCAATCTGCGCGCAACTGTGCGCGATCCGCGCGTAATCTGTGCGCGATCCGAGCATAATCTGTGCGCGATCCGCGTGCAATCCACGCGCAACCTGCGTGCTTGCGGGGGTCATATCTCCCTCGTCCCTTAACCAAATTGGATGAATTTGGTACCGTTGGAAAGCTCTTGGAGAGCTCTATGCAATGGTTTGATCCTATGCTACATCTGAGAAATTTGACCCTGTCATTTTTCCCAATCAAAGTGCCGCCCCCAACTTCCCAATTCCACATCAAAACCATTCTGTCTCTTGCCTGCAACTGCAACTTTTCACAACAGTTAGAAAATTTTCTGGAATGTACCCTTTCATCCCCTTACAGAGGTGAACTACTACATAAAAACTTGCATAAAAATAGTAAGAGAATGACAAGAACTTGCATCTCTAATAAGGGATTTTCTTTTCATTTCACATTCAACAATCCAACCAATGGATTCACATTAATCTCCAAGCAGCCAACAAGCATGGGTAAGGAGACTCATGAGCATAAGGGCATAATTTGCAGGCTTTCCTCACTTCTGAAAACCATCAATTGGCCACACAATGTGGATTCATTGTAATTAACAATCATCATTAAGACATGGGGCTGTAACAACTGATTATTCATGCTTTTAAACAAACAGAACTCATTTCCAGCCATGCTCAACATTCAAGTTCATGCATTCAAAGCATCATGGACATTCAAGGAACATGGATTCATCATTAATCAAGGTCTCAAGCACATGATGCATCATCTCCTATGCACAACAGTTAACAACAACAACAACAAAAACAATATAAGATGGCAGAGGTTGCCCCTCCTTTCTCTCCTCCATGGAGGCAAACAGACAAATACAAACTGAATGCTACAGCATTGGGGACAATTAGAGCAAGCATTCATCCTGAAAATGAATTTTCTCGCTCCATCCTCTATTTCATAGAATGCAATCAATGCAAGCATCTTGCAAAAATCCCCAAACAGTCATGGAAATGATTTCCCATTCCAACAAATAGAAGCCATGCAATCTTGAGGTTTCTTTAATGCATTTTAGTTCCAAATACAAAATGCATGTACACACAATGATTTATATCTCTGTGAAGGGCCCAACAGCCGTAGTGTTGAACCTAGAGCTTTGATACCACTCTGTAACGTCCCCTTCCATCATCAAATGCAGGGAAGGAAACGTTAACGACACACACGGGCTTTTGACAGACTTAGCCCCAATATTACATTACTCATAAATTCATGACAATTAAAAACTTCTGTGTGCAGCTTCAACTCAATAAAACACAGCGGAATAAACATACTAGCAAGCACACAAACAGTAATGCCTAATATATATATATATATATATATATGACAGCAGAGGATGATTCAGCATGTAAAGACTCAATCTCGTTCCAATGCCATGAATGGATTCCAAATTAAGATAATCAATTCTTTTCATTAAACATGGACAATTTAACATATTGCATAACACAAAATGAAAATAATATATAACACATAGAACACTTATCTTGAAGATGAAGCTGTCCAAACAACTGGCTATGTGAGAGCAACGTTCCACCCAACCATAGATCTCTATCCAGTCTATATTCTTTTAGCTGGGAGATCATCCCCGAGCTGGGCTGTGTATCCACTAAGGAGGAACTAGCTGGGCTCACTCACAACTATGGTTTCGGTCATCAGCTATGCTAAGCCAACACACCGTTGGTTTTATCAAGCATACAAATGACAAATGAGGAGGATGCTAAGTCAGTGAGCTCAACCACAAAGCTACAGGCATCTCAAATGATCTCAGCAGTCATGGCACCCACAATACCTACCGCACCCCAACACAAGGAAGGTCCCCTTCTCTGCTGCACAGTCCCTCAGGCATCCCTTCCCTCCAGTTCTCTTTAGGGTGGGCATAGAAAGGTCCAGCTGCTAATTCCTTGAGATTCTAGCCTTCACTGGGTTTATCAAGCAAACCAAACCTCTGCTCAGTCATTCACACTTGGATTTCTCACAGTTTTGTTATCCAATAACTCAATCCCGTCACTTCATTTCTGGGCTGTAAAAACTGGGGTTTCCCATGGATTTCGGGATAACTAATACTCCCAAATTCACCCCAAGGTTCATACCAATGGATCCCCCATTGGATTTCACTGTCCAATACCAGATCTTGATGTTTTTGGCTTCCCAAAACGCGGGTTCTTTCAAAGTCGCGATTTCTGGTTTTGCTCTCTGCTGGCAATTCGTTTTTGGATGGAAAATGGTGCTGGTGAGTTTCCCAATGGAATGGGGATGAGGAAGAAGCAACTTCCATGAGGTAGAGTGGCTTGTGGTACAAGAAAACAGAGCCCATACTCTGCCATACGAATTTCTGGGCTGCCCATGCTCCATTGAAGCCATGGACTGACTTCCTCAACCACTTCCTTACAACAGAAATAAATGTCAGCAAGGTAAGTCAAATGGGTTCTCATAATGACATTTGGTAGCATATGGTTCATCCCCACAACCCCCTCACCACTCCCTAGTGGATACACATGGCCCCTTCTCATTCGTTGCCTCCATAGCCAGTCTTGGAATTTTATATTGCATGATGTTTATTTACATCCTATTACAATTTCCATGGCTTAAGAGCACATGGGCATCAATTATCAATGCTTGCCCTTTTAAATCAAATTCGGGTTTTCACTAGCGGGGCCTTGGCCTTGAGCTCCACGCTAGGAAAACATACGTCACATGTACACAGTATTTACATTAAATGATAATATATCCTAAGGGTCAAAATGGGGTATTACAAGTTTTCCATTGTTGTTCATGTCCATTACAAGACTGTGTTTAACCCATGAATTCAAATTGAAGACAGATCTTCATTTTTGGAAAGGAAAATAGATAGTTATTGGTGAGCATGGAGGTTGGAAAATCTAGGAACCTTTACCCTTCGAGTTCTGTTACTTTTGGATGCTTGACAAGCCATGGATTAATGTTGCGGGAGGTTCTCCATTAGCATACAACAGATTGGACTCTTACTGCACACATTGGTAAGCATTGTAAGGGTTGGATTTCTTGAGGTAACTGTGGATTAGTGAAGGGAAATTCCTTCCTTGTGTTGTGTGGGGAAGTTGGAAGGAGTGCCATGGCTGTGATGGCTTAGTGAAACCCCTGTAGAGCTCTGGTTGAGATTTTTGGCTAAGCACAGTGAGAAGAATGGGTTGTTGGTTGATAGATGGAAGCCTATAGGTGTTCCTTTTCCTTGGTGGCCTTATAGCCTAGCTTGGGGGTGGCCTCTCAGTAGAAAGAGTATATGCTAGCTAGAGTTCCTATGGCTAGGTGGAAAATCGCTCTTACACAGCCAGTTGCTTGGATATTGTTTGTTTAAAGATAAGTATTTTGATGTAGTTGATGTGCAATGATTTTTTATTTCTATTAATGTAATAATTATGCCTGTAAATTGCATATTGTGTGTGTGGATTGAGTTTATTTTGCTGTGTGTTTTTATTTACATGTCTGCACATGCATTTTATATGTTATCAATTCATAATTATGGTTATGGGAAGAAATATTGAGGCCCTGATTCAATTAATGTGCCCTCCTGCTGTCCAGATTGAGGGATGGGGATGTTACAGTTTTCCTCTCCATGCTTAGCCAAATTATCATCCAAAGCTCTACGAGGATCTCACTCAACCATCACAACCATGGCATTATTTCCAGCCACCCCACACAACACAGGAATGGAATTCCCCTTCACTAGTCTACAGTTCCCTCAGGAAATCCAACCCTTACAGTGCTTACCAATGTGTATAGTAAGAGTCCAACCTATTGTATATTATTGGAGAACCTCCTATAGCGTTAATTTATGGATTCTCAAGCATCTATGAGCAGAAAAAATCAGTGCATAAAGGTTCCTAGTTTACCCAACCTCTCTGCTCACCTACAAACATCTCCTTTTCCCCTTCAAATCTACAACATTGTCTCTAAATTTGATTTTTTAGGTTATACACAGTCTGGTAATGGTCATGAATAGTAATAGGGAGCTCTATCTAGTGTAGATATGCATGAGGGAATGAGAGAATGAGTGTTGACTCCAAATGATATGAGATAATGGTGAAAAGTCAACTAACATAACTTTTGACCATACAAGAAAAGGACTTCTAATAGCTGACATAATTGTCATAAAATTGCATTCACTCCCATATTTCATTAATTGCATGGTGTGACTTTTCCCACCAACCTCACACATGCATTCAATGATTGGATTTAATATTAAAAAGGAATAAATTGGTTTAATTAAGGAACATGGAAGAATTTGGATGAGTTATAAGGTTGACACTTGGCAATAGAGGATTTAATCTCCCATAGGCCCCCTTTCCTCTTCCCCCATTCTTGGACCATTATATTATTTTACAACATAACATTTATCTATATTTTATGTCATAATGATAAGCCAAACACATGGTCCATATACATATATTCATATCACATATTCCTAGCCATTCACTAGTTAAGCCTTTCCCTTAAGCTCTGCACTAGGAATTCATACTAGCACATTTACATCATTTTACATTGTCTAATTCAATACATCACAATGGTCAGAATGGGGTTATTATAGTTCCAACATGGAAGATGCATAGGAAGTATCTTAGAAGCCAAAGATGAAAGTTGCAATGGTGATCTAGGAAAATTAATCCAAGAATTCAAGACAATGTCCCAGGCTCACTTCACTAAGTTGGATCAATCCAACGCATGACCAAAAGCCTTGATTCAGAGGATGCAAGTTGTGACAAACCAATAATATGTGTGGTTGCAACCTAAGTTGGGATCATTATGATTGAAATGAAATATGCCCAAGATATGGAAACGTCATAACATAAAATGCCTAAGTGTAAAGTTAATAATGTTGCTTGTTTCCTTTGTTGCTATAACCATTTTTCTATAAATTGACCTTTGAAAGAAAATTTGCAAGTCTTGGAAGAATTCTAGGTTCAACAATTTCAAAATCAGAGTTTTAGGTTCTAGGTACCTTGATAGAAGGTCTATTTAAGTTCATGATAGGAGGTCACGACATGATTTGCAAAGTGAAGGAAGACATGACCTTTGTTTCGTAAATGTGAGAGATTGAGCAAGTTGAAGGTGGTAGCCTTGGTGGACACTAGTGAGACCCATGTCTTTATAAGTGAACATACTACTAAAATATTTCATCATAACATTGAGAGCAATGTGGCCTCTTTCAATGTGGTGAACTCAACAATGAAGACAATACAATTAGGAGCTCATTCTATACCTTTGAAGGTTAGGGAATGGTTTGGTGTTTTACACTTGATAATGGTTCCATTGCATCAACATATAGTCATCTTAGGACAAGAATTTTTGAAACTTTCCAAAGCAATTCCATGCCTTGTGAGAACTACTTGATGTTCTTAGATGGGACCAAGACTTGTATTGTGCCTATGTTGACTAGAAGGAAGTTGGGGTGGGTGCCAAGAATGTTAGTTGTGGAATTTACCAAGGAATCCATGAACAATTTGTGCCATCACACAACAACAAGGAGATTTAGTTTCAAGTAAAGGAACCTTGGGCGTTCATAAAAATGTTGTCCACACATAGAGTGGATTGGTAGCATTGGAGACTTTGGTGGATACAGTCTTAGTAAAGGCTAATTAGTTTTTCACTTTGATGAACCAAAGACAATAAATTGGAGGTAAGAAAAAGCTTACACCAATAGTATCTACAAGTGTTCATGACAAATGCACTCACCAAGATGCAACTTGTTTCACCAAAGAAGTCTATTTAGAAGGGCTATGCCAAGTTTTCATTGGAAAACAACCTAGATTTTCAGTCTGACCAATGCAAGGAGGCACTTATTCAATAAAAATATCAATTGCAAGACAATGGATCAGTTGAAGGAAGGGTTGGTGAATCCAATCCCCTTATGATCACACTTAAACATTATAAATACCAACAAGTTGAGAGTGTTATATTTTTGGTTTACTTCGAAAATGTTTACACCATGTTTGGGGCTGCTTCATGAGATTTGGAGTACATGGTATATGTTCATGCCCTAAATGGTTAGATATGGAGTGTGGCATGAGACATAGTTTATGAGGGATATCACAGTTGAGATAGCTTAATCAATTGATTCTTGACCTTAGGATGGTGTTGGATTGGTTTTCTTCCCTTAGACGTTGGATTTCTCTTACTTGATCAGTGGACACCCTTCATAATGGCCACATGGATGAAAAACTTTCTTGGAGAGTGTCGTACTTGGGATGAGGAATCAGGAGCATTTTGCATCATGGATTAGGGATTCTATCCCTAGATGACACGTGGTAGCTTTGATTCCCAATTGGAGGACTAGAGATAGCTCAAGGATGCCCAGAGATTCATTATTTTCTTTTAGGGAGTAGCTAACCTAGTGGAGTGCATTGCTTAAGAAGATCGATGGATCCTGTGGAAGCTTGTGAGGGAGGCATGTAGCCTTACCTTCTGTAACTACATAATATGGGATCCCTTATTGTGTATGAGATCACCTTGGATCATGACACATGTACTTTAGATATGTGACATAAAGAAGATTGCTCTCTCTCTCTCTCTCTCTCTCTCTCTCTCTCTCTCTCTCTCTCTCTCTCTCTCTCTTATTGTGTATGAGATCACCTTGGATCATGACACATGTACTTTAGAGATGTGACATAAAGAAGAGTGCTCTCTCTCTCTCTCTCTCTCTCTCTCTCTCTCTCTAGGTGCCAAGGTTTCTAGGTATTCTTGGAATTTCTTAGAGCATCTTGGAGTTATAGGGTTAGGGTTTTACCCTTTGAGATAATAAGTTAGGGTTTGTGATAAAATCCTAGGGTGGATTGGTGAAGAAGAAGAGAGGAGGAGGAAATCTTTCCTTGGAGGTTGTGTTGGAGAGATTCTTGCACTTGTATTTTCTTAGTTGAGTAAGGGTCATTTAATGATTTACCTTAGCTAGGAATTTTTGGATAGTTGGAGTTTTTGTACTAGCCTTGAGAAAAGGATATGGTATGAACTTGTACTTCACATTAATCTTATATATGAGGTTTCTAGCTATCCATATATTGTGCAATTTCTAGGTTTAAATTTTATCTATATATGTTATTTATGCATTGTTATTTAGAGTTGTTTATGTCTTGTTGATTTAACAAAAGTAAAGGGGCAAATTGTTAAGTGTACTAACATCCAATGAATCATAGAAGAGGATGATTTTATTGTTGTTATACTATTGTAAGTACATTTTTAGATCTAGTTCTCAGTTGATAAATTTCCCTATAAGGGGTTGGAACTGATCTCATTGATTGGTATCTTTTCCCCTTGAATTGTCATTAAGTTTGGGGGTGTTAGAAGTGAATTATTGTGATATTTCCACTATTGTTCCATGCTTTCGTTTTCAATTGTTCTAAGGCTAAAAATTCTAGGTGTTATGATCCTCCCTAGGGGTGTAATGTGTGTGTGGGGGGGGTCAAAGGACCCATTCAAGTAATAATAGTGGTGGTCATTCAATGTAAGGTAGACTAGGTCCATTAGGTTTGTTATTATTAAATAAGGCCCACTATGGTAGCTAGTATTGAACAAATATGATGGGGCCTCATTAACAAAGGTCCACTAGGTAGTTAGAAGATTGTTATTATTGTTATCTAGAAGTAAGGATGGATTCCTCCTTATGTGGTGAGTGGAAGAATATTATATTTGCAACTCAACTCCTTGAGAGGTCACCCAACCTTAAGTGGTAACTGAATAGGAGTTAATTCCTTCCATAAAAGAATAAGTTTAAGGTGTTGTCCTACCCCAAGGGTTTTGTTATTAATAAAGCATTGAGAATTTATGATATATTGTGTGTGATTGCATATTCATATATAACGTTCTTAACAATTGGTATCAGATGCATTTCCAAGGTAGAGTAGGGAAAAAATACAAATTGGAGCCATGGCACTCAAATAATTTTATGAGAATTTTGCTACATAATTTCTGGGAGCTAATTGCAAATCTATATTATCCTCACAAAAATATGCAATTTAAAAAAAAACAAATCACTCAAATCAGAGTTCGAATGAAAGAGATATTCTAATTTGAATTTGCTCTATTTTAGGGCTCTTTGGTGACGATTGTGGGTCTTGCAAAGGAGATAAATTTTGACAGAGTGCTCAAATTGCATCCAAATCAACACAATTTGATAGATAATGTTGGGGCTTTGATCTGACATATTATATGATATATTTCCAGTCAATATCTGATATGTTATATCCCTTGCAAATTTATGCCATCAAACCCTCACAGGATTGTAGATTAGAAGTGTTAAGGAACATTACATCGAAGGAAAATAATAGAATCTTGCAAGAATTACCAAATATACTTGACAGGTATTAAAAAGAGATGAAGCAAATGATTAAGGAGGCAATTAAGGAGACATTCTATAAATGGGAGGAGGCTGATATTATTCTTACCACATATCCTTTTGTCATTGAAGAGTATGGCCAAGAACGATATGCTTGGCATGATTTAGAGGATGATTTGAGGATTGGTATATGGATAGTGTTACTACCTCCAACTTCTATTTTATGACTCTACTCCACCTTATGAGGAGTAGTTTATGACTACCATTTTTATCTCTCTTATCCTCTAGTAATAGTTAGTCTTCTAGATCCACATTTGAACTTTTGTGTAACATAACCATTACCCTCATTAGTCATTTGGGGTACGACGCATAATTTTGTTTTATCCTTTAAATTTAAACAAGGAAAGATATCATTCCTAATTAAACTAATACCTTTAGTCCCTTAAATAGTATCATTCATATTCATGCGATAACGTATTAGCTTTCTTTTGTAACACCAATAGTGTTAAAATTCACCATTCTTATTTATGCATAGAGGTCATATCCTCAATTTTCGATCACTCTCTAACAATTTGCATACATTAGTTATATGTACAATCATATTTATGCCACTTAAACATTAGTCTAGTAATGTTAAGTACAATTGTCAATCTTTCAATCCATATGGGAAATATTGCAATGTTCTCAATATTTAACTCAACATCACCTAATAACTTGAATGCAACAAATAGATCCTTATGACCTTACACATGCTCAATTAGGTTTCTTCATATAAACAACATACAAAACAATTAGTTATCTAATGACCATTAACAACCTCCTTAGAACTAGGTTAATATCTAGCCAAAATGACAATTAAGTTTAATGGTTTAACCTCCTACTCTTAACAAATGTTTCAATCCTCCATAAATTCAATTTATTAATTTTTTATAAAGATAATTAGTATTACTTTGCTATTATACAAAAAGTATTGCCAAGACATATTATAAACTAATTACTCATTGATACTCTATACATACATGGAAACTAGTGGTTCTCTAGCTATCATTAAACAATAACTCTTAGCAGTCAAATCACATGACCATTTATTATATGTCATCATGTAATTCATAAATGTAAAAATTAGTATTTTAAGGCATTCTCATAAACAACTGTAAATGAGTATTATTTACAAAATTAGATAGCATATTTGTAAATGATTAAGCATAATAATTTAATATGATATGGATAAATATTTAGCTCAAATAATTTACCTAGCAACTGGATGTGCAGCTGCAACATTCCACCCAATCGTAGGCACTCTTCCAGCCTATACTCTTTAAGCTAAGAGACCACCCCTAAGCTAGGAAAAGTATCCACTAGGTGAAGAAATGATCCCTTATAGGGATCTCTCAATACAACCGAAAGCTATTAGTATCACATAATTGATAATGGAGGCATTAAAAATTAAAAATAAATTCATTACTTAGATATTAAATGACAGGATTCAACTCCTCCTAAAAGATAGAGCTCTCATCTCTTTTCCATATCTAGAGTCTTAAGCCCTTCAAATTAATCATATAGAGTTCAATTTTTATAGAACACGTTATACAACAAATAAAACAAAAAGATTATCAAGGCTCGTTTTTTTCCACAGAAGTGGGTTCTCTATCCAATATACAAGAAAAAGACAAATGCATAAATAGAGCTAGGATTCCAAACTTAAGTGAACAAGGTATATAAGGAGGGGATTTCCTGCTTCTTCAACATAAGAGTATATAAAAGGATATTTTCCCTATAATTCTCTCTAGAAGGATAACAAGGAGGTTATGGTTATCTACTAGCACTCAAATCATCACGTCAAATATAACAATACAATTACTTCAACTCTCAATAACGAGTTAATAAGTTTGACATTTAATAAACAGATTTTTTTATTCCTAATGAACCAACATATAATATATGATAGACCTCTCGGTTCTTAGTTCAAAACATATTGCGACTCAATATGTTTTGAATTATACACACAGGTCTCTACAAATCCGAGGACACAACTAAACTCTAATGAATTGTTTATGGGCCAAACTTTTAGAGCTATAGTGGAAATATATGTAGACAAGGGTGTCTCTTCATTCATGGGACGTAATCCCTCTACACCAAGCAAATAAAACATAAAATATAGCAATTCTCTTCTTGGCATGAAGTAGTAATGTAAATCTGAGAAAGAGGGAGTACTAGGTGCTCCACAGGGAGACTACTCTCCTCTTCAATATACACTCCACATCCATCAAGGAAAAAATAAGAAGCCCAGAGATAGTCCTCATAGAGAGACCGCTCTCTCTTTATATAATATTTACATGATATATATTAATTTACAAAATGTATGATAGCACCATATTAATTGCAAATCAAAATAATGGATAATAGGAATAGTGTCCTTCCTCTTTCAATGTTATGCTATACAGATTTAGTCGTAGTTATGAGGTCACTGGGTAGTTATGAGGTCACTGGGTGCATGACAGATTGGTATCAGAGACTAAGGTTGCAGTCCTAGGACTGCATGGGTAGACATTGGATTTTACAAGAAGAATCAAAGATTGCACATGAATTGTTTGAAGAAAGGCGTGAGAGGAAAATTTTGGTGAAAAATAAGGTGGAATTCCCCAATGGTTTAATTCAGGGCATTAATCAACATATAGATGGTCAAATTACTAATTGGGCCGAATGTGGAGAGCATCCACAACGAAACTTTTAATGTTTTAGTTGATTTTGTGAAAATTGGGGAACGATTATATTTTGCGAGCAAACTGTTTGATAAAATTTCTCTATGAAAAATCATGGTATCAAATGCCAAATGTTATTATTAGAACTATCATGAGAGCTAGTGATAAAAATCTGTAATGGAAGAATTCAGGTTTGAGGAATTTTGGGCAGAATTGAACCATAGCAAAAAAACAAAATTACAGTTTTTTTAATTTCCAGAGAAAAAAATTCATTTGGGAGAGATTCCACTCGTGTTAATTGATGGAAAATTAAAAGTCAGAAGGAATTCCAAGTGTTATTTCCTATTGGCCAAGTGTAGATTCAGGTAGACACTTATTGTCGAAAAATACGCCAAATGGAACAATAATTTAGCCACATGTTCACAAGAATTCAAAATTTAATTGCCTAGAATTTTTTTGGGCCCCACAATTACCACGTGTATAGAGGATTTCAAGGAGGCACCACATGGACACATGATTGTGATGTGCCGTAGCAACATGGAAATCAGTTTATGTGTGGTAACAATAGAAGGGTTCATCTACATAGGTGGAAACCAGGTAAGATTTTGTATCAGCCGGAAGCGTGGAATCTACAGTAGTATCTTTTGTGGAATTTTGGTATCCCGAAGAATCTTATATTCTCTAACAAATCTGTTGGAAGCTAGTTTGGTGGAAAAGAAACACCCTCAATGCGAATGGTTGCTATTCCATCACACAAGTTTCATCCATCAATCCTGATCGTTAGCACTTAAAGGAGTTGATCACTCTTTATTCGAGGGGTGGTTGCGTGAATGACGTTGATTAGATCTTTTAGTTTGGATCATGAGATATTAACAGTCTGCACACAATGGATATTTTCACACTTTATTGTAAAGGGTATGCCATGTAAAACTAAGAATAAACCTTGCAACTTTGATCGATGGATAATGACCATTTGTGCCACGTAAAGTGATTGGGGAATAATAAAGGTGCCTCTGCGCAAATGGCTAATAATTAATCGAATCCCACAGGGAAAATATATCTAAGACCATTCACGAGGAATACTATCAAGACCATTCACGAGGAATACTTTCCCACACGTGTGAAGGCTCCCATGAATGACGATTATGATTCACAATGCATCCACAACTTACAAACTGGTTAACAACAAAAAAATGAGTCCTTGAGCAAATACTGCCTCTTCACGTGACATATTTTAATTAGCAATGAATCCAACAATAAAATTCCCAAAATTTCTTTATTGGTGAGTCGTTGCCACTTATGGTAATGGAAATAAAGGAAGTGATTTCAATGCCGAATTTCAGGTGCCAGAAATTGAAAAATACAATGGATCTTATGCGCCAGATTGCACGAAATGAAAATATTTATTAAATGAATGAGGGAGATGCCCTGGACCTTCCCTACATCAACAAGGAAGCCACAAGGGGGCACTATGGATCTCTGTGGTTCGCAGGTGCAGGTATGTGATGCGAAGTTCAAAAGGTTTTGATCAGGATGGAGTCATGATGTGAGGCTTTCTTCTCCTTTTTAATGAGCTCCCTAGCGCCGATCTGTCAATCAAGTCTGGCTCCTACTCCCGTACACCAATCATATCACTTATTTTCTCCCCGTACCTAAATCCTTGAAGAGCTATGGTGATAGACGAGGTCGATTATGACAGTCCCTCCCTTGGAGGCCCCATATTTTTCTCCAATCATGAGGTTAGGTGCAACGATGTGGTAGAGGTCTTGTCTCATCAGGTCAAGGATTCTCCCTCGCTCATTACTCTATCGAAATATGTGTCATAGTCAAATCCCTCACAAAGCAATAATGAGGATGGTACTTATAAGTCTAGAACGGAGATAGTGCATGGAAGGAAGAAGGGAGCACGTGCCAAAAATGAACATGCTTCGTTATCAGTTGGAAAGGAAATTGGCATCGAGGAAGTTCCTTATTACCTTAATTATGCTCTGGTTGGTCGCTTCTACAGAAAGGTGGTAGGGGAAACAGAGTTGAAAAACTAGACGGAGACAAGTTGGAAGCCTCATCTAGAACATATCCCCCAATTCCACATTCTGTCAAGACGGGGGGTTTTGTTTAAAGTAATGACGGAAGGTGACAAACAAAATCTTCTAGAGAGGAATTGGCAATGGGGACTGTCGAGTCTAGTTTTGAAGAAGTGGTAAGTTGATTTTGACGCGAACATGGAACCACATAATTTACAACAAGTATGGGTCATATTACCTTGTCTTCCAATGGTGTTTTAGCAAAGATCCATTCTTGAGGAAATTGGAGGAAAGATAGGGAAGTTCATTGCTCTGGAAGATAACTAGTATTAGAAGGTGGATAAAAGATGTGTGAAAATTCTTGTGGAAATGGATCTGTGTGGTGGTTTATATGAGGAGATAAAGCTGGAAACACATGGAAGTATATGGAATCAAATATTGGACTATTGGAAGATTCTTTTTCATTACTTTGCAGGTATACAGGTTGGGAATTTACTAAGGAACTGTCCTAATATTTCTTTGGGGTTCTAGAAACACAAGAAAGTATGGGTAAAAAAGACTCTTATGATTCCAAATGCTCAGGTGGTGTCGAACGAAGACATGGAGAAAGGTGGTAATTTAGCATCCCCAATTGTGGATGTAAATAAGGAGACATGAAATAAGGTGGCTAACAGCTCATCTTCTTCCGGTAATCGTGTTGGTTCCCTTGTTGATTCTATTATTAAAGTTGACAATTTTGAGTCAGTTCTTCCCATTGCCCTTCCGATTTCTCCTCGATATATTCCTATGACACCTCTGGTCCTGCCCTCAAAAGGCCCTAAGCTCGATCCTCTGACTAGTCCTTATAATCCCACTGGCTCGATTCCCTCTCCTATATCCAAGATTGATTCCCCCTCCTCGATTCTGAGTAAGTTGTATAACACACGGTCGAAAGTGGCGCTTAAGGGGATAGAGCCAGCCACATCCTCTAAAGGTCTTGGGATTGACTCCCCTGCCTAAGGTCATTTTGGGGAGAAACTATTTAATTTCTAAAGCTAAAAATAAAGTTGAGCTGGAAGTAAAAAATGGGAAGCAGCCCATGATCAATAGGGCCCTTAGAGCAAGGAAATCCCAGCCAAGGGTTTCCTCGTGATTTGTATGTCTTTCAATGAACGGGGGTTAGGGGGATCCCCCAAATTAATTTCCCTCAAGAGGATGATTCAGAAGTTAAATCCTTTAGTGATCCTCATTCAAGAAACAATGGTAGAAGGGTCGAAGGCTCAAGAGTCATTAAACCCTTGGTTAAAATATTGTTTCTTTTCTCACATTAGCTTATATGGTCATTCTGGAGGCCTTATAATGGCATGGAGTCCTTCTCTTAATGCAGTATCGGTCAGCCTCCATGAGTCTACCATAAAAACAGTGTTGGAAGATAAGATGTCAGGTGGAATTTTTTCAATTCTTAATGTATATGGGCCTTTTTAGAATCAGAAATCTTATTGGGTTTCCTTTTTTTCATCTGGGGTAGTGGAATCACAAAACATGATAGTGGGTGGATACCTCAACCTTACACTCTTTGCAAGAGATATTTGGGATTCTCTAGCCAGACTTGATGCATTGACTAATTTCTTTAATTCCCTTTTCGAGTCAAAAGGGCTTGTAGATGTCCAGCCTCTAAAGCTTGAGCCAACCTAGAGAAATAAAAGAAGTGGGGAAAATGCTATATCAAAGCGTCTAGATCATTTCCTAATTTCATATAATCTGCTTTCTAGTTCATTAATGATTCGTTCTTTGATTGATGTTAGAGGGATTATAGATCATCATCCGATTCTTTTGTTTATTGAAAAGCAGGATCTGAAACCTCCTGACCCCTTTAAGTTTAATCCTTCATGGCTTGAAGAGGAGGACTATAGGGAATTTGTAATGGACTCCTGGATGCCCTTACAAGGTTGATACCTTGGTCTCTTTTATGAAACAAATAGTACAACATATTTCCAAAGCAAAGAGACCTTCCAAAGAATGGGATAAAGTTTTAAAAGATAATAAACATGCCCAACTAAAAGAAGTCGAGGACAAGATAGAAAATGTTTATACCCAAAACAATTCCATAGTGTTTTCAAAATAAGTTATGGAGTCGCGGAAAACCCTTTAATCGAAGAGAAGTGATCTCCTAGCAAATAAGAATAGCATTGGAGGATAAAAAGTAGGACAATATGGATCTACAAAGGAGACAAAAATACAAATTTTTTTCATTGGTTTGCTTCTCATAGGAAGAACATAAGCATGATAACGAAGATTCATAATGAGCAAGGTCTTTTGGTGAGCTCATTTCAGGAAAAAGCAGAAGCAGGGGTTTTCTATTTTCAGTCATTGTTCAAAGAGCCGGAAGGGTGTCCTATTAAATAAATATTGCAGGCCTTAAGGATTTTCCCAAGATTGATAACAGAAGAAATGAATGATACCCTAGCTAAGGAGATCTCGAAAGAAGAGTTGAATCACATTGTGAATTCTTTCCAAAAAGGTAAAATCCCAAGACCATATGGGTTCACGATCGAATTTTTTCAAGAGTTTTATGATTTCATAAAGGAATATCTTTTGAAGGTTGTTCATGAATCTCAAAGATCCAGAAAATTTCTGGGAGTGATTAACTCAAATTTCCTGGAAATGATACCTAAGAAACATAAACCCTTATCCTTTGAGGACTTTAGGCCTATATCTTGTTGTAATGTGATCTACAAAGTGATAGCCAAGACAATTGCTTAAAGGATAAAGACTATTCTGAGCAAAATAATCTCGGAGGAACAATTTGGTTTCCTTTTTAATCGCTAGATTCACGATGCAGTTTCTTTGGCTCAGAAAGCAATTCACTTTATCAACAAGAACAAAGTCAACATTTTTTCCATAAAGCTGGAATTTTCAAAAGCCTATGATAGGGCAAGATAGACTTTTTTGCACCTGTTACTTATCCAAATTGGTTTCTCAAAGGAATTTGTTAATTGGATAATGGGTTGTATTCAATATGCATCCTCTGTTGCTCTTATCGATGGTTATCCCTCTTCTTTCTTTCGGTCATCCCAGGGAATCAGGAAAGGTTTCCCGCATTCTTCCTATTTGTTCCTTTCAGTGGCAGAATATCTTAGTAGATTGGTGCATCAAGCAAGGATTTATGGGACTTTGAAAGGTGTTTGGGTGTCATATTCAGAGGAAGTTACACAGGTCCTATTTGTGGATGATGTGCTTATGGTTGGAGAGGGTTCTTTAGAAAATATTCAATCTATTTCCTATATTATTTAGCTATATAAAAAGGCTACAGGTATGCTTATAAATGTGGAAAAATCAAGCCTCTCTCTAAATCTCATTTCTGAGGAACTTCAGGCTATTATAAAGGAGGTGGTCTCTTTTCCCATGAGGTCATTATCTAAAGGGTTTAAATACCTTAGGTTATTTTTGAAACCTAATTCTTACTCTTTTAAGGATTGGATATGGATATATAAGAAGGTAGAAGTGAGAATATCCTGCTAGGAAAATTGGTTTCTGTCAAGAGGTGGGAAGTTGGTATTTCTGAAGGTGGTATTGCAAAGTATTCTAGTGTATTGGGCATCCATTGCATATATCCCTAAAGGGATATTTGTGAAAATCCAAACAGCAGATCTAAGAGATGATGTATACCTCACAAGAGAATGATTATGATTAGGCAAGAAAATAGAAGAAGAGTGGTCAATACAATATAATGAGCAACAAAATAATATGGTACAGTAGAACTCGGATAGAAGCAATAATACTTCACACACCCTAGTTAATTAATCACAATATGGACAAATAAATAGTACAATGGTAGAGAGGATTCGAATGCCTAAGGTGGCAATTCAAATTAGCCTCTCAAAGTGATCATAAGATCAATAGAGTGTCATCGGAGCACAACTGGAAGTCTTCATCATCATCAGTGGAGTCATCAATGCTCAAGTAACTGTCAACCATCAGTCAAACTGAGTCTGGTAGGTGTAACTGAGTGTAACTAAGTGTTACTGAGTATAAACTGAAGACAACTGGACTGGTAGGTGAAGAAGGGCGAGTTGCTTCCTAAAATCAAGGAAGAAGGGCGCATTAAGCAACTGGAGGGCTAAAACTGAATAGTGAGAAGCTCCTGGGGGCTGGCTAACTAAGGGCTAGGTGCTGTACTGATGACTGGGACGCATGCAAAATGCATGCAAACCCTAGAATGCATGCAAACCCTAAAAGTGCATGCATGACTGAAAATGTAAATGATCAAAATACTGGTGGGACTAGGATGGAGTATAGGAATATCCTAACACCCCCCCTTAATCCATCCTGGGCCCTGGCAACTAAGACCAAAGGTCACCCAATACAATGAATAATAATAGTCAATAAACCAAGGAAGTGGGGAAAATTTCATGGGAAAAATACCCCCCCTCAAAACAGACTGTAAGGCACACATAAAAAAATAAATGCTCCAAACTCAAGCAGGTGTGATGCTTGGTCATATGTCTGGAGGTATCTTCTTCTTGGGAAGAAGTGGAACATGCTCAAAAAACATGTGCTTGTACTTTCTCTTCAAATCGAATGTGATGAGAACAAATCCAAAAGTATGAGGATGATCCTTGAACCTGTGATTCGAATCAGTTGAGGTAGGATCAAAATCATGAATATGAAGATAGTCTTTTGTCTTCTCCTTCAAACCATCATGGGTGAGATTATGCCAAAAAGAACCATCAAATAATAATTGCTTGAAATCCAAATCAGATTTAAGACTTGAAGAATAGTTTCTTGAGATCTCCTTTGAACCAGTAGGGGTGAGATGAAAACTATCATATGCACGAGAAAATATCCCAAGCGAATGGAAATGGTTTCTTGAGATCTCCTTTGAACCATAAGAGGTGAGATCAAAACCAATGGATGCATGAGAAATTATCTCAAGCGGGTGGCAATGGTCACATTCTTCAATAACCTTCTGAAAGCATGTGGTAATGATCATATAGTAGTAAATAAGAGATGATTGCTTGAGAGGAGCGAATGCATTACCTCCAATAGTTGATTTTACCTCCGAAATAATCATGTGAGCATGATGCAAACCAACAGACTCTGGTGCAAGAGAGGATTTAGGACCTTCTGCAATATCTGGAGTGTGAGCTGACACAGAAAGAGAAGAAAGTTGGAGCATGAGTGGAGAATTTGCAAGTTCTTTGTCAACAACTTCAATATGAAATGATATTGGTTCATGATCGGAGAGACCATCAAGGGGAGTGAATGCATCACTTTGCTTGTTCTCGAAAGGGTTTGGACCAAATCCTTCATTCTGTCTGCCAAAACTTTCATCCAGGTGAGCCCATAGCTCTTTTGGAGATGAAATATCAGGGAGGTCATATAACATGCATCGAGGCACAGCATACATCATGACTGCACAAGCTTTTTCACCTTTATCTAACTAGTCACTCTCTTCATGATAGGATTCGAACTCTCTTTCAAAACAATAATCAAAGAGACCATGTCTCTTTAAATGTGCTATCATTTGTGGTTTCCATTCATCATAGTTGAATGGAGAAAGAGGAGTAATTCCTAATGAATACATAGAAGCTGTAGAGGACCTGCAAAAACAATATAGAATAACTGCAACTGCTACTACTCCAAAAATGCAGAAACTGCTGCAACTGTTGCACTCGAAATCTTGGTAATAACCTGCAAAAACCTCTTAAGAATGGAGATAAACAATACTCTCAACATGCTCTGATACCATGTGAAAATCCTCACAATATATCTAAGAGATGATGTATACCTCACAAGATAATGATTATGATTAAGAAAGAAAATAGAAGAAGAGTCGTCAATACAGTATAATGAGCAACATAATAATATGGTATAGTAGAACTCAGATAGAAGCAATAATACTTCACACACCCTAGTTTATTAATCACAATATGGACAAATAAATAGTACAATGGTAGAGAGGATTTGAATTCCTAAGGTGGAAATTCAAATTAGCCTCTCAGAGTGATCATAAGATCAATAGAGTGTCATCGGAGCACAACTGGGTGTCCTCATGATCATCGGAGCACAACTAGAAGTCTTGATCATCATCAGTAGAGTCATCAATGCTCAAGTAACTGTCAACCATCAGTCAAACTAAGTTTGGTAGGTGTAACTGAGTATAAACTGAAGACAACTAGACTGGTAGGTGAAGAAGGGCGAGTTGCTTCCTAAAATCAAGGAAGAAGGGTGCATTAAGCAATTGGAGGGCTAACACTGAATAGTGAGAAGCTCTTGGGGTCTGGCTAACTGAGGGCTAGGTGCTGGACTGATGACTAGGATGCATGCAAACCCTAGAATGCATGCAAACCCTAAAAGTGTATGCATGACTAAAAATGTAAATGATCAAAAAACTGGTGGGACTAGGATGGAGTATAGGAATATCCTAACAATATTAACCAAGATCCATAAGAAATCCTTCTCCTTTTTGTGGACTGCAAGCAAGCAAGCAGAGGGTATCCCATTGGTAAAATGGACTTTTGTGGCTAATCCTAAGGAACTAGGAGGATGGGGTTTAAAGAACCATGTCTTGTTCTATCAATCATTAGCCGCTAAGTCACTTTGGAGGTTGGCTCAGAATGCTAAGTATTTATGGGGGGAGTTATGAATTCCAAATATTGTATGAATTCCTCAATTATACACTAGTGCAAAATGAGAGATAAATGACCAAAATCTACATATAAATTACCACTTTTGATTTGGAAACCATTGGTGGCAAATTAGTGGTCATTGATCACACGACCAAAAAAGTGGTCATATTTAACTTGGTCATTTATAGCTTATCATGTGGTCATATATTTGGTTGTATATTTGGTCGTTAGTTTGGTTGTATATTTGTCCGTTAATGTCATAATTAATGACCAAATATATGACCACAAGATAAGCTATAAACGACCAAACTAAATTTGACCACATTTTTGGTCGCATGATCAATGACCGCTAATTTGCCACCGATGGTCATTTATATGCGGATTTTGGTCGTATTTGGGTTATGTATCTCTATTTTTGTAGTGGTCATTTATCTCTTTTTAGTGGTTTCAGAATATATATAGGGCACTGAGGAATCGAACCAACGGCCTCCTGTCTATAAGGCAGGTGCTATTCCATTGATCTAACATCCTAAAATAGAATATATTATATAATTTTACATTAATGATCTAAGACACAAGCATGGTCTCATTCAAAAGGTTCTATGGTCACAACAAAGGAAAGGGAGCACTCTATTTGACTGAGTATGAAACCTAACTCCAAGAGAAACTCGTAGGAAAACAAGTCATATTGTATATGTTAATATAAGGTTTTATTTTCCTTTTGGAACAAAGAAATAACAGACTAAAAATCACTCTATCACACAAGAAGAGATGCATTTAGGGAAATAATCTTACTTGACCCTCCATAGAAGCTAAAGTCTAGTTCTAAATAATTTTTTAACTTAACCATGAAATTAATAGTAAGTATATCTCTTACACAGCTACAAATTAATCTGTTAGTGTACAAAATCCATAAAAGAATTAGACTATTTTAGCTATACAATTGAATTCCTAGATCATACCTCCATTTGGGTGTCATTTTGTTGAAAACTGTTCTAAATACTCATGTCTTCCCCTGCCTTCTGTCGATTTTAACGCACCTGCATAATCTTGGCACATTCCCTAAAAGAACAAATAAATGTAAAAAATTAATGAATGATGACCTTTGAAGAATCAAATCAATTGGAAAGAACATAAAGAAACTTGGCATCTTAGCCAATTATATACCTTCTATTTCTATTATAATTATTTTACATTCTAGGATTCATAAAGCATAAAGACATCATAGATATTTTCATGTTTCTTCCCATATTTTCTGCTTTTAGTGCCTAAGTTAACATGCATAGGGGAGACATAATTAACTTTGCAATATAGTATGCATGCACATTTGAAAGTCAAGATGTTTTCACTCTAGCCAAGCCTAGAAAGGGATCACATGAAGGCCCAAATTACAATTGCTAGGATGACAAGCATAATAGCCATTACCAGTATGCACAAGCAAGAGCAACCACTCTTTTAGTTTTTGCTCAGTATAGCCAATCTCCTTGGGGCACACTACTCAACATATAAATACAGTGTACATTTGGAGCAAACAATACAACGAAATACTGAGACAATGTTTGAAAACCAATTGAAAAAAAAGAAGATAAAATACCTAATATAGATCCAAAAATTGAAACAAATTAAACAAACCTGCAACCGTGAGCTTGTTCCATCAACATCTTGGTCTAAGTTATCCTGTTAAGAATTACCATATAGAAACATGAAAAATTAGAAGCACCAATTAAAACTTAAAAGAAAGTAGCACTTTGTAGAGTAAAAATGAGGTGTTCCATGTTGGTTAAGACATAAAAAAATTGATTCAAACAACACATAAATTGAATTTTATAATTTAAATATATTGCATGCAAGATTATATAAGAAGTCAAGCCTGCATATTATGATACTATTGTACTCAACAGTCCCATTGACCTACTTTTGTGGTCATTTGTTGGACATTATTAAAATTATCTTAGCTTAGCTTAGCTTAGCTATGATATGCATTTCAGTAGACATTTAGTACTCTTAGTTTCTTGCTTTGTACTTATACCTTCACATTTTTATGTGTTTTTAACTTTGATCTAGGAACAACTTTCACACTCCCACTTTGTACCTACACCATATGTACTATCTTAGTCCCATTGACCTACTTTTATTAATAAAATTATCTTATCCTATCTAAGCAATATTGTCTCATCAACATTATAGCATATGCTTTATGGCCCTTGTTCCCATTGCAGTAAATGAAGTTCCTTAACTTTCTAAAAGAACCCAAAGCATAATGGTCACAAAATTTTTGACCTGCAAAACTTCAAGATAGGTATTTTCAATTAACTGCAAGAGACTCATATACACAATTCCATTTTTTTTTTATGGTTAACAAGGATGCTTTAACTTCGTATTTGAAATTGGACAAAAAATCACCCAACAAAACAACATAATTTAACCTCTCAAATAACTACTCCCTTCATAGGTAGAATCTCCTTTGTCGGAGCTTATGAACCGTGATATTGTATATTCCAGTAGAGTAAGTCAAAAATCGTTTAAGATCAATGGATTTAAACCTGTTTTGGTTCAAAGGATCTGAATACACAACATTTTCATAGAAAATCCATATGGAATATTTATGTGAATGAAATCATATGCAAACAATAGTGAGATGAATAGACTTCTACAGGGAACATGATACAACCATTTTAACTCAATAAGCAGTAGGGTTAATAAGCTAATGATGCGAAAACAATGTATTTAAACATCATGGCTAACCAAATGACTCGTACTTGGATACTTGTGCCATGGAAAAAAATATGTCCCATATTATTGAGGACATTTAAATATGTATAGCGATCCGTTGGACTTTGGCATAGTGTTTGGAACAATGTACTTCCATGCAAACAACCCAAGTTAAAACATCGACGGATGTAAAGCCTTTATGTGAGAGTGGGGGGGGGGGATTTGTAACATGTTTGAACTCCATGAGTTGGTTTCCCTCCATCATCAAAGGATATTAACACATGCAACGAGACAAATTGGTTAAAGTGGGCACTAATATGATACTTTATCCTTTTCTAAAATCTAAATATCTAAAACATAACTGCACAAAATCAACTCAAGAAAAATATCTGAGTTAAAATTTAAAATAAAACCTTACCCCCATGTTGAACTCCTGTGAATTTGGAAAATAAACTGTCAAAGAGCACATCAGTCCTCCTTATATGCACATGAAATTCTATATCCACACCTATATCCATGAGTTGGAAAACCACACTGCAAACAAAATTCAAGCCAAATGAGAGTGAATAAAGGAACCGATGCATATAATCTATCAACCAAACATCAATAACTATTTGCATTCATCTTCCTTCATAAATCCATTCTAATAAAAAAATAGAAACACGTAAGGTGGAGTTCCCCAAAATCAAAGAGAGAAAGACATGTTGGTTCTTGCCTAATTTTTGCATGCCAATTATATTGCACCATTGGATTAATGTCATATGATCTTAAATTTAAGCACTATTTTGCAATTACTACCCAAGAAACTTTACAAAACCCATGCCGCTCCTTTGAGCATATATATGAGCAATGCGAAGTTCTTCAATATGAGATGTATCTTTGTAGAAAAATGAATAGCCTATAGTTGCAGGAAACCTAACAATGGTAAGATTCCAATTTAAATAGTCTCACTAACACTAATCTCAACAACTGAAGCTGTGGCATCACAAACTGCCTTGGATGCATATCAAGAAAATTACCATCACCTGATTGTTCTTGATTGTTCAGATCATGCTCAAAGAATGAACTGGAAGGACTCAATTCAACAGCTATAAGAGATCCCTCTTCACCAAAATATGTACTATAGACGAGGGTCTTGATTCAAGTTGTATGTTGTAAGAAGGAAAGTTTGAACTAGAACAAGTAAAAGGCAGCTAGAATAAAATCAACAAATATTTTTGGCAGAATTTAGTGTAGTGCTCAACTACTTTCCTTGGGAAATAGATGCAAGACTGCAGTTGTACCATAATATCTAAGATTATTGGTAGTTATTTTATATTTGGATTTCCAAAAACTAGAATAATGTCCTGAATGCATCACAAAAGAAAGGATAAACTTATGAAACTTAGGATACTTGGCTTGTATTTTCCCGTACTTGAGTTGAAAAAAAAATATCAAATTAAGGAACACCTGGAGGTGGTAGAAATGGTGTAAAAGTTGAGGTAGAATCTCCTCAAAGATAGGTATATGAACACCTAGAGGTGGTGTGAAAACATGAATCATTGATGGAATAGTAAGCATCGCAGGAGCACTAGGTGTGCCAACGGTGTTTTGAGTCAATACAATGGTATGTTTGCAGCAAGCTAGAAAAATAAGTGTTTCCACAAAAATGTTCATTGCATTCAAAGCGGCCTTAGCATGTTCTGTGTTTTCAATTGCAAGAAGAGAAACTAATGCATCTAGGAATATCAAATGATCTGACTCTTTTAAACTGGAATGATATGAACTCTATGACATAGAACTTAATCTCCCCATTGATCCCCCAAGTTGACTAGATGTCACTAACGAGGAAGTAGTTGATGAATCAACATGAAATATCATAGAAAAATGATAGCATTATCTAAGTGACGTGACATTTTTTTTGCAAGTTAGAAAAACAGACATACAAGGAATAATAACTTGTCATCAATTTTCTTGTATGGAAAATTTTCACTCTCTTGGGATGGGTAGAGCCTCTTATTATCAAGAAAGAGAATTGATCATGTATTATTTACAAGTCACATACAAAATAATTAAAATCTTAGACATATCATGCTAAATTTGCCACAAATCAAAGCATGACTTGAGCAAAGTATTCATTATGTAATTATTTACATGTCAAATCAAATTTTATTTCAAGTTTGAACCTTTCTCAATCAGAAGTAGATACCATAGGTCCAAGAAAAAATTGAGCCAATATACCATAATTAATATATGACATGTAGGGAGCTATTGAAGATAGAATGACATCATAAAGTGTAGCCCGATGCAATAATATTCACAATATTAAACATCAACTTAAAACAGTTTTTAGGAGGGTGCCACAGAAGTATAATTATGTTGTGCTTGCCTATCTTTCAATGATGCTATACTTTGTTGTTGTCTTTTTTAAACAAACTCCTCTGCAAGGAACTTGCTCTGTTGGTGTTATTGTTCTTGCATTTGCTACATAATGACATTGGAGTTCTAGGAAGAGCTTGAGTCTCTTGGACCACGAGGACCCATGAGGTTGTGGATTTAAATCAATGATTTCATTGCAAAAATGCCAACAAATGCAAATTTCTGTTGATTTTGTCTATTTCATGCAGAAAAAACACAAATGCCAAAATTTCTGCTGGTTTTGGAAGATTTCAAACATAGTTGTCTCAGGGATGCCATTGTCTTTTTGAAATCTGTTGGTTCTTGTCCAGACTCAGCAGACCCGCAGGAGAAAAAATTATGCCTTAAATCCACCAATTGGGCATAACAGTTGTAGATATTGGGTTGGGTAATGACGGAATTTTTGAAAAAATATTCCCAAATGGAGGAGGAATCGAACAAGTACAAGAAAAATGGAGGAACCGAATGAGAATAAGAAGAAAACACATTGCTTACATGTGAATGATCTCTGGGACTGTTGTGCTCCTAGTACAACATACATACATAACATGTAAATTATTATGGGTCATGAAGGTCATTTTATGTGGTTAGCCATGTTGCAGACACCCATAATAATTTTTATATCATATATGTAGTATATTTTAATAGGGGCACAAAAAGTTATTTTAGGTATTCATGCATAATGTGTTAAGATTTCAATCCTCGAGTTTGCGTGGGATAATCTCCAATAAAAACTAGAATTGTAGTACTTAAAAGAGGCATGATAGTCAGGCTTTGATAGTTTTTGATATGTGCATAGATTGAACAGAAATGAGAACAATCCCACAAGAAGTTGCAAGAGAGATTGTTGAACTTTACTTATTGTATACCCTTTATATCTCATTAAGGTCTATATAAGAGCAAAAACTTGGTGGAGAGTGTTCATCTTTGACCATGTATCTTATGAGATGTACAAATATCTCAAAATCATCTTTGATCAAGTAAACTATGAAATGTTTTACAATGAGGTAGGTGAGATACAAAATATAGAAATACAATATACAAAATTACAAATATTTGACTGTGTCAACTAGGACTAAGTATCATGAAATACTCATCAGCGAGGTTATCCAATTGTTAGCCCTGGTTTAGCGTAGAAAAAAAATTGTTTAATTAATAAATAGGAGGGTTATGAGCTCAGGGTATGGAACAATGGGAAAGCTACAACCTCTAGGTACACAATAATTGGGAGAGTTACAACATTGGGGTATGTAATAAACAGGGCCAAGGTATTTGGTTTTGAGACACATTGTATAAGATATGGGATCACTACTCTTGACAGCATTCCGTATATAAAGTGTTAGCCATTAGCTTTCTAGTTTGAGTCTTGATTTTATGCTTTGGGTCAAATCTGGGTTTTTATTCATAGATTCCTATTGTGAATGTATCATAGCTAATTAATTTTGTTATTTCATCTATCTTTGTTTTGTCCCGGTCTGCTTGTGACAGGTAGGAACAGTCATAAGCTACATAAATTTTCATGTTTTCAATATATTCCAGTCGGTCTTATTGGTCATAATGACTTGTGTTTTTTTATCTCATGCATTTAACATTTATTTTCCATACTTGTGATTATTGTTTAAGTATGTGAATTTCGATGCGTAAAGGCAAGGTAGTTTAAATGAATGCATATTTAAAATGTATGTGACATGTCCGTGTTTTATTTTTGGCATCGAGGAGAGATGTAGTGTTCAATTTTCCAATTGTAAATTCTTTCAGTGTGTTACCTTAATGGATTTTACGTTTCCTGCTATTCCTACCATATATATCATCTTTATAACCCTTGTTTCTCTTTTCGCATTTCATTTTGTAGGCATTGGCTACTTCAGGATTAAGAGCACTACGTTACGCTCGTGAAGTAGAAGGAATTGGTTCATTTGTAGCTCTTGACAATGATAAAGGTTTGTTACACTTGCTATATCTAGTTGCCACAAAAATACCTAGACTCTCTCTTCTGTTCAATTATTGCGCTATCAAATCTATCTTGTGAACTACTATTGTTCTATGTTTGGATGCTTGAACTGTTTGAATGTCCAAATTTAAATTATCACGTTTTTCTTACATGCAGTGGTTGTGGAGGCATGTACGCCAAATATTAAATTAAATGGCCTAGTTGTCTTTTCAAAGGTTGAAACTCAACTTGTTGATGCTCGAGTCTATATGCTTACACATGAGAAAGAATTTGATATCGTAAGTTCATATTTCCTTATACAACAGACTTCGTCTTGTTCTAGATGTTTCACTTATCACTCTGTAACCCATGTCTACCCTTGGATATCAATTCAAATATGCTTTTCATGCTATTAAATGTGTAGAAGTTTGTAGTGTGCATAAACTATAGCTTAGACACAAACACATAAATATGGAGAGAATAATAAATATCTCATTTATGAATGTTGGAGCAAATACTTCATCAGGATTCAGGAACCCGAGATTGGATACCCATATACATCTCTACCAATATCTCTAGCTAATCTTCTCTCATTAGATCATATATCCTCATGATACAGTTATTATGGTTTAACAATTTGACCTCACATTAACATTGCTTATTATATATGGTCATATCATCCTATATTAACATGAAGTTAACATAATATGAAAGTGCATCTAGATTTTAATATTAAGTTGGAGCTTGATGTTTGCTCCTCCAACATTTCCCCTCCAAAGTGAGCTCTAAATAGCCATAAATCTCCACACGCCTTAAATTGAAGTTCATCATATTCGTGCTACATCATATGAGAATTGCATCTGCTGCCAAAATGCTACCCTTGATCTAAAAATGAGTGTTCGATCATTTTTCTGACACCTCAACTTGAGAGTGTCCCCAATGTGTGGTCTGAATTTGACCCTATTAAGGGTTTTGGTTTACCTAGGGTCGAAACTCCAAACCAACCTCAAGACCTCACATGAGTTTACTCGTATCCACCAAGCGATCTAGGTAACCAGTTATGTTGCTTGTGAGATTTCTAGGAGAGCAACCTGGTTATTGGATGTGTTTTCTGCTTTATTATAAAAGTAATGTTTTTCCCTAGCTTTCTAGGCCAATCCAACTACTATCATCATGTGGGAGCACAAGTGTTAACTTTGCACTGTGGGTCCTGTGGCCACAACTGGATCAAATTTTTTTATGGGTCAACTCGGTTATCACAAGACTCCAACAAGCAACTTTCACTTTATTCATTAGTCCTAGGTGATGTAAAAAATAACTATTTATTCCAAGCAGCACACTATTATTATTACTTTTTTAATCTTCAAGGGTATATGCATGCTATTTGTTTTCATTTAATACATGTCAAAAAATATTGCTTCGCCTTATGATGGAATGGCCACTTCTAGACAAGACGACCATCATATTGAGCTGGTACTAAGCTCAATATCCTATTAACTTGAATTTATCAACTAGACCCTTGTAACCAAAGAGTGATCAAACATACGTTCTAATTTCATAGCTTCCAAGGGACCTCAAATTTAACTACTTCCTTAGTCATGGAAAAATTTGTGCACACTTGGACATTTCCAGTTGTAAATTTGCAGGCATCATTAAATTTGTAGTTAAAAATATGTTTATGTCTCTGTTTTTTATATGTCATTTACTAAGGATATGTGGGACATAATCCATGGGTTGAAAACTGAGCTCGTGTCCGAATTCAAATGTCAAACTGCACTCCCAGATGTGAAGCTTTATTTTCATATAGATGTCTAATTTCCAAGATAAGCTTGTGGGTGTTTAAAATAGTGTTCATCATTGTCAGCAAAGGCGCCATGAAGAACTCACAGCTTAACAAGTGTGAAATACTATCTAAATGACAAACACACTAAACCAAGTTTCAAAGGTTACAAGAGCATTTTTAGAAGTGTAATGGATGGTTGTTGGACGCTACATGAAATTGGAAATTGGATTGGCTTTTCATTACTATTGGATTTAAGTTCGTCACTTGCTTCATTACTTTCAGATTATTATATTTACTCTTGACTTATCTTACTGGCAGGCTGCTCAAATCAACCCCTGGCTTAAAAGGAAGAAAAAATAGCGGGCGGGATGCTTAGATTTATACTTCAATATAGTTAACCCCCCATCCAAGTATAATATATCACGCCCCAATTAGAGGTATAATCTAAGCTTTAGAAGTGTAATGGATGGTTCCTAGTTGGCAGATTGGTTGGCTAGTGACATGTAACCCTAGCCATCCATTCCCAAAAATTCATATCTCTTATACCTCAAAATTCGGACCTCACAGGATTCGATCTCCATGTGAGCAGCATCGACCATGGGAAACGATGGGACAATGATCGTCACCAACACTCCAGGAGCGGATTTAGCACTGACAAATTGTGCATATTGTTCTTCTTTTGATCTGCGAAGGTTCATCGTTCCGAGACTCGGTCAGGCCTTGGCATCCATTGGATCTTCTATGGTCCTAACCTTGCGCCCGCATGAAACCCTTCATGATGGTTTTATTGCTCTGAATGTTATTCAGCGGCGCCATGCTAAGGTTTCTACTGGGGATACAATTCCAGTCACTAGGTTTGTTCCACCATAAAATAAATTCAAGATGGCCTTGCTAACGCTTGAAATGGAGTTTGTCAAAACTAAGGAAAAAACTGAATAACTTGATGTTGTAGTTCTCGCTAAAAAGCTCCAAAAAATATTCTTCGATCAGGTTTTCATTATGGGGTAGAGAGCTACATTTGAATACTGTGGAACAAATTACATCTTCGCTGTGAATCAGAGTATTGTGGATGGAAGATTACGAAAATATAAATAGAGGAATGTTATCAAAAGAAACATTTTATCTTTGAAGCATCCCCAAATTATAGCATAAAGATAATGAATCAACGTGAAGGAAGTATTTTGACCTTGAAAAATTGGGCATCGGTGGCCTTGGTGAACAATTCCAAGATATATTTCATAGAGCATTTGCATCTAGGTTTTTCCCTCCACATGTTACAAACAAGTAACTTGGGTATCAAACATGTTAAAGGAATGTTGCTACATGGATCCATAGAACAGGGAAGACACTTATTGCCCGTCGAATTAGAAGGATGCTCAATGACAACAATATACACTAAATACCTCTCACCTGGATCACTGTCGTAAACACTTGTACAAACTGAAATGTTGGGAGTAAATAAACCTGTACTGTACTGCCATCTCGAACTTGTGAATGGCTCATCAATGCCCCCTCGCTGATCCTGCATTGGGTAAATCTAAAGTTAATCCAACTTGTTAAAGCAAACATCTATGTGTAAACCAGGAATTTGAAGAAAAAAAAACACATCCCTTTCAAATTAATTCAACCCTAATAAGGGCGACTTCAGCATAATAAAAAACAGAAAGCTCGAGGGCATGGCAGAAAGTAACCTGGCGGTGGCTAGACTTTTGAATGCATCTTCCTTTTACCATTTTTTAGATTTTTTAGTGCTCTCCACACCAGAGAAAGTATGTCCAGTTCTAGTGGACAAAGAAAGTATGTATGGTGGGATTGGGTTGGGCACGGGAGGAACAAGGTCGCAGAGAAACGCCAATAGTTGAGTTTCATATAATGTTTTGTTTTGCTTTGTTTTTTTTTAATTTTTTAATTTTATATATATATACATATATGTTTTGTTTTTATTAAATTTTATTGTGAAATGGGAAATTCGTTTCATAAATTATGGTGTTTCCCTAAATTATAATATTAAATTAAAAAAATATTATTATTATGGGTGAGGAAACTAATTATAATGACAATAAAAATTTATAACAATATTTACAATAAAATTAACAACATAAATTATTTTTTCAAAGTTGATGTAAACATGGAGATGAGATTGTGTTGTTGGGGAACTTTAATTGGCACGTGGAATAGATTGGTTCAAATTTTCTCTTATAATTTGTCAAAATTAGATTTGAAGAAGATATATTGGCTTGGTTTAAAAACCCTACCAATGGAAGGTACATCGTGTGTTTTGGGCACACTGTCATGTTTTTAAATAGTTGAGAGATTGAGGGAAAATGGTGGTGGTCCAAAACATTTATAAATCATTCTAGAAGGCCATAATATTTATGTGGGTGGACCTTTAAAACAAATTAATCACATGGGATGTTGATTTGAGCGTCTATCCAAAATATGAAGATTTGATAAAAAACATTCCATAGGGCACCTAATTATTCAATCAATTGAGCGAGCCATATGATAGCAATGAAAATTATTGTTTGGAGTCATGTTGCGAGTTCACTTGGAGGGCTCTTCAACATTTTGTTTGGTGTGTAGTGCACATAGATGTAGTCAAGGGATCCTTTGGTATCTTACTTTGACACTTGGATGAATGATTTCCATTTGGAATACAACTTGGATGTTATCTAGGTAATAAATAAGTAACAAATTTTGCACCTAGGGGAGTAAATTTACAAAAGCTTAAACAAGCCTTCTAAACCCTACGAGGGTCTATCTCTGTTAAAGCTTCAATATTGGATAAAATTCTTAGAAAACAGGAAAAGATTCAATGGGTAAATTTCTTAGAAGACAGGAAAAGATTCATTGACAATTACTATAACGTGCATGAAGTTACCAAAACTTTAATAAACTACCGAGAGGATCAAACAACAACGGTTTTGTTTAAACAAATATGAATGTGACCAATACGACGAGCCAAACACAATGACACCAACTTCATGACATGACATGTATTGCGAGGAGAACCATGACGAATGGATGCATGTGGAGAATTGATGGAGGTTGTGAAATTGACAATTTTTAGCTAACATGACAAAAAATACGAGAACTTGCTAAAACTTTAATAAATTGCCGAGAACGTCAAATGACAACGGTTTTGTTCAAACAAATTATGAACACGACCAGTAGGACGATTCGAACACAATCACACCAACTCCATGACATGATAATGCCCAAAGGGAAAGATGACAAATATCCAAGACTCAACTCAACCGACACACTATGATGACGCACATGATGCAACTTTGTGGATCTGTCAAAGGGATAATACATAAACAAAAATGGTGAAATAAGATATGGACATTATAAGAACATTGAACTAGATATTATATGAATCCATCTACAATGTTACAGTTCACTAAATTTTAACACTGCAAATGGATTCAGAGACCCCTTGAAAGAGGTCTCTAAATCCATTTGCAATGTTAAAATTAGGGGTCTCTAAATCCATCTATAGTGTTAAAATTTGGTAAATTGTACAAATTCATTGTCAAAATTGCAATTTTCCATTGTCGAAGTGACAACTAACAATGAACAAATAAATGGCCAATTCATATTCTTAATAGTATTGTTATGTGGTCATTTTTAGTTTAGTTACTTGTTATCTAGTCATGTATTTTATCCCGTGACCCAATTGGTCATTCCTCTGGTCATTTTTAGCTGGCTCACTCAAGTTTGGTCATTTATACCTTGAAAAAACTGTGGTGACCAAATTTTTTGGTTTCCTGGTCATTTATCTCTCATTTTATACTAGTGATATCTTAGTTAAGACGGGATAAAAAGTCCCATAAAAATGAATCGGTAGGGTGGAAGGATTTAGTTCAACCTTTTCCACTAGTTGGAAATATGCTGGCTTGGAAAATCGGTGATGGAAAAAGCGTTCGTATAGGTGAAGACCCTTGGGTCAGAGTAGGGAACAAATACAAGATTTCATTGGATACATTAGCACATATGAGGAATCAAATAATGTTTGTGCTAGCGGATTCCCAAGCCCATGTTCCTCAAGTTTGGGGAAGAAAGGGAAGGAAAACATCTTATATTCTTGGGTTAAGTGGAGAAGTTGCAAGGGAGTGGTCTCTGTCAGAGATATGGATCTTGCTAAACTAGCTTACCTATCTTAGCAATCAAGAACATATCAAAGTAAATAAGAACAGAAAGAGAACAAGGAAAAGAATACATCAGATATACATGGTTCACCCAATTGGGCTACGTCCACGGGAAGGTTGTCTTCTTATTATCTCTAGAAATCTCCTTCAATCTTACAAGAGAGAAACTA
Organism: Larix kaempferi; assembly: GCA_027924585.1. NCBI lineage: Eukaryota > Viridiplantae > Streptophyta > Pinopsida > Pinales > Pinaceae > Larix > Larix kaempferi. The sequence continues at coordinate 7,745,987 of BSBM01001051.1, forward strand.
TAAATAATCCCAATACAATATAACAGAGCTTCATATCACAATACCATGTGTCAATACTATCTATGAGCATATACCACTTTATCACTTGTTGTATGATGTGACTCCCTTGACCCTATTATATACCAACAAATGTGAAGGAATTACTCTCACATATTGCATGTGGGATATTATAATTCTCCATAATAACATCTCTTTATATAATGATGGATATCAAGAGTATACTTTACCGTAATGAATATGGGATATAATATATTACTCTTTTATATAAGATTGTGGATAAATTCTAACATACTACAAAGACATTATTACCTTCCAAGGAATATAATTAATATATTCCTTAGGAACACTGCTATTTTTCAAAATCATTTGGTCCCTTAGGAAGTGAAAACCGCTCTGGTAGTGCAATGGACCAAAGAATTCAAATCAGAGACAAAACCGAGCAAGCAACGCACTCTAGTCCCTCCGTGCATTGATAAATACCTCCCTTGGGCCTTTTTTGATGGTGCAAATAAGGGGGATCTGCCCCTTGGTGGATCTGGGGGGTCATTTTCTTATCAGAGGACATCAAGATCTACATTTGATATGCGCCTAGTCACTGCTCCAATACGAAGGTAGAACTAGTTGCATTATGGTCAGTCTTAAAGGTTGCACTATCCAAAAGAATCAACCATTTGAAATTGTTTGAGGATTCAAAAATGGTCATTGACTAAGAAAATAGAAAAATTCAAATCAATTCCCGTCTTCTACAACACCTACTCGCGACCATCCAGATACAATTGGATTCCTTTAAGTTTATATAATTTGCTCATGTGTATCAAGAGCTTTATACTGAAGCTGATAAAAATTCCAAGAATGCGCTTGTCATGTCCCCAGTCACCCCGGTGCCCTTCATAGGCGATGGGAGACAACTTGATAAAAAAATTTCTTCAAACCACCATTGTTTGTAAAAACCATTCTTAGTCCACAATCTGCAATCTGCAGTACGGAACTCAGAAAGGCAGAATCCACAATTGTACAGTGCCAAAGAAATGTGCCTCCAACATTCGCAACCCGCAATGCGAAACTCAGAATTCGGAACATCAAATTCCACCGCTCCGAAAAACACCACTCATGACTTCCGCAATCTACAATGCGGAACTCGGAACTCCAAATTCCACCACTCTAGAAAACTCCACTCCCGACTTCCGCAATCCGCAATGTGGAACTCGAAAGTTGGAACTCCAAATTCCACCGCTCCAGGAAACTCCACTCCCAACTTCCACAATCCACAATGCAGAACTCGGAAGTTGGAACTCCAAATTCCACCTCTTCGGAAAACTCCACTACCAACTTCCGCAATCCGCAATGCGGAACTCGGAAGTCGGAACTCCAAATTCCATCGCTCCGGAAAACTCCACACCCGACTTTCGCAATCCGCAATGCGGAACGCGGAAGTTGGAACTCCAAATTCCACCGCCCCAAAAAACTCCACTTCCAACTTTCTCAATTCGAAATCCTCCTTGCGGGACTCGGAATTCAAAACACCAAATCTCCGCTCCGACTTTTGCAATCCGCAATCCGCCTTGCGAGATCCAAAAATCGGAGAGCCAAAACCCTCAACACCAAATTTTTTCTCCTCCAACTTCCACAATCCGCAATCCGCGTTGCGGGGGTCGGAAATTAGAATGCTAAAATCACCAATCAGGAAAATTTTCCCTTCCGACTTCCGCAATCTGTAATCCAGATTCGGAAAGTCGGAAGCCCAATTGCACAATTTCTCGAGACCATAACTTCTTCATCCTAAGTCCAATTTGGGAAAGCCTAGTACCATTGGAAAGCTCTCAGTGAGCTCTATGCAACTACATGATATTTAGCCACATCTGTTAACTTTGATCCTATCCTCTTCCAACTGAAAATGAGGCCCCAAACCTCCTCAAGGCCTCCTTTCCTCCTCTCCAAGAGCTCTGATTGCCTTCTCTCATGGGTTCTCCCTTCATCTGACCCATAGAGGGGTCATGAAACACAAAAGGGGTTGCCTAATTCCATTCCCAAGTCCAAGTGATTCCATGCAGTCCATTTAGAAGTGTGTGCAATGCATAACAACATAAAAAGTGAAACTGAATCTTATTAATGCATCTATAATATGCAAGGTTATCATCACATCTAATCACAAGGAATGGTGAAACAATTAAACATAAATATTCCTCATACTCAGACTTATACACAGAATTCTTTTTGGTTAATTCATGTAACATTTCATTCATATTGAGTTGAAATAACCTATAAACAAAACATAATAAATTAACATCATTTAGAGCCACATAATGGGCATAATTTAGATCATAGAGAACACTTATCTTTAAGATGAAGCTGTTCAATCAAATGGCTATGTGAGAGCAACGTTCCACCCAACCATAGGTCTCTTTCCAGCCTATATTCTTTCAGCTGAGAGAACATCCTCGATATGGGCTGTGTATTCACTAAGGAGGATCTAAATAGGATCACTCACAACCATGATTTCACACAATAGTCATGCTAAGCCACCACACAGCTAGGTTTATCAAGCATGCTAAGAGACAAAGGGGAAGGATGCTAATCCAGTGAGCTCAACAATAGAGCTACAAGCACCTTGATTGACTCAAACAGCCTTGGCACCCACAATACCTACCACACCCAACACCAGGAAGGTCCCCTTCTCTGCTGCACAGTCCCTCAGGCTCCAGTGCTCTTCAGGGTGGGCATAGAAAGGTCCAAGCTGCTGAATCCTTGAGATTCTAGCCTTCACTGGGTTTGTTAAGCAACTCCAACCTCTATTATTTCTCCCATTTGTCTCGACACTTCATTCTCGGTTGTCTGATCTACGTCTTTTCTTCCTCTTTTTTCCAAAAGTCTCAGCATATTCCTCCCTTTACATTTTTTATTGAGGGTTCCCCCCTTCGATTTTCCTTTTCACCTCCAGTTTCTTAGCCGTTTTGGCATTCCTCTGCCAACATGGCTTTTCCATAATCGTGACTCTTCCTCTTCCTTCACTACTGGGATGTGTATGCATGAAACTGATTCTTATTGTCCCACGATCCCACATCCCCCTCACCTCTCCCTAGTGGATACACATGGCCCCCTCTTATTGGTTGCTTCCATATCCATTTTTTTTTATTGCAATATATTTATTTATTTGCAACATTCTTACAATTTTCATGGCTTAATGGCAATGGCTAATAAAATATCAAATACTTTCCTTTTAAAGAAAATCTGAGCATCCACTAGCGGGGCCTTGGCCTTGAGGTCCATGCTAGGTAAAACATACATCGCATGTATACAATATTTCTTTTATTAAAAGCCAAAATACCCTAAGGGTCAAAATGGGGATATTACAATCCTCTCCTGCTTAGAACAACACCATCCTCGGTGTTCTCAAAACTGAACAAAAATGGAAATGCCTCTCTCATGGAATCCTCCAGCTCCCATGTAGCCTTATTGGGACTAAGGTGCTTTCATTGCACCTTTATCTATCTGATGGCTCAGTTCTGAAGAAATGTGACCTTCCTGTTAAGGATGCGCATAGGCTCCACTTGGAAATATCCCTCAGGTTCCACATGTATCACATTCCAATCAATCACATGATTAGGATCATGTATATACTTCTTAAGCAAAGAGACATGGAAACATTATGAACCCTCATGTTTGCAGGAAATGCAATTCTATATGCAACTGTCCCTATCCTATCAAGGACTTAAAACGACCCACAATATCTTGGTACCATCTTGGAACAACTCCCAAAATTTAGGGAAATTTTCCTTGGTTTCAATCTTAAATACACATGATCCCCAATCTTAAATTCCTTATGAAGCCTTATCAAATTTGCATAAATCTTCTTCCTATCCTAAGCTGCCTTTAAATTCTTCCTGAGCTTAACAATTTCTCGTTCGGTTTCCTTGATCATCTCTGGCCCAAGCACCACCCTGTTCACTGGGCTTGTTAAAAAAATGGGATCGCAGAGCAATAACAATAAACAAGATGCAAATATAAATTACACAAACACATTACAAGAGAGACACCAATATAACGTGGTTCACCCAAGATGGGATACATCCACACAGAAACTGTCAGTCCTTATTATTATACCATCCAACAAATGAAGGGATACAACCCACAACACAACTGCTGCAACTTCCTCTTCACTCTCTCTTAGTCTCTCTCACACAATCTCATAGATCTTTACAATGCTACAATACATTACACAGCCGTATTACAATGTCTTCCTTTTAAAGGGGAAATACCATGGTAAAATACCACAGGCTACCTAAAACCATTGGCCCGTAATCCGTTGGCCGAAAACAACCCAAGCAAAAATTTATTCTGGGGGCGCTGCCCCCAAACCCCCCATTCCGCATGCCGGGATCATAACCAAACCTGGGGTACAAACACGGCTGAAACAACATCATCTATGAGAATGGAAGATCAAGATCCACAACCAACATGGATGTCCCAATTCACTAGAGTTTTGCATCCTTTGCCATACAATGCCTCAAATGCACTCATTCCCAATGATGCTTGATGTCCATTATTGTATGCAAATTCTACTAAGTGTAGGTAATCCTCCCACTTGGATGGTTTATCCATCACATACATTCTCAGCATGTCTTCAAGAACCTGGTTCACCCTCTCAGTTTGGCCATGTTTTTGAGGATGATATGTTGTGCTAAAGTTCAGCTGAGTTCCTAACTCTTGAAATACTCCCTTCCAAAAATTGGATGTGAACTTTGCATCTCGATACGAAATTTTTGCCTTACGAAATCCATGCAATCTGAATATCTCCTTCATGAAAATATTGGCTATTTCATTTGTATTATGAGTGGACTTGACTGGAATAAAGTGAGCTACCTTTGATAGCTTATCCACGAATACCATAATTGAATCATGCTTTCTTACTGTCATTGGAAAACCTGTTATGAAATCCATAGAAATTACTTCCCACTTCCATTCCAAAATGGGAAAAGGCTGCAATAATCATGTTGGGTGTTGGTGTTCTACCTTGACTTGTTGACATTTTTTGAATCTATAAATGTATTCTGCTATGCCCTTCTTCATCCCATGCCAAAAGTATTGCTTTCTTGCTGTTGTAATTATCTTTTGATATACTGAATGTCCAGAGTATGGCATTTGATGTATTTCATCCATCACTAGCCTCTTTAAATATGTACAATTTGGAATATACATTCTATTTCCATAAAGGAGAATATCATCTTTTCCAAGCTGATATCCTTCACACTTTTCATCAATATTTCCCTACTACAATTTTCCTTTGATTTTAAGGTAAGTTTCATCATTGTTTTGGGCTTCAAGAGCTCTTGTCTTCAAATCTGATTTGCACATACTTACTGCTGCAACATGAAATTTTCTGCTAAGGGCATCTACAACCTTATTCTCCTTCCCTCTGACATGCTTAATTTCGAAATCAAATTCACAAAGAAATTCCATCCACCTAGTTTTCCTAGCATTCAGGTTTGGCTGGTCAAACAAATACTTCAAGCTCATGTGGTCTATCCTAAGCTCGAATCTTCTTCCCAACAAATAATGTCTCCACCTCTTGAGAGCATGTATTATGGATTCTAATTCTAAATCATGTGTGGCATAATTCTTTTCATTCTCTTTTAATTTCCTTGACTAATAACAAATCACAAATACTTCTTGCTTGAGCACTCCACCAAGCCCTTCAATGCAAGCATATGATCACACTACAAAATCCTTCTTTGGATCTGCGATCTTCAAAATAGGAGCACTGGTAAGCAATTCCTTTAGCTACTGAAAGATTTTATCACACTTTTCAGACCATACAAACTTGACATTCTTCCTCTGCAATTATGTAATTGGATCAACTATCTTGGAGAATCCTTCAATGAACCTTCTATAATACCCTGCAAGACCCATAAAATATCTAACATCTATAACATTCTTTGGAGTAGGCCAATCCATTATGGATTCAATATTCTCTGGATCCACCGCAATTCCTTCTTCTGAGATGACATGACCCAAATATTGTACCTTCCTTTGAAATAAATCACACTTGCTCAGCTTTGCATACTGTAACACCCCCTAGCCCAGGTTAGAGCTGATATTGTATTTTGAACAATTTGTTATGAAGAATGTACATAGCGAGATATTATATTTTAATAAAAATACCAGCTGACTGCATGAGGAGTGATACGCTGAAGAGGGGATCCAAATATTTACCAAGGGTTGTGAGGGGGTAAGGTAGACTTATGTACCTTATTCCCCAAACCTTTATCATATAAAACTTATGATGGACCCAAAACCCATATTCCTAACCATACTCTTAATGGGGGATTATTTTTAATATTAATTATTATTCAATGATGAAGATTAGGAGGCTAATCGTAATTATGCATGGAAGACGTGTTCCTTTGGGAGAGCCATGTGGGATCCCAGAGGAGACATGGGGGTAGCAGTGTTGATCCAAGTGGACGTGGGGCAGGCTGATACTACCCATGACCTGGGTGGTGGGACGCCAGTTGGGGAAAAGGGGTGCACGAGGAAAATGCACACAAAGAGAGCCTGGGGGGAGTCTGCAGAACACAGAGAATGCACGTAGAGCACGGGGAAGTGTCTGCTGAGTGCAAGATAAGTGTCTGTGAGTGAAGGAAAAACTAGAAATAGATTCCTGTGAGGAACCTGAACCTGAAATACAGAGAGAGAACCTGAACATTGTTATACTGAGATAACCGAATCGACTATGAATTCCTTGGTCGAATTAACCAGTGAATTGGCAAGGAAGCAGGAGACCCAGAGGGATTCCCTACGTTTGCAGTGAAATGTGTCGTTGTATGTTTCGGGAAAGAACTCAGGTGGGTCAACTGCGGAATTGACAAGGATTTGGTTACCAAACTGCTATTTGTTGAACCCTGTATTTATCCTTTACCTCTGCAATTTCCACCTGAGACTCTGAGAGTGAGTTGGGGGAAAATTGGTAAGATACCTTTGGTTAATGTCTGGATCCCAGCTCGGGGGTGAACTTGGGATCTGAAATAGTATAGGTTGGACAAGTTCTAAGTTTGGGAGGAGCGTGGCTCACATGCAGCTAGTCGCCACATTCCTGCGTAATTCAGATAAGTATCTATGTATGAATTCTAGTATTCATTTTTTTAATTATGCTTGACATGTTCAAATTGTGGAATGAATGTATAATTAAATGTAAGCCATGAATTGCTATGTTAAGCTTATTAGAAGGTTGTATTCATGAATGAGTTTCCTTTCAATTGCAGAAGCTATTTGTTGTATTAATTGGTGTGTGAATGATGAGTTGGTTATGCTTAATTATGCACCTTCTGTTTGCTTATGCTGTCATATCCTTCTTTGATAAAAGTAAAGTTCATGTCTTGCTCATACAAAGATTGACATAAATCTGGAATTAATGATTGAATGCATGATTGGATGTTTTCCCATGAATAAGGTTGTTTTACGTCATCGCCCTAAAGATGTTGTTGTTTGTTATGTTATTTGCAATGGAACCATATTTCTTGCTGGATGATTGAAATCATAATTCCTGTGAGTCTTAACCGAGAATTAGGGAAGATAGAATTAAACTCTGATATGTTTCTGGGTGTGGACTGCCTGTGTTTGAATTATGTTTATGGGCTAATAATGAGTCTTATGAAGATGATATAAGACGTAATAAAGAAAATTTTATTTTTATAGTTTTATACTTGTAAGATATGTGTATGTGTAGCGAGGGTACGTTACAAATTGGTATCAGAGAGCCGGTTGCAACTCTCAGGCCTCTAGGATTGAAATTATTTTCCTAAAGATATATTCAAATATATGTTGTAATTAATTTTAGACTGATAATCCGTGTGAAATTCAGATTGCTAGCATTATACAGGAATATTCGGTCATTGGAATTGCAGACTATCAGTAAAGACAGAGAATCAGAATTGAAGAGATGGCAGAGGATCCCAAATTCTCTAATTTTGGGGAAGGAATCGGCAGTGAAGAACAATGTAACGAATTCAATGGTCTCCAAAGTGGGTATGGGACCAAGGATGTTATGCATACTTTGAGGGGTTTGCAGATTGGAAACAATGTAATTTTGCGAAGTTTGGAACAACATAATCAAATTAATCAACAATTACTACAGAGTTTGGTTCAGCTACAAAATTAGATGCAGCAGGTCACACCCAATAGGTAAAGAGGTGAAGAGTCCATGAATAGGTATCACTGCTCTCGGGAAGGAGAATATAGTAGAATGAAAGTACATTCCCATCATGAAACCAATGAAAGTTCTCATGGGTATAAAAATAACCAGCAGATTAGATATCCTAGAAGGAAGAGAAAAAGAAAGCATGATGTAATGCTTGAAGGAGAACTCATGAAACTAAAACATATGAGCATTGATGGAGAGAAGTCTGGTGATGATGCAGAGCTATGGCTCATGGAAATGAACAAGTATTTGCATTTACATGACTACTCAGAAAACCAAGAAGCACGAATTGCAATATATAACTTGCAAGGAAGGGATTATAAATGGTGGAAACAACTCAAACAAGTTGAAGAATTGGATGAGAAGCAAATTTCTTGGAGGAAATTCCAAAGACTATTCAAGAAAGAATATCTATCGCAGCAATACTATGATAAAAAGACACAAGAATTCTTTGAACATAAATTGGGAAGTATGTCCATGGAGGGCTATGAAAAGAAATTCTTGGAGTTGTTGGGATATGTGGAGTTTATCAAGGATGAAAAGGTGAAGGTACAAGGTTTTATCAGTGGCTTTCCTGCATTTTATAAAGATAGATTGACTTATGATGAACCTTGCACCTTGAAGTATTGCTTCCGAAAGGCTAGATGCTTGTATGAGCAAGGCTAGAATAGGAAGGAAGTGAAAAGGTTTGGAAAGGTAAGCTGGAAGAGAAGAAAGATTAGAGAAGAAAGGGGGTTAAACCTCTAGATACAAAGAAGGACACCTACTCTTCTTTTAAATCACCATTACCGAAGGAAGAATCCAATGTGGGTAGTTCTTCAGGACAAAATAAACCACCCCAAGGTAAATGTTGGAAATGTGGTGGTGACCATTTCTTAAACAAATGTCCTGAAAGAAGAAATAAGGGAACCAGTGTATATAGTATGCAAGAAGCTTCTACCATTGGCGATGTTGCAAGAAGCGTTCCTCGCATCTATGCAGCTTTGGATAATCTCCAAGCTGATCATCAATCTTCTATGATCGAGCTTGAAGGTAAACTAAGATGTGCCTATTTCAATTTTAATTGATTCTGGAGCTTCTTATAGCTATATTAATACTAACTTGGTTGAAAGGTGTAAATTGATGACTCATAAGTTATCTATGTCCGAAATGGTTCAATTGGCAATTGGTATGAAGAGGAAGATCACAGCTATGGTCAAAAGTTGTTGTTTTGAAATGAATGGAAACCAAACCTGTACATATTTGGACATTCTTCCTCTTGGATCTTATGATTTGATGATCGGTATGGATTGGATCGAGAAACACTTTGATGTGTTGTACTACCATAGTAAAGTTATTACATGTATGAATGATGAGGGAAACCTTAATGTACAGATAAGAGTTATTCAGAGACCTATATCCTTAAGACAGATTTCTATTTTGCAAATGAAGAATTGCATCAGGAAAAGGTGCCAGTTGTATGCTATTCGGGTAGAAGAATTGGTTAATGGAAAAGAATCAAGTTTGGATGAATATCTAGTGTTGAAAGAATTTGTTGATGTATTTCAGGAAGTTCCTGGGTTACCACCCAAGAGGGATATCGATTTCAAAATTGATTTGGTGCCTGGAACTGTGCCAACATCAAGAGCACCATACAGAATGGGTACTCCACAGCTAAAATAATTGCAGATGCAACTTGAGGAATTGTTGAAGAAAGGGTATATACAACCTAGTATATCACCTTGGGGTGCTCTAGTTGTTTTTGTAAGAATGAAGGATGGCACACTTAGATTATGTGTGGACTATAGGAAGCTAAACAAAGCCACAATTAAGAAAATGTATCCTCTACCTAGAATTTATGATCTTTTTTATCATTTAAGAGGTGCAAGAATATTTTCTAAGATAGATTTGAGATCTGGATATCACCAGATATGCAATAAGAATGAAGACATCTGTAAAACAACATTCAGAACCATATATGGGCATTATGAATTTGCAGTGCTTCCTTTTGGTTTAGCAACTGCTCCCGCTAAATTCATGTGTTTGATGAATGGTGTATTTACAGAGTTTCTGGATAAGTTTGTAATTGTATTTTTGGATGATATACTTATCTATTCCAAAACCATGGAGGAGCATGAAGAACATATCAGGATTACTTTGAAAATCTTGAGAGAAAATCAATTGTATTCCAAGATCGGAAAGTGCACGTTCTATTAGAAACAATTGTTATATTTGGGCCATATAATCTCTGAGGAAGGTGTGGCTATGGACCCAGTTAAAATTAAGGCTATTTTGGAATGGCCTACTCCTCGCAATGCCTTTGAGGTAAGATCATTCATGGGATTGGTTGGTTATTACCAAAAGTTTATAAAATGTTTTTTAAGAATAACCAATTCAATTACATCTTTGCAAAAGAAAAGTGTACCTTTCATCTGGAGTCATAAATGCGAAGATAGTTTCAGAAGTCTTAAGGAATTGCTTACATGTGCACCTATATTGAATATTTCTGATCCTGATAAAGAATTTTTTATATGTACTGATGCATCACTTGAGGGGATGGGTGGATTTCTAATGCAGGAAGGACATGTGATTTTATTTGAATCACGGAAGTTGAAGGAGCATGAGAACAACTATGCCACTCATGACTTGGAATTAGCATCCATTGTTCAGGCACTTCGCATGTGGAGACACTATCTTCTAGGAAATAAGTTTGAGTTCAGAATTGATCATATCAGTTTAAAGTATTTGTTTGATTAGCCTCAACTTAATGGCCGACGAGCTAGGTGGGTTGAATTCTTAAGTGAGTTCAATTTTGAGATCAAGTACTTGAAAGGAAAAGAAAGTTGTGTAGCTGATGCACTCAGCAAAAGGGGACAATTGATGCATGTTTCATCCATCATCACTTGGAATTCTGAATTACAAATCAAATTGCTTGAATCTTTGAAAAGTGACAAGAATTATTAACAAATAACAACAGCATTGCAAGAAGGAAGTGAAGCATTAAAGTTCTACAATTTTGCAGTAGCTAAGAATGGTATCCTTCATTTTAAGGATAGGATCTATGTACCTGACCATGAAGAGTTGAAAAGCATAATATTGTGGGAAATGCATAATGTACCTTATGCAAGACATCCCAGATATCAGAAAACTCTTTCATCTTTGAAGAAGAATTTTTATTAACCAAACATTAAAAAGGAGGTGGCCAATTACATTTCTCGTTGTTTAGAATGTCAAAGTGTCAAAGCAGAGCATCAATACCCAGCTGGTTTACTTCAGCCATTGCCTATTCCTGAATGGAAATGGGACACTGTAATTGTTGATTTTATTACAGGTTTGCTGAGAACCACAAGGCATCATGATTCAATCATGATAGTGGTTGATAAGTTAACCAAATAAGCTCATTTCATTCTTGTTCAATCAAATTTCAAGGCAACTAAAATTGTTGAGATTTATATGAAATAAATTGCTAGGTTGCATGGTATTCTGAAATCCATTGTGTCGGATCATGATCCGAAATTTACCTCTAATTTTGGGAAAGGGTTGTTTAAAGAGTTTGGGACTAAGATTAATTTAAGCATAGCTTATCATCCCAAAACTGATGGGCAGACTGAGTTGTAAATCAAGTCATTGAAGGAATTCTCAGGATGTATGTCATGGACAAACTAGAAAAATGGGAAGAGTACATGTACTTGGTGGAATTCACTTATAATAATGGTTATCAAGAATCTTTGAAAATGAGTCCATTTGAAGCCTTATACGGTAGAAAGTGTAATGTTCCAATCAATTGGGATAAACCTGTAGCCAAGCTGATCATTGGGCTTGAAATGCTTCAGGATATTGAAAATCAAGTGGTAAAGATAAAACAGAATTTGAAAATGGCACAAGATCGTCAAAAGAGATATGCAAATAAAAGGACACACAGATAATTCCAGGTTGGGGATATAGTGTTCCTGAAGTTCAGAGGAAATAAAAGTTCCTTGCGGTTGGGAAAATGCAAGAAATTGGCCGCTAGATTTTGTGGTCCATTCGAATTTTTAAACAGAGTGGGATCAGTAGCTTACGAGCTAGCACTACCTCCCACTATCAAAATACATAATGTGTTTCACATTTCATTTCTAAAAAAGTGTGTTTATGATATTAATCATGTGCTTGATTGGTTTGTTCTTCAGGTGGAACCAAAAGGGGAAATGTAGGTTCAACCAATCTAGATATTGGATCGCAGAAGCAGGATACTCAGGAATAGAGTCATAGGAAAGGTAAAGGTCCAGTGGACCCATTATAGTCCTAAGGAATCCACATGGGAACTGGAAGATGTAATGCGGGAAGAGTATCCACATTTATTTTGAAAATGTGAATATATTAAAACATTACTGCAGTTAATTTTTGTATATATTTTGATACAATGTTAATCATCGAGGACGATGAAGACTCTAAGGGGAGGGGAATTGTAACACCCCCTGGCATAGGTTAGAGCTAATATTGTATTTTGAACAATTTTCTATGAAGTATGTACATAGCGAGATATTATATTTTAATAAAAATACCAGTTGGCTGCATGAGGAGCGATACGCTGAAGAGGGGATCCAAATATTTACCAAGGGTTGTGAGGGGGTAAGGTAGACTTATGTACCTTGTTCCCTAAACCTTTATCCTATAAACCTTATGATGAACCCAAAACCCATATTCCTAACCATGCTCTTAATGGGGGATTATTTTTAATGTTAATTATTAATCAATGATGAATATTAGGAGGCTAATCGTAATTATGCATGGAAGACGTGTTCCTTTGGGAGAGCCATGTGGGATCCCAGAGGGGACATGGGGGTATCCTCGTTGATACAGGCGGACATGGGGAAGGATGATGCTACCCATGGCCTGGGTGGTGAGACTCCAGTCAGGGAAAAGTGGTGCACGAGGAAAATGCACGCAGAGAGATCCTGGGGGGGAAGTCTACAGAATACACGCAAAACACAGAGGAGAATGTACGCAGAGCACGGGGAAGTGTATGTTGAGTGCAAGAGAAATGTATATGAGTGAAGGAAATACTAGAAAGAGATTCTTGTTAGGAACCCGAATGCGAAATGCCGAGAGAGAACCTGAACATTGTTATACTGAGATAATCGAATTGACTATTAATTCCTTGGTCGAATTAACCAGTGAATTGGCAAGGAAGTAGGAGACCCAGAGGTATTCCCTATGTTTGTAGTGAAATGTGTTGCTGTACATTTAGGGAAGGAACCCAGGTGGGTCAACTGCGGAATTGAAAATGATTTGGGTACTACCAAACTGTTGTTTGTTGAACCCTGTATTTATCCTTTACCTCTATTATTTCCACTTGAGACTCTGAGAGTGAGTTGGGGGGGAATTAGTAAGATACCTCTGGTTAATGTATGGATCCTGACTAGGGGGTGAACTTGGGAGCTAAAAACGTACAAGATGGACAAGTTCTAAGGTTGGGAGGAGCGTGGGTCACATGCAGCCAGTCGCCACATTCCTGTGTAATTCAGATAAGTTTCTGTGTATGAATTCTAGTATTCATGTGTTTAATTATGCTTGACATATTCAAATTGTGGAATGAATGTATAACTAAATGTAATCCATCAATTTCTATGTTAAGCATGTTAGAAGGTTTTATTCATGAATGAGTTTCCTTTCAATTGCATAAGCTATCTACTATATTAATTGGTATGTGAATGATGAGTTGGTTATGCTTAATTATGCACATTCTGTTTGCTTATGCTATCATATCCTTCTTTGATAAAAGGAAATTTCATGTCTTGCTCATAGAAAGATTGACATAAATCTGGGATTAATGATTGGATGTTTTCCCATGAATAAGGTTTTTTTACATCGTCGCCCTTAAGATGTTGTTGTTTGTTATGTTATTTTCAATGGAACCATATTTCCTGCTGGATGACTGAAATCGTAATTCCTGTGAGTCTTCATCGAGAATTAGGGAAGATAGAATTAAACTCTGATATGTTTCTGGGTGTGGAATTCCTATGTTTGAATTATGTTATGGGAAATTAACGAGTCTTATGAAGTTGATATAAGACGTAATAAATAAAATTTTATTTTTATAGTTTTATACTTGTAAGATATGTGTATGTTTAACGAGGGTACGTTACACATACAATTGGTGTTCTCTAATAACTTGAAACACCATTATTATATGTTCATCACGCTCCTCTTCATTCTTTGAATAAACAAGAATTTCATCCAAGAACACTATCACAAACCTATCCAAATACTTGCTGAAGACAATATCCATGAGACACATGAATGTAGCAGGTGCATTTGTAAGACCAAATGGAACCACTGTGAACTCATAATGGCCATAAATGGTCCGGAAAGCTATCTTATGAATGTCTTCATCTTTTATGCTCACTTGATGATAGCCAGACCTCAAGTCAATCTTTGAAAACACTTTAGCTTCCTTCATTTGATCAAACAAGTCATCAATTCTTGGAAATGGGTACTTATTATTGACTATCACTTTATTTATCTTCTTGTAATCAATACATAGCCTTAAAGTCCCATCCTTTTTATTAACAAATAACACGGGTGCTCCCTAAGGAGATACACTCGTCCTTGTCCATTAATTCTTGTACCTGCATCTTTAACTCTATCAATTATAGTGTGTTCATTCTATAAGGATCTTTAGAAATTGGTGTTGCCCATAGAACTAGATTGATGGTAAATTCAATGTCTCTTTTTGGTGGCAGTCCTAGAACTTCATCTGGAAACACATATTTGAACTCTTGCAACAGCTGGAAGTCTTCCATCCTGGTTCCTTTTTCCTCTGATGAATCTAATATGTTAACTGCATATAATTGGAAACCCTTCTTATAAAAAAATTTCAATTGTAAGGTTGAAATTTGTCTTACTAATATTTTCTTGGGAATTCCTCTTACCAATCTTGTTCTTTCCTCTTCATCAATGCATTCAAGTACCTTTTCATAGCAATCTATCTTGGCTCTATTCCTATCCAACCAATACATACCAATTAGAGCATCATAAGATCCTAATGGTAGGACATTCAAATTTACTTTTGTGAGGAATCCATTCAACTCCATGGGGCATTCCATCACTACACTTACTTTTCTCTTGGTTCCTGTGGCTAACTGAACTAGCCAAGATTTATTGTGCTTCATTTTTCTAGGGGAACAACCTTCAATTAATTTTGGGGAAACATAACTATGATTAGAACATGGATCAATCAAAATAGAAATAGATTACTTGGAAATCTTACCTTCAACTTCCACCACTGTTGATTGATGGTATGCCTGATGATCATCCAATGTTGCATATATTCGAGGTGTTTCCCTTGTCATATCCTCCAGTTTAGCTACCCCCTTTATGTTGTAAAAGCTCTGGGGGTTCTCCTTCCGATGTGGAAAATCTCTAAGCCTGTGATCTTCTCCACATACCCAACACTGAAGTGGCCCTTGTGATGCTTTTTCTGCTGCTACTGTTGGCTTTCCCTCACTTCATTCTTGATGTCCTTGTGAAAAATTTCTTGGTTGATCTTTGAATGATGGCTTAAATCCACTTTTCCTTTGATCAAACTTCCCATTTAGCTTTCCTTTCCCTGTTGGGTGAACCTATGATTTTCCCCTGCTCTACTCATAGCAATGCATTTCCATCCTAATGGCTTCATCAAGACTTGGTGGATTAACAAACTCAATCCTATCTCTGAAACTTTGAGGTAGACTTCCAAGGAAGCATTGGATCTTTACCCTCTCATCTTTGATATAGTCCACATACCTCAACAGCTTTAAAAATTTATGGACATTTTCTTCCATAGATTTATGTCCCAACTTGAGTTCATTGAACTCTGTCCTCTAATTGTCATAATACCTAGCAGAAAGGTATTTTTCCTTGAAATACTTCTTAAATTGCTCCCAGCCGATCCTCCTTTCATTGATCCTTTTTACTTGCATGAGGTGTTCCACCAAATTGAAGCTCTGCCATTTAGATTGTAAATGGCAATTCTGGCCTTTTCATTTCCTGAATAATCATGAATCTTGGAATATTTCTTCAACCCAAGAAGCCATGCCTCTGCCTCTTGGCCAGTCTTACCTTCTCCATTAAATGTCGGAGGTCTTGCCTTCCGGAACTCTCCCTGTGGAATTCTTTTGAACTTATTTCTTTCCCCAAACCTGCTAGAAGTATTCCTTGGACTTCTTTGAGAACCTATGGAGTCACATGACCTGCTGGAAGAAGATCTTGAGGAGGGTGTTCTATGATTTTTTCTCACATAACTCTTTCTTAGGCTTGGACTCCTCTTCCTAGAACGACCTCTAGAGCGACTCCCTGCATATTTTACTTTTTTTCCTACATTGCTTGGGTTGGAACCAAGGTTTATCAACTATGGCATATCAGTGAGGCTATGGAAAATGGTAACATTGAGTTGGTTCTGTTCTTCCTGAGCCTTCATGAATATTTCATTAAATATTATCATGGATTCAACCAAATTCTGAGGATTTATTTGCTCATTTCTCCCATTGGATTTGGTCTCAATATGTCCTCATTGCACATTTTCTCCTAGTACATCGTCGTCATGTTCATAAGGGTTATGGGCATCATTCACAGTCACCATTTTCTTTTCCTTGTATGCTTCCTCTGCTACAACTATCCAACCACTATCAGCTGCAAACATTGTGCATTATAGAGACATTTATTAGACATCTCAAGAAGGCATATAAAACATAAAACGTCCACATTAACAAAAGTAAATGCATGGAATAATTCACAGGGTTGTGATGCTTTCTTTCTCTTCCCCATCCATGCAATTCTAAAAATCACTCATTTGAACAACAACCATAATTTTTGTCAAAACATCGCCATTGGCACTTTTCTTCCTATAAATTCATCCATACTTTGGCCCAAGCAGCCCTAGTGCTGCAAGCTGGCCTCTAATACAACACTGTCATGTCCCCAGTCACCCTAGTGCGCTTCAGAGGGGATGGGAGACAACTTACTAATTTTTTTCTTCAAACCGCCATTGTCTGCAAAAACCATTCTCATTCCACAGTCCGCAATCCACAATCCACAGTGCGGGACTCGGAAAGGTGGAATCCACAATTGTACATTGCCAAATAAATGCGCCTCCGATTTCTTCAACCCACAATGTGGAACTCAGAAGTCGGAGCATCAAATTCCAACACTCCAGAAAAATCCACTGCTGAATTCTGCAATCCGCAATGTGGAACTCGAAATTCAAAACTCCAAATTCCACCGCTCCGAAAAACTCCACTCCCGACTTCTGCAATCTGCAATGCGGAACTTTGAATTCGAAACTCCAAATTCCACCGCTCCAGGAAACTCCACTCCTGAATTCCACAATCTGTAATGCGAAAGTCGGAACTCCAAATTCCACCTCTGCAGAAAACTCCACTCCCGAATTCTGCAATCCGCAATGTCGAACTCGAAAGTTGGAACTCCAAATTCCATCGCTAAGGAAAATTCCACTCCCGACTTCCGCAATCCGCAATGCGGAACTCTAAATTCCACCGCTGTGGAAAACTCCACTCCCGACTTTCGTGATCCGCAATCTGCCTTATGTGACTCGGAATTCTGAACACCAAATCTCCGCTCCGAATAAATCTTCTCTCCGACTTCCGCAATCCACCTTGCAATTCTTACGGAGAAAAACTTCCTATGGCATGGGGCAAACCACAACAGACAGATGACTGTTAGAATACTACTCAATTCTCAAAACAATTCTATATAAATTACAATGCTAAGATAATGGAGAAAAGTCCAACCTTCAACCAGATGATCGAAGTAGATCCCCGTTGAGATTTCAACCTCTACACTTGAACCTGTAGATTAGTCTCAACAACAAATACAAGAAAGTGCATATAATGTATGAAAGACATTAACATAATCAATAGCATGGTCCATGATATCATAAGCAAATGTAACCCAATGTAATTTAAACAACATTCAAAACATCAATTGGACGAGAAAATGAGTATTTCCATTAATAATAACAAGAAGTACGCAATACAACCTCTTGTCAGAAACCAATCTGAACCAAGAACTAGGTCCCTCCACTTGTGCCTCCACCACTTCAATCCCCCATGTAATGGAAAACCCAAACTATGAAAGGAGTTTTGTAGGTGAACATAAGGAGTTCACAACAACAAGGATCAATGGATGTAGACTCAAGTCACGGCAAAAATCCAATAGAGTTACGGTGCTCTCTCTTTCTCTTTCCTACCATACACCATAAGAGCTCAATATATAGCCTTCCAAAGGTAAGTGAAAGGTCGAATCGAGCCGTTTCGTGGTATATGGAGGGTCAAAGTTCACCCTATGACCGCTTTTTGGGAGTAAAAATAGAGTTTTTTATTGTTTTTTACCATGTAACTCGATGTACGCGGGCTAATTAGGTGCAGCCTGCGTGTACGTTGGCTATAATGGAACAACAAGCGTACAAGAACAAAAATATGGAAACTTGGTTCCTGAAGGGAAAATAATGGATATGAGTCAATACAATGGATACTGAAGGCCAATAAATGTTGATGCTCACAAGGTGGAAAAATACGCTGTAACAGATTCCTCCTAATGTGTGAGGTCAGAGAAGATACTACGATGGCCGAAATACATTATAAATATCAGAAGTGGAGTGATGGAGACATAACTGGAAGGATTAGCCCACTCATCATAATACAATGATATCTCTAAATACATGTCGGTACAATACAACAATCTGATACAATGTCCATGATAGGAAGTATATAGTGAATAAGTGGTCATAGCTATGACCCATACAGTAAGATATGGTATCCTGCTGAAAAGAAAACAACTAGTGCAATAATGGAGGTACAAACTGCTGATGTATGAGAAATGAGATCTCATAAGTACATTCACAATCATGACTAGCATACTGAATGCCACTACCATCTGGGGTCTTCTACACAAATCATCTACGGTGCAAGTCCCATCAAGTGAATAAAGGTGTTGAAGTTGAACCTAATGTGACATTGTATGATTACCGATCAATGATGTATACCGTAAATAGGTGCGAGATAACCCACCAATAATGAAAATGGGAATCAAGGCACACAGTACAATCATCAAAGTTTGAATAGATGTGTTGAGGTCGAACACTAGAATGAATCCATCGATCAGGGGACATTGATGTATTCCCAAAACTGTCAATGGCGAGAGAACCTACCACTAACGACTTCAAGCCTCAAGGTCTCAACCAAACTCTAAGTCTCAAATTTTGGAATAAATGAGTTGATGTTGATGGAACGAAACTCGTTGGAAGGAGGGCATTAAGGCATCCCCCATCAACCAACATGAGGTAACATCTACGCTGAAAGATTTGGAATAACTTGGACGAACGGACTGACTCAATAAGGAATGCCGACATGCAATAGTCAAGAGATATGAGGAGTGGCCGACTCTGGTTTCAAGACTTCCTTTGAACAAGAGCATGAGTATATGGATAGAATCAGGTAGCATGGACTCAAGTACTAGATGATAATAACACTGTGCGATGCAGGAGGCATCAACAAAGGGCTCCATAATGATTGGAAGCTTAACTAGTCGGTGGAGTAAAATCTGAGAAACAAGTACAACTCCTAAGGTCCTACTATAGTCCCGACTCATAATGAATGGAGTGGAGTGAATGCTCTATTCAAAGGTGACACAATAGCTACCCACAAAAAGAAGTAAAGTTTTTCCCGTCCTGCTTTTTCATTTTTTATTATTTTTTTGGTCTTTTTCATATTTGGAAAGCTTGAAAAAGAATAAAATTGCTTATAGTACAACATGTGAGGGAATGAGTGTCAAATAGCGAGAAAACTAGTCCCAAGCAGTGGAACATACCTATGAACAATGCAAGGAAGCATGTGCAAGATGTGGACTCTCAGGGGGGTGTTCCCTTAGGGTAAAGGGTCATCAAATTGCAAAAGGAAAATGAAAGCTCTGCTTGGCTCGAAAGGGAAATTGCTCAGGCACATGGATAATAATTGAGTAAGCGGGAGCTGGCACAAGGCTCAAGCGGCAAGCAGGATGATGCAATGCAATCACAACTCAATATAAAATGGTGGAGTCCTTATGGGAGATGGCCAGAATAAGACAAAGTAGAGTATGAGTCTTTATCACAAAGTCATGGCGTAACTACGAAGGACTCCCGATTCTAAGGAGAGACAACAGCATGGGCGCCAAAAGGCATAAAAAGGCTCTAACTAGGGCACCCATGTTCGAACAAGACCTACCGCCAAATAACGACACTTCTATAGCAATGTGAAGGCTCTGTGTCGGTTGAAAAGCGGGGTCACGCCTAGGGTTAATGACAAATGGTCAAAGGTCAAATGCATAATGCAGGAAAAAATGACATCTAACCTATATGATGGGTGTAAAATATACCTGTCATAGGCGCAAAACGGTCAAAAATCAACTCTCGTCGGAAAAATCTGTTCAAAATGGTACTCCAAAATGACATATTAGTCCAAAACAGCTTAAAACGGTAAAAACTGTAGGAAAGTGGGTTTTTAAAACTATAAATAGTAATAAAAAATTACAATTACTATTCCATTTTCACATTTTACCCAAATAGTGGTTTTTGGTTAGTTTTCACCTCATATTTCAATTGTTGGTTCTGGGAGCTACGAGCGCCCATTCCACGAGCCGTCTGGAGGAGGTTAGTAGTCTCATCCTCCTCTTCCATTTCATAGATTTTATTTCAATTTTTAATGGTCCAATTTTTTTATTAGCCAAGCCCTACATCATCTCAGGGCTGTACATGGGCTATAGTTTTGTGGGTCACAGGTAGGGCATCCTGGACACGGTCAATGCATGCGTTGACCATGTACGGACGCGCCTGTCAAAATTTTTGACTATGTACAGAGCCATGAATGTGATTTTTTAATGTGTAAAATCTAAAAAAATACTATGTTTTTCCTCCATGATGGTCCTAGAGTGGAGAGAGAGGGAACATGATGTTGTTGACGAGCAATTCTGCCAATATTTACCCGTGCAACAAGTGCTACAAGCGTGTGGTCTCTACAAATTCTGGAGCATTGGGGGTTTAAGGGCCCAAAACCAATTGCTCCGCAGATTGATTGATTACTGGGATGGAGATGTGCAGAACTTTGACCTGGATGGTCAACCACTCTCACTAGAGGTGGATGATATATACTTTATCACAGGGTTGTCCCACCGAGGGGATGTTGCTAGTCTCTGGTCCTACAATGTAGGTGGTGGGATCACCATTACTGACTATATAGACTGGTACTGCATTCTTGGTACCCAAAAAATGGGGATTCAAATACCTATTGAGGCCATTGTGAGCTTGAGCATGAAGATAATAGTGCTCACCCTCATGAGAATAACAGGTTCAATGGATTTACATCAGGATTTGAGGCCAATGGTGTTCTACGCAGTAAAGTGCATGAGACCTATAGTGTACGATTGGTGTACAACGTTACTGGTTAGCATGAACAACCAGTTAACGGAGTGCAAGCTTGGACGGGAAAAGAACTTTGGATTTGGGAGTATACTCTGCAGTTTCTTCGAGAGAGAGTTATGAGTCTCAGTTCGAGGGTTGAAGTCCCTCTACACAGTCTCTATGATCCATCCCAGACCCGTTGGGTTGAAGTATTGACACGGCATGGTGGTGGCCGAAAGGAATCACCATATTCAGATGAGTTCTTCCACTGGTGGGATCGACAAGTCATCGCCATTGATGACTACCCATATGAGGGGATAGACTACCAGGGTGACCGCGACATGCCTCTCCCTCTAGGGGCCGCATTCGGAGACATCAGTATGTTACTCTTTTTATGTTTTGTGTATTTAATTTTTTGGATTTTTTATTACAAGTGAAATGAAAAAATATTTTTTGTTAATTTTCGAGCATTAATTCAAAATACTCTAGGATCTTTACTGAGAGAATAACATGTACAGTACATCAATGCACATCAATCATAGCAAGCATATCAATAATCACAAGATGCAATAACACAACCAAAGTACTATTGCAATAGATAGATAGAGCAATAGCACAACCAAAGTACAACCCAAGTACACAAATATAGACTCCTCCTAGCAGTTGATCTTCCTCCTCACATGTGCGCCACTTTCCAAGTGATGGATAAGTGAGTAATGAAGTGATCAAATAGAGATATCCCGCTCTCTATTTATACTTGTTCTGAGCAGCCTAATAAACCTATGGGGAAGACTTGTCTAACTTAGCCTAATAACCACAGGTTAACTTAATCAGGGCCGACCCCACACATGGTGGTCTAATAACCCATCGGCAAGTTATGACACTTGTGACACTTGTCAATACAAATGACGACACTTCCGTATAGAGGAATAATACATCTCTATAGGAGTACAATAAAATACATTCTGAAGTTACATATACATCAACACTCCCTCTTAACTAGGAAGGTATTTCTCGACACAAATCTGCTAACACAAGTCTTCTTCTCTGGATCATCATCAACGAATCATCGTCCTCGAATCATCGTCATCATCACTGCTGCTGCTATCTCAATCAATCTCTGATCTACTTGTCATAGGAATTTCTACAGAGCCAATCCTTTTTCATACTGGATGTAGGCCCACGACCTGTAGGCCTTCATCATCACTAGCCATACTGTGGAATACTCAGGACTGATTACGTGCCTCAACAAAACCTCGAAAGAGAATCCCAAGACTGATTACGAGCACACTGCTCAACCTATCGGATCTCCCAGGATCTTTTACATGTTGACCTTCACAAAACCTACTCAGAGCATCCCAGGATGTTACGAGCAAACCGCTCTACCTTTCTGGATCTCGATAGAGCATCCCAGGCTATTACGAGCACACCGCTCTATCTGTCCAAATTTTAAAGGATCTTTTCTATGTGAACTTTTGCAAAACCTACTCAGAGCATCCCAGGATGTTACGAACAAACCGCTCTACCTGTCTGGATCTCCATAGAGCATCCCAGGATGTTACGAGCACACCGCTCTACCTGTCCGGATTTTAAAGGATCTTTTCTATGCGAAACTGTAGCAAAACCTACTTAGAGCATCCCAGGATGTTACAAGCACACCGCTCTACCTGTCTGGATCTCGATAGAGCATCCCAGGATGTTATGAGCACACTGCTCTACCTGTCCATATTTTAAAGGATCTTTTCTATGCTACCTGCACAACCTGTCCACGAACACAGAGTATCAACCCGATACTCACCATACATCATCTTGATGTACATCATCACATGATCAACCTGATCATCATCACGGCATCATCCTGATGCATGTCATCTGGAGAAACATCTTGAAGCTCGTCATCTGTGATCATCCTGATCAAACAATATATCTATCTGATGCATACAAAGTATTTACCTGATACATATCATCATACATGATCTACCTGATCATACAAATGCATCCATCTGATATACATAATGCATCCACCTGATAAATACATAAGTACATGATCTACCTGATCATACAAGTATCCACCTGATGCATATACAAATACATGATCTACCTGATCATACAAGTATCCACCTGATACATATAAAAATACATGATCTAACTGATCATACAAGTATCCACCTGATACATATACAAATACATGATCTACCTGATCATACAAGTATCCACCTGATACATATACAAATACATGATCTACCTGATCATACAAGTATCCACCTGATACATATACAAATACATGATCTACCTAATCATACAAGTATCCACCTGATACATATACAAATACATGATCCAACTGATCATAACAAGCATCCAACATGATGCACATACAAAGCAGTAACTGGAGCATCGTCCTAATGCTCATCATTCAGTGCTTACATCCATAGCCATGGGAAGGATCCTCCTCTCACCATGCTTGGAATGGCTCCAGAAGATGTGTCCATCACTTCTTCCTTGAAGTGTCGTCGATATGAAGAACACCAAGCCTCTCTCTAAAGTACTCGAACTTCACTTTGGCTAGTGCTTTTGTTAGTACATATGCAATCTTCTCATCCGTCGCAACGTACAGGAGCTTCATTGCTCCTCTCTGCACCATATCCCCGATATAGTGATATTTGATCTCGATGTGCTTCGACCTATTGTGGAACACCAGGTTCTCAGACAGCTTCACACAACTCTGGTTGTCACAAAAGATACCAGTAGCCTCCAACAAGAGATCAAATAACTCAGACAGTAGCTTCCAGATCCATACTGCCTCACAACTAGCCGAACATGTTGCAACATACTCTGCTTTGACTATACTCAGTGCTACGTGGGATTGCTTCCTACTAAACCAAGAGATCACACCTGATTCCATACTGAAGCAGCACCCAGATGTGCTCTTCCTATCTGTGGCACTGCCTGCCCAATCTGAATCAACATAACCCTGCAAGTTAAACTTTTGATTCGCATCATACTTGATCCCATAGTCAACTGGACCCTTCAGGTACCTCAGAATATGCTTTACAGCAACCAGGTAAACACCTCTGGGATTCATCAGGAACTGGCTCAATGTGTTCACCGCAAAGCAAATATATGGTCTCGTGTTTGTCAGGTACATCAAGGATCCAAACATCTGACAATACATTGTGACATCAACCGGATCAGATGAAGCATCACACAAAAGCTTCAGGTTCGATGCCATAGGTGTGGCCATGGCCTTGCAGTCCATCATCCTGAACCTCTTCAGGATCTCTACTGCATACTTCCCTTGTCCAAGGAAGATTCCATCTGCACTTTGCCAAACCTCCATTCCTAGAAAATAGTGCATCATCCCCAAGTCCTTCATCTCGAACTCGGCAGCAAGCTTCCTCTTGGTATCAGCAATCAATCCATCCTCACCTGTTACAAACAGGTCATCCACATACAAAAGTAGTATCATGGGATTTCCTCCCTCAACCTTGTAGTAAAGGTTGGAATCTACTTTACTCTTGGTAAAGCCTAAACTGGATAGAAAGCCGTCCATCCTACCATACCCAGTCCTAGGAGCTTGCTTCAATCCATACAAGGCTTTTTTCAACCTGAACACATATGACTTCCTGTCATGTGTCTCAAAACCAAGTGGCTGCTCCACATACACTTCCTCCTTGACTACACCATTCAAGAAAGTTGTCTTGACATCCATCTAGTGTATTCTCTTCATAGTCTATTCCCTCTTTCTGAGAGAAGCCACGAGCTAAAAATATCGTTTTGTATTTCTCTATGCTGCCATCTGTAGCATGCTTGATCTTGTAGATCCATTTGGAAGTCACAACAGACTTCCCTTCAGGTCTTGGGACAACATCCCAAACATCATTCTTCATTATTGATTGGTATTCCTCGACCATGGAATCCTTCCATTCTTTCTTTTTCATTGCCTCTTCATAACTGGAAGGTTCTTTGTTCATGATATCACAGAGTAAAGCAACATAGCTGGTATGTGATATGGTCCTCTTCTTTGCTCTATGTTCTTCTTCTGGAATGCCATACCTTTCTGCATCTTGAATGAGCTCTCTAGCCCATGCAGGTTTCCTCTTGTGAGAGTCCTTCTCACGAGGTGGATCTACAGGTTCTTGCGGATCTTCAATTTCACGATCAGCATCTGGAATTGCTTCGGTGATGGTAGTGTCTTGAAATCTGGTTTCCTTTGGTTCTTCATGATCTTCAACTAGTGTCTTCCTTGATTTGATGAATGCTGAGTTTTCATCAAATGTTACATCCCTGCTGACATCAATCTTCTTGAACCCTGGAAAGTATATTCTGTAAGCCTTCGATCTTTCACTGTAACCCACAAAGATACCCTTCTTTCCTAAAGGATCTAGCTTAGTCCTCTTTTCCTTTGGGACATGAGTGTATACTGGACAACCAAATATTCTCAGATGGCTGACTTTAGTTTTCTTACTAGAATACCTCTTCTGGTGTCTTGTTGTCCAATATCTTGTGGGGAGTTTTGTTCTGCACATATACAACTGTCCTAGCTGCTTCTTCCCATAGATGCATAGGTAGATCGTGGTCATGCAGCATTGCCCATGCTGCTTCCATGATTGTTCTATTCTTTCTTTCTGCAACTCCATTCTGTTGTGGATTGTAGGGAGCATTCAACTCCCTCTTAATCCCTGAATCACTGCCTAGCTTCTTGAAGTCACCTGAAGTGAATTCTCTGCCATTGTCTGATATGAATGTCTTTATTTTCTTATCAGTTTGATTTTCCATCAAGGATTTGAATTCCTTGAACTTGTCAAGCACTTCATCTTTGTTCTTCAAGAAATAAACCCAAGTCTTCCTAGAAAAGTCATCAATGAAAGAGACATAGTAAACATACCCACTCAGAGAACTAGATGACATCAGACCACATACATCGGAGTGGATAATTTCCAAGATTCGTTTTGATTTGCTTTCATTGCTTGGAAATGCCTTCTTTATGTTCTTTCCTTTTGCATAGCCTTTGCACACACCTTCATGCTTGGTCTTGATTTCGGGAATACCTTCTACAGTTTTGCTTGCAATTGGTAGTGCTCTGTAGTGCACATGTGAAAGCCTTCGATGCCAAATTTCATTTGTCTCCATGGATTCATGTACCATGGCATGTTCAGGTTGTCCCTTCAACAATCCTCCCTCTTGCTCTCCAATCACCACTGCATCATCAATAGTTTTACCCTTTGGCCACATTAGGACTTGACCATCTACAAATGAAATGCTCATGCCTTTTTCATCCAATGCAGAGATGGAGAGTAGGTTCTTCTTGAGCCCAGGTACAAATAACACATCTTTCATCTTCAAGGACTTTCTAGATTCTAGGTTGTAGGAGGCTTCCCAACTTCCTTTGATAGGGTATTGATAATCATCCCCAAGTTTCACTTTATGGGGTGATTCATGTTAAGACAGATTTACAAAAGATTCTTTAAACCCAATCATGTTTTTAGAATCCCCACTGTCAATTAACCAATCATTACAACCATGAGAAATAGTACCTGTGAGGGCAGAGATTAGAACATACTCTTCTTTGCTTGATGAGTCATCATCATCACTTTCTACTCTAGCTTTCTTCCTGGGAGGTTCATCATCCTCAGCAGCATGAGCATGATATCTTTTTTTGTTATTCTTCTTCTTCTTGTTGAAGTTGTTGTCTTTCTTCTTCTTGGGACAATTTGAAGCAAAGTGTCCCATTTCATTACATTCGTAACATCCAACATGAGATAAATCTTTCTTCTTGTGATGAGGGTGAGAATGTTTATTGTTATGAGATTTCTCCCTCTTAAACTTGCTTCCCTTGGTGTGAGCTGTGAGAGATTGATCTTCATTCCCCATCTTTTCTTCTCGTGCCACAAGCCTTGCTTATTCTTGTGAGAATTCTTCTCACAGTCTGCTAAAGGATACCAACTTCTTTCTTGCACAGATTCCTTGGATAAAGGAATCCCATGACCTGGGTAGGCCATTCAGAGTGGTCATGACAACTTCACCATTCTTCACCATTTCATCCACTGCTTATAGTTGTTCCTTGGTCTGAGAGACCCTATAAAAATAAGATTGAATGGATTCTCCATTCTGAAGTTTTACCCCTTTCAATTGGTTCCGCAGATTCATCTTCCCATTTATGTTCTTCCCTTCAAATAGCTTGGATAGGGAATCAAACATCTCTTTAGGTGTCTTCAGAGATGACACGTGGGGGATGAGATGGTCCTTGATAGAATCAGCAATGATTCTCTTTGCCTTGACCAAGTTCTTCTTGTGGAGGTCTTTAGCCTCTTCTCCCTCTGGGATAGAGACCTCTTCCCTTATGTAAGTATCCAATTCATTTTCTTACTCCCATGCTCGGAAGTTATCATCCCCTTCAAGCTTATCCTCAAGCTTAGTGTGTTGAGACATCTTAAAGAGTACTTCAAATGGAAATAGAAAAGATTTAGGTCTTACCACTTGATTTGCTGAAAACTGGATCTAGTCCCGAATTAAGGTTTGTCAGAGAAACCCTAAAAATTCAAAATGTGAATTTCAACTTTCTGAAAGGATAGAAAGATGTGCCTTGATGAGCTGATCAGCCTGGTGTATTCAGAATTTGAGATATGCAAAGCTTCACCCTTCAGAAATGCCTTTTAGTCTTCCCGGGTTCACTAGGGAGGACCCTGAATTAGGGTTTGAGATTCCCAGAGATTTACCCAACCAAAAATCTCAATCCAAAGCTCTAAACTTTGATTTTTCCAAGGAGCTTCCAGCTATGTCTTCAGATTTTAGAAATTCCTATTTTTGTGGAAACCCTAATTCTTAGGGCCAAAACTGAAAGTGATCAGAACTTAATTCTGATTGGACAGAAAGATTCACCTTGCTGAGGAGAGTCAATCTATCATATTTCTTTCCCAAAATCTGTGGAGAGAAACCCAAAAACAAGAAGCCCTAGCTTCCGCAACTGCACAGTGTCTTCTTCTCAGGTTAGCTCTAATACCATGTTAATTTTTGAGCATTAATTCAAAATACTCTAGGATCTTTACTGAGAGAATAACATGTACAGTACATCAATGCATATCAATCATAGAAAGCATATCAATCATCACAAGATGCAATCATAAGAGACAATAGACACATAGAGTTTCCGTGGGGAAAACCCTAAGGTGAAAAACCCCACAACTTCCTCAGAGATAGATAGAGCAATAGCACAACCAAAGTACAACCCAAGTACACAAATATAGACTCCTCCTAGCAGTTGATCCTCCTCCTCACATGTGCGCCACTTTTCAATTGATGGATAAGTGAGTAATGAAGTGATCAAATAGAGAGATCTCGCTCTCTATTTATACTTGTTCTGAGCAGCCTAATAACCTATGGGGCCAACTTGTCTAACTCAGCCTAATAACTCCAAGTTAACTTAATCAAGGCCGACCCCACACATGGTGGTCTAATAACCCATCGGTAAGTTATGACACTTGCAACACTTGTCAATACAAATGACGACACTTCCGTATAGAGGAATAATACATCTCTATAGGAGTACAATAAAATACGTAGATGAAATACATTCCGAAGTTACATATACATCAACAATTTTGGTGTAGTATCACATATTGACATATCTACTGTCTGCTCGCAGATGCTAGTCAGCGAAGACCATAGGGATGCTCGAGACATCGTCGTCGAGGCAGGGGTGGAGAGGTAGTTGGCACTGCAGTAGAGCACATGATAGAGACAGTACGGGTCAACTTGACCCGCATGACTACCAAAGTACCGGTCATCGAGGTGGAGCATCTCCCAGAGGTGATGCAGTGACATGTTGTAGGAGTACCGGGTACCTGGGTGTAGTTACTATGGCGCATAGCCAATGCAGTGCATTACTATGTTCAGACACATCCTGCTGAGGTAGCTAGGCCTCCCCGTAGGGCTTAGATATATCAAAGTCCTATATTTTTGTATCGGTTATGTATATTTTTTAGAGCTACGGGCTCCAGTTTTGTACTATGACACCACATTTTGGACTTATTATTTATGAAAAACTATGATTCTTCGGTTCTACTATATGTGTATGTACAAATGTGTGAATGAATGTTTATTTGTGTGCTTCTTTTATTGATGAGACAAATGCCAATCTAGAAAATAATTAGCATATGCATCAGATACATGATTAAAACATCTCGAAACATGAATGTATGTAATGGAAACAAAATGACGCTCCAAGAGTGTTACCCTTAAGAACCTCCGTAGCAATGTAGGATCCCTCACACGATACTGGCCATTCAATTGAGACACAACCAGTTGCGAGTCCATGCGGACTTCTAAAGACTAGACAGCATGCAAAATGGCATCACAAAGTAACTCAACAGCAGCACTGTACTCAGCCACATTATTGGATGTAGGACCAAGACAAGCACCTCTCGAAGACACAATTTGATGGTTATGTGAATAAATAACCCACGCAACAGAAGCGAGTCGTTGCGTATGATGGACAGCACCATTCACGAATCCCAAGAACACAGGAGATTCCACTGACATCTGTCAACCAAACAGAAGCGAATCAGCAGACCCAGATAACCAAAAGAAATCTAAACTATCTACATAAGAAACTATACAATAATATACAAAAGTATCAGCTCGAGCTAGAAGCTCAAGCATAATACCGCTTGAGGTAGAGCCCATTTCTAGGCTCCTTCAAGGCGTTCCCCTCATAGTCTTCCAATTCATAGGATCCTTTCTCAAGGACATGCCTCACTATGTAAGGACCGTACCACATGGGGTTAAACTTGCCTACCCCCAGGGTTTCCTTAGCTTGATAATAAAAGAGGACCAAGTCACCTTCAGCATATTGTTGGGGACAGACAGATCTATCATATTGAACCTTGACACGACGTTTGTTGGAATCTATAGCCATGGCGGCATCTCAACGCTGCTCGTCAAGATGCTCAAGGTGGATCAAACATTCCTCAACATCTGAGGTGTCAGGTAGGAGCTCTATGGATAGTTTCAATGAAGGGATTTCGCATTCAATCGGAAATATAGAGTCCACACCATGTACTAGTTGAAATGGTGAGAAATCGATGGCAGTCCTAACTGCGGTTCGATATGCCCACAAAGCAGGATATAACATAATGTGCCAGTTGCTCTTGCTTTTCTAGATGGTACATTGGAGAATGGTCTTTAAGGAATTATTAACTGCCTCGACCTGACCATTCGCTTGGGGGTAATAAGAAGATGAATGATCTTGACGAAACTCAAGCTTGAGTGACAAATCCGCCATCATTTTGTTTTGAAAGTGACTGCAATGGTCAGTGACAATCTCTTTCGGGATACCGAATCGAGCGATAATCTGATTGAACATGAAGTGGGATGCAGTAGCACCATCATCTTTTACGGTCGGCATAGCCTTAGCCCATTTGGAAAATTAGTCTAGGGAAAATTAGCCGAAGCTGGTTTGAAATCCATGAAATCAACCCCCCACTTAGTGAAGGGACCAACGGTGATGACCGGATGAAGGGGCGCAGGATGCGAGTGTACATTTCGATAAAACACCAAGAAAAGGTGACCTCTCTTCACGGCGTTCATACAATCTTTAAAGATTGAAGGCCAGAAGTATCCTACTCGCATGATACGTTGGGTTGTCGCAAGCCCAGATAAGTGACCACCACACACCCCACCGTGGTGGTCATTCAGCACTAAATCCGCTTCTTCATGAGTTAAACAACGATGAAGGATGGATTCTTTTCCCCGGCGATACAAAGTGTCGTCGACGATGACATAATCTTTAGCTTGATGCCTCACATGCCTTCGTTCATCTCGTGAATAGTGCAGAGGGAACTTCAATGTTTGGAGATATATAATGATACCCCCATACCAAGGGTTCGTTAACGCGATAAGAAAAAAAAGTTCATCCACAAAATAGTCTTCATGGACGATATCCTCATCAAGTTGTGGGAAATCCGACATGAGCTCAGCGAAAACCAATAATTTCACCAATTTCGTCAAAGCAAAATCAAGATCAAACTCCTGAAGAATAACTATCCACTTATTATACTTCCCCCCAATTAAGCGTCATGAAAGAACAAACTGAAATGGATTAACATGTGCTATGACAGTGGTTCTCCTAAGCATAATGCAATGTCATAAACGTTGGACTGCATGAACAGTCACAAGTGTCAATTTCTCCACGTGAGTGTATCTCAACTCAGCGTCTACTAAATTTTGACTAAGGTAGTAAACAACATGCTCTTGGAGCACATCATCCACCTGAACTAAGACAATACTAATCGTCTCTTGAGACACATCCACATAAAGCAAAAATGTCTAGCAAAAGTCGGGTGGACTAAGCAAAGGGGTCGATACCAAAGCTTTCTTCAAAGCATCGAAAGACTGCTGGGCTCGCTCATCCCAGATAAACGGAGTGTCCTTCTTCAAAATTCGTGTGAAACCTTTGGTAAGAATGGCATAATTCACAATAAAGTGTCATAAGAAAGTGGCTCTCCCTTGGAGGCTCTGAAGCTGAATTAAGTTACGCAGGGGAGGAAACCGAAGTATTGCCTCAACCTTAAGAGGATCAAATCTTATACCCTCTTTGGAAACTACAAACCCTAAAAGGCGACCCATTTTCACAACAAAGATGCACTTGTTGGGGTTCAACCGAATCTTGTAACACTGGCATCTTTCGAAAATGAAGCGGAGGTGCTTGGGGTGGTCCACTCTCTTATGAGAATGGTCAGCAAGATCATCCAAGTAAGCCTCCACTATATGCTTAAGGTCATGAAACGCATAGGTCATAGCACGCTGAAATGTAGCTCCGGCGTTTTTAAGGCCGAAGGGCATTTTTCGGTACGAAAATGTACCCCAAGGACATATAAAAGTAGTTCTATGTTGATCCTCAGGGTTAATCTGGATCTGGTTATATCCTGAGAAACCGTCCATAAACGAAAAAACCTCACTTCCCACACATGCATCCAAGATTTGATCTATGAATGGAGTGGGAAAGTTATCTTTCGGACACGCTCGATTAAGATCTCTAGAGTCTATGCATACACAGATGGTTCCCTGCTTTTTATCCATAGGAACAGGATTTGACAACCATTTGGTATGAGGAACCGGGTAGATGAAACCAGCTTTAAGTAGTTTCTCCACCTCTTACTTAATCGCGGCTGCCTTCCTAGGCTTCATAGCACAAATTCGTTATCGAACCGGCTTAACATTAGGCTATGTTTTAATCTCGTGTTCAACAATACTAGGGTCTATTCCTGGCATCTCCTCATAAGACCAGGTGAAAACATCCCAAAATTCCTTAAACAACTCGGTGTATATACGGATCTCATCGGGAGAACGATCAACACCAATATAAACGTTCTCTATCTTTCTAGGTGTGTGAGAGATGTTGATTGGTATGTTTGGGGAGATATTATCCATATTGCCCTCCATGTAAATCCCATGCAAATCCAAAGGAGCCACAGGGTGACCAACCTTCTTGGTAAGAGTCGTCCTAAACTCTTCGCGCTCAATAAGATCAAGGTTAGGAAGAAAATAAGAGCGATGATGAAAATATTCCCAAGGCCTCTCACTACCACACATGGCCTCAATGATGGCTTCATCCGAAGGAAAAGTACCATCAAGACAATCATGCGAGCAAGACGAGTCGGCTGCCCACACGGGTAGCATAACGGGATCTTCCTCTTCTATCCGTGAAGAGGAGGGATCGGGCTCTGCAGTGGCTTGTTGAAATTCACGGTATGCAATCTCGGCTGCAGATAGTGGCATAGCCATTCCAATGTGTGAAATGTCTCCAAGTGGGGAACTCGTGGATGGTAAATTCCATGAATCATTAAAATACGAGGTCTGGAAAGGTACATTACTCAATGAGGATGGCGCACTATTGGAAACGGTTCCAATAAATGAGATTGGTGCAAAAAAGTCTAATGATCCCATCAAGGATGGATACAATCCTACACCAATATTCCTAGTTGCCCGCTAAGAATCTTTGATCTGGGGAACAATAATTCCCTGCAATGCTATGGAATTGGAACTAGGGAAGTCTAGTTGATCAACCGTCACAATTTTTCCCTCGTGGGGAAAGCAAATAACTTTAAACACAGAGGACACGATCACTTTCATTGCGTAGATCCAATTCCTACCCAGAAGAATGTTGTATTCGATGGGCGCATCAACCATTTCGACTTCAATAGGCACGTATTTCCCACCTAAGTGGACCTCAAGGGAAAGGTGAATACCATGTGGCCTAAATGACCAACCATCGAACGTTATAAGCATGGTCATAGATTTTTACAAGGGAGGAGAGCTAAGAGCTTTCCAACAATCCAACGACATTACCGAGGTGGAAGCACCTTCGTCAACCACCGTACGTTTAATGAATTTCAGTAAGCACCTAACATGGACTTGAAAAGCCACATGATAAGGAAAGTGAGGTTGGATATCAGTAGTGTCAAATTTAATGATGTTAGGGCTACCCTCATCCTGGACTCCCAAAGCAGATAGAAGGGCATTCCTGTGCGAAGGACATTCCTGTAAAACCTCAAGAGCTGACATGTCACACGGATTTTAGCCCAAATCTCCTACAATGGAGTAGTTTTGGGCGGCTTGGGCATTGGGATTATGCGCTGAGCGCTTAAGAACACCTTTTGGTATCCATGACATAGCAGTGGGATTCTCGATATGCAAAGAAGAGTCAGGAGGAGGGGGCTCATTCCCCATATTCGGTTGTGGTGCACCATAATCGCGTTGGCGAGTAGCAATACTAACCTCAAATTTAACCATGTTCACGCATCTGTAGCCACTGGAATGAGAAGAGGACGTCAAAGTTTCATTAGTCCCATAACCAGTGATGGAAGCACTCGAAGCCATATTCTGATGACGTTGAAGGGGATATTTCAACACAGATAGGATTTGTGCAAGATTCTTCGAATCTTCTTCAATTCGAGGACACAAGTGGGTAAGGTGATCCTCCCCGCAAAGTTTGCAAGGGAATTTCACCTAATGTCTAGGCTTACGGTCCCCACTAGCATTTTTGTCGTCCCGAGGAGGGTTTGCATTCTCTTTTCTAGGAGTATTTCTATTACTTCCATTATTCCCACCCTTATGATTGTTTCTCCCCTTCTTCTTTCCACCAGGTTGTTGATTACCTGATGGGTTCTCCGATTGTATAGAATGGACATCGAACGATTGGGTGGAAGTGGACGAGGTGTGAGCCTATCCGGGGGTAGATTGGCTAATAGACAAATTTTTTGTTTGATTTGTAACCAAGTCTACAGGTCGAGTACTCATGGATCCAACAATGCCATCAGCATGTGGTCCAGAAATAGGCTTGGGATCATGACGTGAGCACAGTGCGTCAGGAATAATATCGTACAGGATACCAGATTAAGCATAGAGTAAATCTAGTTGTTGGGCTTTGAATATAGCTTGCTCCTCAGTTGTAATTCCGAACACCAAAACGTCCTTAGAGATGTAGGGAATCAAATATTTGAGGAACCACTCCAACATAAATTCTAGAGGATTGTTGGCTTTCACTAACCTCTTCCGTCGATGCCACTCTTGAATGTGATCAGATGTGTGTGGACTTGTTCTGGTGGAAGGTAGATAAAATTTTGGTGCCAGTAACGTAGCGAACTGGAAACTGAAAGTGATCTAAGAAAGCCAAGGCTATCTCATTAAAACCCCTATAAGTGCCCCCAAGAAAATCAACATACCATTTCACGGCTGTCCCCGTGAGGGTGCATTGAAATAGTCTCAAACCAATAGAGTCATGATTTAACGAATTCGAGGAGCACCATAAGTGAAAAGTAGTAACATGATCACCTATATCCTCACTATTATTCCTTGCGAACTTTGGAATGTTAGAAGGGAGTTTGGTAGGGACAAGAGGCCAAGTAGGATCGTGACACACTGGATCATTCGTGAGCTTCGAATGATCGGGTAGATTCAAATGAGCAAGAAACGGGAGTTGCGGCTGGAAAGCTTGATTATAAGCTCCCAAAAGAGGCTGACCTCGCGGACCTAAATGATGATATGAACCATGCCCATGACCATAGGACTAATAACTGCCTCAAACCTAACTTGTGTAAGGGTACAAAGGTATATGTGTGTTGTACACACCATAGTGAGGAGGGTTGTAATAAGGGCCAGAACTAGCTACATTATAAGAAGGATTACCACCATAATTATGGGGTGTATAAGTGCTATTCATAGCAGGAGCAGTCAAGTGATGACCATAAGTAAAGGGTATGTTCCCACTGCCCATGTTAGGAGGTACATGCAGGTTAGCAAACGTGGTCGTAGTCACGGGTATATGCGTAGAAGCATGCGAGTTAAATTGTGGAATATGAGTCGTGTTATGAGAAGTGTTCCCACAAAAATTAGGGGTAGTCCTAGGACGTGGCCCTCCTCCAACATGTGCATTAAATGAAGGAATATGACTAGACCCAAATTGAAATGGAGTAAAAGAGGGTGCACCACCCCCAGAGGGAGCAGTGCCCCCAACACCACGGCTAGAGTTATCTTGACTACCAAACGAAGTGGATGTAACATTCGAATTAAGACTAGGAATACCAATTGAAAAAGGGATTAGTGATCGAAGGGTTTGTTGTATCATTAAGATATGGCATCCCATAATAGAAACCATGTGAGTGTGCATCGTAAAATGGGTTTTTCTCTGGGGGTGGGTTCAACCCAAAGCTTGAAAAATTGACGTGTGGGGGTGAACCTTCCTCTCCAACATCCCTAGGAGTGGAAGGAGCGGTATGTACATTGACATCACCCGATGGAGTCATGGAAATTCTTCCCGTGCCAGATGGAGTAGTCATAATGTGATCATCTTAAAGCTTGTAAGAAATATCAAAAGGATCAGAGGGGATCCTCCGTCGTCTCTTATAAAAAGGACATGCTACCTCACCAGCTAGTAGACCATCCAAATGACGAGAATGACGGAGATGTGGATCTCGCTCCACGATAACTTCAAAAAGTCAATAAATCAAAACGCCCCCTAACGGCCAACTAACAATCAAAGAGCACACACCTAAAGTGTTAAATTTTTTAGCATTAGTTCACAATACTCTAGGATCTTTACTAAGAGAATAACATATACAGTATATCAATGCATATCAATCATAACAAGCATGTCAATCATCACAAGAAGCAAAAGCATGAGAGACAATAGACACACAAAGTTTCCATGGGGAAAACCCTAAGGTGAAAAAACCCCACAACTTCCTCAGAGATAGATAGATCAATAGCACAACCAAAGTACAACCAAAGTACAAGAGATAGACTCTTCTTGGTAGCTGATCCTTCTCCTCACATGTGCGCCGCTTTCCGAGTGAAGGAAGTGTGAGATCTGAAGTGATCCAAATAGAGATCTCTCGATCTCTATTTATACTTGTCATGTTTTCCCAATAACCTTATGGGGCTGACTTGTCTAGCTAGGTACAATAACTTCATATTACATTATATCAGGCCGACCCCTTACAAGGTGGTCTAATAACCCATCGGCAAGTTAACACACTTGCAACACTTGTCAATACAAATGATGACACTTCCATATAGAGGAATAATACATCTCTATAGGAGTACAATAAACATATAAGTGAAATACATTCTGAAGTTACATATACATCAACACTCCCTCTTAACTAGGAAGGCATTTCTCGACACAGATCTGCTAGCACAAGTCTTCTTCTCTGGATCATCGTCATCGATGCATCATCCTCGAATCATCATCATTGTCACTGCTGCTTCTATCTCAACCAATCTCTAAATATACTCGTCATACGAAGTTCTACAGAGCTAGTCCTTTTTCATACTGGATGTAGGCCCACTACCTGTAGGTCTTCATCATCTGTGTGAATGGTCTGATAGAGGTGGTCTCTCAGGACTAATTTTATGTGCTGATGCAATACCTGACAAGAGCATCCCAAGAACATTTATGTGCCTAAGCATGACCTGCAAGATCTCCCAGGACTGATTACATGCATCCCCTTCACAATACCTTTAAAGAGCATCCCAGGAACATTTATGTGCCGCAGCACGACCGGCAAGATCTCTAAATAGCATCCCAGGACTTATTACGAGCACACAGCTCAACCTCTCGGATCTCCAGGATTGATTACATGTGAATAGACAATACCTTTAAAGAGCATCCCAGGAACATTTATGTACCACAGCACGACCGGAAAGATCTCTAAAGAGCATCCTAGGACATATTACGAGCACACAGCTCAACCTATCGGATCTATAGGATTGATTACATGTCTTTGTAATAATACCTCATCCCAGGACTGATTACGAGCACATAGATCAACCTATCGGATTTCAAACTACATAGCAATACCTCATCCCAGGACTAATTACGAGCACATAGCTCAACCTATCGGATTTCTGAGGATTGATTACATGCTATTTGCACAACCTGCCACATTTCATCTCTAACCTCCAAGTATCAACCTAATACTCATGATCTAACTTATCATCATCGCACGAAGCATCACCCTGATGCTCATGATCATACTGATCATCATCACTATACCTTCCTGATACATATCATCTGGAGCAACATCTTGAAGCTCGTCATTATGATCATACAATGCATCCACCTGATGCATACCAAGTATCTACCTGATACATATCACCATACATGATCCACCTGATCATACAATGTATCCACCTGATACATACATAGATACATGATCCACACAATGTATCCACCTGATATATATCAACATACATGATCTACCTGATCATACACAGTATCCACCTGATACATATATAGATACATGGTCCAAGTATCCAACATGATGCATATACAAATACATTTAAATGATCCAACTGATCATATCCAACATCCAACATGATGCGTACATACATATACATATAGATGATCCAACTGATCATATCCACCATTGTCCTGATGCATATATAGAGCAGTAACTCGAGCATCGTCCTGATGCTCATAGTCCAACGCTTACATCCACAGCCATGTGAAGGATCCTCATTCCAACATGCTTGTAATGGCTTCAGCAAATGTCTCCATCACTTCTTCCTCGAAGTGTCGTCAGTCTGAAGAACACCAAGCCTCTCTCTGAAGTACTCGAACTTCACTCTGGCTAGTGGTTTCGTCAGTACATCTGCAACCTACTCATCCATCGCAACATGCAGGAGCTTCAATGCTCCTCTCTGCACCATATCTCTGATATAGTGATATTTGATCTCGATGTGCTTCGACCTGTCATGGAACACCGGGTTCTCAAAAAGATTCACACAACTCTGGTTGTCACAAAAGATACCAGTAGCCTCCAACGGGAGATCAAATAACTCATATAGTAGCTTCTAGAGCCATACTACCTCACAACTAGCCAAACATGCTGCAACATACTATGCTTTAGCTATACTCAGTGCTACGCAGGATTGCTTCCTACTAAACCAAGAGATCAGACCTGATCCCATACTGAAGCAGCACCCAGAAGTGCTCTTCCTATCTGCAGCACTGCCTGCCCAATCTGAAACAACATAACCCTCCAGGTTCCTTAGAATATGCTTTACAGCAACAGAAGTGTACCTGGCTACAGGAGCAAAAGTCTCTTCATAGTCTATTCCCTCTTTCTGAGAGAAGCCATGAGCTACGAATATTGCCTTGTATTTCTCTATGCTGCCATCTGCGGCATGCTTGATCTTGTAGATCCACTTGGAAGTCATAACAGACTTCTAAGACTTCCCTTCAGGTCTTAGGACTGCATCCCAAATATCATTCTTCGTGATCGACTAGTATTCCTCGATCATGGCATACTTCCTGAATCCTGGGAACTTCAATATCTTCAATAGATAACTTTGTTGCTGGAACAAATGTTGTAGTCCTTCTTTTGTAGGTGATGGTATGCGATCTTTCCTACAAGACAAGTTAAATTGCATGATTAGAAACATCTCATAGTTTCATAACAAAATCTTACACATAAGAATATATGTCATACAGTCATGCAATTATTTTATCCAATGCTTCGATACAACATTTATCCATATCCCGTAACTTTCTAGATGCCTTCCAATCTCTACCAGAACATTGTTAAGAGTGTGCACAACTCCCAACATGTCAGCAAAG
Source organism: Larix kaempferi (assembly GCA_027924585.1). Lineage (NCBI taxonomy): Eukaryota > Viridiplantae > Streptophyta > Pinopsida > Pinales > Pinaceae > Larix > Larix kaempferi. Next base: position 7,785,689 of record BSBM01001051.1, read on the forward strand.
AGGTTTCATTCTAGATAAGTAGCAATGGAATGTTGTACAGTTCCATAGGCCACTTACCCATCACATGCATATTAGTAGTATACTGTTCATTAATGCAATTATTCTAATATGCATAATACACACCCTAAGTCTAGGAACATAAGTATATACATCATTGAACAGTATTATTTAAACAATTAAATATACAATAAATGACAATTCAAATACTTATCTTTGTTTGTTTGTTGGGTTGACTCCTCAGTATTTGCTTCCTTTCTGCTTGCTTACTTATCTTTGTCATGTGTTTGGTAGCACCACTGTCAATAAGCCAATTATTACAACCATGAGAGATAGTACCTGTGAGAGCAGAGATTAGAACATACTCTTCTTCGCTTGATGAGTCATCATCACTTTCTGTTCTAGCTTTCTTCCTAGGAGGTTCATCATCCTCAACAGCATGAGCATGATATCTTCTTTTGTTGTTCTTCTTCTTCTTCTTGAATTTTTTGGTATCTTCTTTCCTTTTCTTGGGACATTCTGAGGCAAAGTGTCCTTTCTCATTACAATTGAAGCACCTCAGATCTTTCTTTTCTTTGTGATATGGATGAGAATATTTCTTCTTATGATGGGATGGCTCCCTCTTGAACTTTCCTTTCTTGGTGTGTGTTGTGAGAGTTTGATCTTCATTCCCCATCTTTTCTTCTCGTTCCACAAGCCTTGCTTCTTCTTAAGAACATTCCTCCCACAGTCTACTGAAGGAGATCAATTTCTTTGTTGCACATATCCCTTGGATAAAGGAGTCCCATGACCTGGGTAGGCCATTCAAAGTGGTCATAACAATTTCACCATTCTCTACCATTTCATCTACAGCTTCAAGTTGTTCCTTGATCTGAGAGACTTTGGATAAATAAGATTGAATGGTCTCTCCATTCGACATCTTGACCCCTTTCAATTGATTCCACAGAGTCATCTTCTGATTTATGTTCTTCCCTTCAAATAGCTTGGTCAAGGAATCAAACATAGCCTTGGATGTCTTTAGGGATGACACATGTGGAATGAGATGGTCTTTAATATAATCAGCAATGATTCTCTTTGCCTTGACCAATTTCTTCTTATGCAATATCTTAGCCTCTTCATCTTCTGGGATAGGGATCTCTTCTTTTATGTAAGAGTCCAACTCATTCTCTTCCAGGATTAACCCAATCCTATACTTCCAAGCTCGGAAGTTATCATCCCCCTTCAAGCTTATCCTCAAGCTTGGTGTGGTGAGACATCTTAAAGAGTACTTCAAAAGGAAATAGAAAATATTTAGGTCTTACCACTTGATTTGCTGAAAACTGGATCTGGTCCCAGATTAGGGTTTGTTAGAGAAACCCTAAAAATTCAAAATGTGAATTTCAACTTTCTGAAAGGATAGAAAGATGCGCCTTGATGAGCTGAGTAGCCTAGTGTATTCAGAATTTGAGATCTGCAAAGCTTCACCCTTCAGAAATGCCTTTTAGTCTTCCCGGGTTCACTAGGGAGGACCCTGAATTAGGGCTTGAGTTTCTCGGAGATTTATCCAGCCAAAAATATCAATCCAAAGCTCTAAACTTCGATTTTTCCAAGGAGCTTCCATCTATGTCTTCAGATTTCAGAAATTTCTATTTTTGAGGAAACCCTAATTTTGAGGGCCAAAACTGAAAGTGCTCAGAACTAAATTTTGATTGGACAGATAGATTCTCCTTGATGAGTAGAGTCAATCTACTATACTTCTTTTCCAAAATCTGTGGAGTGTAACCCAATAAACAAGAAACCCTAGTTTCCGTCACTGCATAATGTCTTCTTCTCAGGTTAGCTCTGATACCATGTTAAATTTTTTAGCATTAATTCACAATACTCTAGGATCTTTACTGAGAGAATAAAATATACAGTATATCAATGCATATCAATCATAACAAGCATGTCAATCATCACAAGAAGCAAAAGCATGAGAGACAATAGACACACAAAGTTTTCGTGGGGAAAAGCCTAAGGTGAAAAAAACCCACAACTTCCTCAGATATAGATAGAGCAATAGCACAACCAAAGTATAACCAAAGTACAAGAGATAGACTCTTCTTAGCAGCTGATCCTCCTCCTCACATGTGCGCCACTTTTCGAGTGAAGGAATTGTGAGTTCTGAAGTGATCCAAATAGAGATCTCCCTGTCTCTATTTATAAATGTCCTGTTTGCCCAATAACCTTATGGGGCCGACTTGTCTAGCTAGTTACAATAACTTCATATTACATTATATCAGGTCAACCCATTACAAGGTGGTCTAATAACCCATCGGCAAGTTAACACACTTGTGACACTTGTCAATACAAATGACGACACTTCCATATAGAGGAATAATACATCTCTATAGGAGTACAATAAATATATAAGTGAAATACATTCCGAAGTTACATATACATCAACATAAAGAAACTACAGCCAAATGCACACAAACAGGACTGGTTCAAGGGACCTCTTGACACTACAGCCGGTATGTCTCGCCTAGGATAGGCTTGAGACTCCCAAACTATAACCAGAGGTAACCGAATCAGTTATAAGGGCTCCCAGACTTCACTGCGTGCACAGGTTCAAATCCCTATACAACATCCACTGTGCTGTCCAACCCCTATCTAACTCAAGACAATCGAAGAATAACTGCAACGAATGCCCTATGTGATACCTAGGTAAAGAAACTAAGGCCACCACGTATAACCAATGCTCAGGAGTACAGTCGCAAGTGGGATCCGTCGTATGGGCAAGGTATCTAAGCTCAAAAATCAAGAGGTTCAAATCCCCCAAGAGCCATCGTACACGAACAAATCCTGGAAATATCTCCCACATTTAGCTAGTATTGGAGGGCAATCTCCGCAACCAACCTCCCATGACCTCATGCTTAACTCTGGATTGAGTAGAGATTCCTAAGAACACTGATGTATACCATGGGTTTCACCACTCCCTGTTTAGACACATAATGTTGGTTCAATAGTCTTGGATTGTTAACTCACAATGATCTATTCCAAGACTCTAAACCTATGCTAGTTGGTGCACCTTATCAAAGAGAAAATCGTTTCTAATCAATTTTAAGATTAAGTGTTAATTTTAATGGTTGTAATTACTCAAAGGATATGGTTGTGAAACTGATGATGTATAAGACTCAATGGTATGCATAATCGAAAAACACTAGACTCATCTATTCAATAAAAGAGCATGCCACTAATATGAGAATCAATCCAACAGTTCGAAATAAAATGCAATCTCTTTAAAATTTCAATGCACAAGCAAGTCCTAGATGAAATCACAAGCGCTCTGATGCAAAATGCAGAACATAAAGAAAATATTTTTGTATTTTCACTTATAAATGGAAGGAAAATGCAAAACAATGTTTTTGTATTTTTTCAATATAATGAAATGAAAAAATGCAAGCAAAATCTAACTATTCAGTAAAAAATGTAGATCATATCAAGTAGACAACCCAACAAATCCCAAACAGTAAGACTCAGCCAAGCTAATGAGCTATGAAAATGAAAAATGGTGGGAAACCAAAAAACTCAATAACTAAAGAAAGAGGAGTTTATGATCAATAACAGGGCATTGAACAGTCAGGAAACAGGCCAACTAAGACTCAGGAACACTCAGAACCAACCCAACAACAACCCAAGGTCAAAAAAAAGCAATCTCGGAGTTGTACGTGACTGTTCATAGAACAATAGTGGGTAGACGCGGGCTACATTACAAACAGCAGCGGGTAGACGCGGGAAAAACTAGGTTGACCCGCGTACAGGGAAAGGAAAATGAGCCCAAAAAGAGTCAAACATGCCAGAAAAAGCTAGTTTTCTAATGTAAATCCCAACGGCCAATCAATGACACAGAAGCTCGACACACAGCAACTCAAAATAAGGAAAAATGCCTAAAAATCCCCAAAATGGAGGTTCCTCCCCAGCGAAGTCACCATTTCCGTTACGGAGAAAAACTTCCTATGGCATGGGGCAGACCACAATAGACAAATGACTGCTAGAATACTAGTCAGTTCTAAAAAAAATGATATATAAATGACAATGCTAAGATAATGGAGAAAAGGCCAACCTTCAACCGGATGTTCGAAGTAGATCCCCGTTGAGCTTTCAACCTCTACACTTGAACCTACAGATTAGTCTCAAAAACAAATACAAGCAAGTGCATATAATGTATGAAATACATTAGCATAATCAATAGCATGGTCCATGATATCATAAGCAAATGTAACCCAATGTAATTTAAACAACATTCACAACATCAATTGGATGAGAAAATGATTATTTCCATTAATAATAACAATAAGTACACAATACAACCTCTTGCCGGCAACCAATCTGAACCAAGAACTAGGTCCCTCCACTTGTTCCTCCACCACTTCAATCCCCCATGCAATGGAAAACTCAAACTATGAAAGGATTTTGGTAGGTGAACATAAGGAGTTCACAACAACAAGGATCAATGGACGTAGACTCAAGTCACGGAAAAAATCCAATAGAGTTACGGTGCTCTCTCTTTCTCTTTCCTTCCATACACCATAAGAGCTCAATATACAACCTTCCAAAGGTAAGTGAAAGGTCGAGTCGAGTCGTTTAGGGGTATATGGAGGGTCAACAGTCACCCTAACACCGCTTTTTGGGAGTAAACATAGAGTTTTTTACTGTTTTTTACCATGTAACTCGATGTACGCGGGCTAATTAGGTGTAGCCTGCGTGTACATTTCCTATAATGGAAGAGCAAGCATACAGGAACAAAAATAGGGAAACTTGGTTCCTAAAGGGAAAATAATGGATCTGAGTCAATACAATGGATACTGAAGGCCAATAAATTATGATGCTCACAAGGTCGAAAATTACGTTGTAACAACGAGATTCGGAAATCGGAGCGCCAAAACCCTCAACCCTGAAAGTTTGCTCCTCCGACTTCCGCAATCCACAATCCACATTGCGGGAGTCGGAAATCTAAATTCCAAAATCACCAATCCATAAAATTTTCCCTTCTAACTTTTGCAATCCACAATACGGATTCGTAAAGTCGGAAGCCCAACTACACAACTTCTCAGGACCATAACTTCTTCATCCTAAGTCCAATTTGGGCAAGTCCGGTACCATTGGAAAGATCTCACTGAGATATATGAAACTGCATGATATTTAGCCACATATGAGAACTATGATCCTATCCTCTTCCAATCCAAAATGAGGCCACAAACCTCCTCAAGGCCTCCTTTCCTCCTCTCCAGGAACTCTGATTTCCTTCTGTCATGGGTTCTCCCTTCATCTGACCCACAGAGTGTCATGAAATACAACAGGGGTTTCCTAATTCCATTTCCAATTCTAGGTGATGCCATGCATTCCATTTAGAAGTGTGTGCAATGCATAACAACATAAAAATTCAAACTGGATCTGATTAATGCATCTATAACATGCAAGGTTATCAGCAGATCTAATCACAAGGAATGGTGAAACAATCAAGCATAAATATGCCTCATACTCAAACTTATACAAAGAATTCTTCCTGGTTAATTCATGTAATCATTTCATTCACATTAACTTGAAATAACCTATAAACACAACATAGGAAATTAACATCATTTAGAACCACATAATGGACATAATTTAGATCACATAGAACACTTATCTTTAAGATGAATTTGTTCAAGCAACTGGCTATGTGAGAGAAACATTCCACCGGAAACCATATGTCTCTATCTAGCCTATATTCTTTTAGCTGAGAGACCACCCCCGAGATGGGTTGTGTATTCACTAAGGAAGATCTAAATAGGCTCACTCACAACCATGATTTCACACAACATTCATGCTAAGCCAACACACAACTAATTTTATCAAGCATGCCAAGAGACAAAGGGGAAGGATGCTAAGCCAGTGAGCTCAACCATAGAGCTACAGGCACCTCAATTGACTCAAACAGCCTTGGCACCCACAATACCTACCATACCCAACACCAAGAAGGTCCCCTTCTCTGTTGCACAGTCCCTCAGGAACCCCTTCCCTCTAGTGCTCTTCAGGATGGGAAAAGAAAGGTCTAAGCTGCTGACTCCTTGAGATTATAGCCTTCACTGGGTTTGTCAAACCACTCCAAGCTCTGTTCTTTCTCCCATTTTGTCTTGTCACTGCATTCTCGGTTTTCTGATCTGCATCTTTTCTTCCTCTTTTTTCCAAAAGTCCTAGCATCTTCCTCCCTCTGCGTTTTTTATTGAGGGTCCCCCCCTTCGGTTTTCCTTTCCACCTCCAGTTTCTTGGGCGTTTTGGCATTCCTCTGTCAACGTGGATTTTCCAGAATCACAACTCTTCCTCTTCCTTCACTATTGGGTTGTGTACGCAAGAAAATTGATTCTTGTTGTCCCACGATCCCACAGCCCCCTCACCTCTCCCTAGTGGATACACATGGCCCCCTCTTATTGGTTGCTTCCATAGCCAGTTTTTTTTGTATTTTTATTGAAATATATTTATTTATTTGCATCATTCTTACAATTTCCATGGCTTAATGGCACATGGCTAATAAAATATCAAATACTTTCCTTTTAAATAAAATATGATCATCCACTAGCGAGGCCTTGGCCTTAAGCTCCACGCTAGGGAAAACATACATCGCATGTATACAATATTTTTTATTAAAATCCAAAATACCATAAGGGTCAAAATGGGGGTATTACAATCCCTTCCCCCTTAGAACAACACCGTCCTCGGTGTTCTCAAAACTGGAAAAAAAATTTGAAATGTCTCTCTCATGGCATCCCCCAACTCCCATGTAGCCTCATCGAGACTAAGGTGCTTTTATTGCACCTTTAACTATATGATGGCTCGTTTCCGGAGCAATGTGACCTTCTTGTTGAGGATGTGCATAGGCTCCACTTGGAAATATCCCTCGGGTTCCACCTGTATCACATTTCAATCAATCACATGATTAGGATCATGTACATACTTCTTAAGAAAAGAAACATGCAAAAAATTATGAACTCTCATGTTAGCAAGCAATGCAATTCTATGTGCAACTGCTCCTATCCTATCAAGGACTTCAAACAGCCCACAATATCTTGGTGCCAGCTTGGCACAACTCCCCAACTTTAGGCAAATTTTCCTTGGTTTCACTCTTAAATACACATTATCCCCAATCTTAAATTCCTCATGCACCCTTTTCAAATCTGCATAACGCTTCTGACTGTCCTGAACTGCCTTTAAATTCTTCCTGATCTTAACAATTTCTTGTTCCATTTCCTTGATCATCTTTTTCCCAAGCACCACCCTGTTCACTGGGTTGTCCCAATTCACTGGAATTCTGCATCCTTTGCCATACACTGTCTCAAATGGAATCATTCCCAATGATGCTTGATGTCCATTATTGTATGCAAATTCTAATAAGTGTAGGTAATCCTCCCACTTGGATGGTTTATCCATCACATACATTCTTAGCATGTCTTCAAGAACATGGTTCACCCTCTCAGTTTGGCCATTTGTTTGAGGATGATATGTTGTGCTAAAGTTTAGCTGAGTTCCTAACTCCTGAAATAATCCCTTCAAAAAATTGGATGTGAACTTTGCATCTCAATATGAAATTATTGCCTTTGGAAATCCACGCAATATGAATATCTCCTTCATGAAAATATTGGATATTTCATTTGTCTTATGAGTGGACTTAACTGGAATAAAGTGAGCTACCTTTGATAGCTTATCCACCACTACCATAATTGAATCGTGCTTTCTTACTGTCATTGGAAAAACTGTTATGAAATCCATAGAAATTACTTCCCACTTCCATTCTGGAATGGGAAAAGGCTACAATAATCCTGCTAGGTGTTGGTGCTCTGCCTTGACTTGTTGACATTTTTTACTTCTATAAATGTATTATGCTATGTCCTTCTTCATCCCATGCCAAACGTGTTTCTTTCTTGCTGTTGTAATTGTCTTTTGATATCCTGGATGTCCAGATTATGGAATTTGATGTATTTCATCCATCACTAGCCTCTTTAAATCTGTACAATTTGGAATATATAGTCTATCTCCATAAAGGATAATATCATCTTTACCAAGCTGATATCTTGCACAGTTTTCATCAATATTTCCCTTCTACAATTTTCCTTTGATTTGAAGGTAAGTTTCATCATTGTTTTTGTAACATCCCTCTTTTATACCCCTATTATTTTGTAGATATAAATGTATATTGTACTTGTCTTCTAGTGAGGATCTCAAGGCCAAGGCCCCACTAGTAAACCTTGTAAGTTATGTGGTTTAATTCCTAAGTTGTAAATTGTAAACTTAGGAGACTGAAGATGGTGACGCAACTAAACGACGAGAAACTGAATCCGCTAGAGGGGGAGGTAAGGTTAAGAGAAGCCTTGAGATTCTAAGTGATGATGTCTAAGATTCTTTATGATGCCTTTAGGTAACATAATTATTTGGTTGTGGATTTAAAGAGTATAAATAATCTATGATTATTACCCTAAAACTTTTATATGACGTCCTAAGTGAGGACAGTAGCCTTTCGATACAAAGCGAATATTACGACCTATGTATTAGCATGACACTATGTGTTACAGATGATTTCCAAATAATTATCCTAATTACTTTTATTATAAGTAATAATCCTATTCCGACGAGAGAGAGCTAGAGAGCATAGTAACTTCCTAAGCTAAAAGAAGCTTAGCTTATTAATTGATATATTAGTATACTTGGTAAGCTCAATGTATTAATTAATATATTAGTATACTTGTTATAATTGACTATAAGGTATACAAAGAGATAAATAAAATTATCTATATGTATATATATATATATAAGACAAGAGAGGGCCTATATCCTTTAGGAAGTGAGTAAGAGTATACTCACACATAACTCACATAACTACCATAAGATAAACGGGTTATTGGTAAGGAGAAAACCTTATTCTTATTTTAACGAGTCATAAGCACTTAGTCTTTGGGTAGATCGCTTAGAGATTTTTTTAGGAGGGACTACCTCCTTATTGGAGCTCACAAACTCTCTACCATCACCATATGTACCACTAGTGGAACACCTGAACTCTGCACCAGGCCATCTGTCCCACTAGTAGGAGCTCACGAACTCTCTACCACCGCCAAGCTCCGTGGGAAAGCGCCTTTGTGAACCTTCTTAAGGAGACTGAGTGGAAAGGAGGGGCACGCGCAGGGTAGTGGAGAGGATACTCCGCAAGATCAAAGTGATGCAAGGATTTTGATGGCCATCAACATAACAGGTTTGGGGATAACCCTGTATCACGATTTTCGTAGAATGCTTGGGGAAGGGACAGTGTAAGAGCTTGATCACTGGTTTAGTTCCCTGTTGTGCATTTTATCTTTTATGATCTCATATTTATGGATACCTTGTATCACAATTTTCATAGAATGCTTGGGGAAGGGACAGCGTAATAGATTGATCCCTGGTTTAGTTTCCTGTTGTGTATTTTATATGTTATAATCTCAGATTTAAAGATAAATCTGTATCGGCATTTTTGTGGAATGCTTGGGAAAGGAACAGCATAGGAGCTTGATCCCGGTTTAGTTCTCAATTATTTATATTTATTTTAGATCAGAGAAATATCTCTGTAAATGCATTCATCCCTTGCAAAACTCAGTTATTTATATTTATTTTAGATCAAAGAAAGATCTCTGTAAACGCATTGATCCCTGGAAAAACTCAGTTATTTATATTTAATTTAGATCAGAGAAATATATTTATAAATGCATTGATCCCTGGAAAAACTCAGTTATTTATTTTTATTTTAGATCAGATAAAGATATTTGTGAATGCGTTGATCCCTGGCAAAACCCAGTTATTTATATTTAATTTAGATCAGAGAAATATCTCTATAAATGCATTGATCCCTGGAAAAACTCAATTATTTATATTTATTTTAGATCAGAGAAAGATCTCTGTAAACACGTTGATCCCTGGAAAAACTCAGTTATTTATATTTATTTTAGATCAAAGAAAGATCTTTGTAAATGCGTTGATCCCTGGCAAAACTCAGTGATTTATATTTATTTTAGATTAGAGAAATATCTATGTAAATGCGTTGATCCCTGGAAAAACTCAGTTATTTATATTTATTTTAGATTAGAGAAATATCTATGTAAATGTGTTGATCCCTGGAAAACTCAATTATTTATATTTATTTTAGATCAGAGAAATATCTCTGTAAACGCGTTGATCCCTGCCAAAACTCAGTTATTTATATTTATTTTAGATCAGAGAAAGATCTCTGTAAATGCGTTGATCCCTAGCAAAACTCAGTTATTTATATTTATTGTAGATCAGAGAAAGATCTTTGTAAACACATTAATCCCTGAAAAATATAGGTTATATATATATATATATATATATATATATATATATATATATATATATATATATATCTGTAAGAATTGTGATATATGTATGTGTATTATTAGAGTTGAATTCTACTAAGGTAAACTTAATACATATATGTATTATCAGAGTTGATCTATGTTAAGGAAACATGTTGTATATATTAGATCTATTTTGGTCTAAATCTTTGTGGCGTATTCTATAAATGCTTGGCCCTTATTATTAAACCTTTGACTCAGGTTTCCACTCTTGAGAGTCAGTGATAGCATTAGTCGGGTTGTTAGATAAGGTGAATCGAAAAATGAAGTGTTGCATGTTAAAATCATTAAGTACTTAATTTGTATGGTTAAATGCAAGGAAAATCTCTTAATGAGTTGATTAGTATAAATACCTTAGAAGACTCTCCTTAGAAAAATTCCTATAAAGGGTTGAGATGTCTTGATTCTCAGTTATCCTTCCCTAGTGGATTCATTGCCAACAAGGGGGTGGCCTCTCGGTGGCAGTAATATACATCGGACAGAGTGTTATATGCTTGGGAGGAAATTTGCAGTCATGTCTTTAGTCGGTTGGTCTACATTATAGCATTGTTGTTTATGTCAATGTATAAGTGTATATTTTTGTTAAGAGATACCTTGGTAAATGATAATCCATTGTTAGTCATATTGTTTCATTTGATAACGCCGATGGCCATTTTGATGTATATATATTGTTTTGGTTCATGCACATTTTAAGTTTACCACTAATGAGCAAGTATTTACATGAAGATGTTCAAAATGAAGTTAGTAATATTCGAATATGAGTTAATATAAATATGATAGATGAATTGATTGATTAAGGGTATTTACACATGGAACTTATATGGTTATCAATTTGCTTGAATCAATTTACTATTGTTAAACATATTGTATAGTTGTAATTTTTTCCAATTACGTATAATTGTTCCAAGTGAGATAGAAGAAGTTGTTTAGATGTTATTTAAATATGGTAGGTAAATTGATGTTGTATAAGTATTGAAATTACTGACTAAGGAATTTTGCGTAAGATAGTTATACATGGTTATACCAAAGAATGACATCTGAATGTTTGTTTTTTTGTATCTTTATAATTGCCAGTAGTCATGTGCAAATTCCATGCCACAATAATGAGCTTAATATTACACCTACATACTAAATCAAGGATGTCAATTCTAGGAGAAATAATACAACCATAGATGACCATTGTCGCATATGTCTAGCTAAAGAATGTTAACCTCTTCTCATTATGGAGGCATGTAAAAAGAAGTAGTTTGTATTGTTGGTAATGAATCATTCTTGGAGTAAGAAGTATGGGCCATGTACCTAAGTCGGTAAGGAATGTTTTATATTAGTGGAAGATCTTCATTAGTTGACCATCTGTTTTATAGTGGTAGTTGTACAATCCTAAATGAAGTGTTTAGTTCAATATAGTTGGTTCTTTAGATTGATTGACAATTATTCAAATGCTATACTTACCAAGTATGTCTTGGTGTAGAACATATTTGCTTATTCGACAAGAAATAAAAATAAAAATAAAAAGCTCACCCCATTTCCTCTAGAACATAATGATGATATCAGGTATGTTACAGTTTTGGGCTTCAAGAGCTCTTGTCTTCAAATCTGATTTGCACATACTTACTGCTGTAACATGAAATTTTCTACAAAGGGCATCTGCAACCTTATTCTCCTTCTTTGACATGCTTAATTTCGAAATCAAATTCACAAAGAAATTCCATCCACCTAGTTTTCCTAACATTCAAGTTTGGATGGTCAAACAAATACTTCAAGCTCATGTGGTCTGTCATGAGCTCGAATTTTCTTCCCAACAAATAATGTCTCCACCTCTTGAGAGCATGTGTTATGGCTGCTAATTCTAAATCATGTGTGGAATAATTCTTTTCATTCTCTTTTAATTTCCTTGACTCATAACAAATCACAAATCCTTCTTGCATGAGCACTCCACCTAGCCCTTCAATGCAAGCATCTGTGCACACTACAAAATCCTTCTTTTGATCTACAATCTTGAAAACATGAGTGTTGGTAAGCAATTCCTTTAGCTTCTGAAATCTTTTCTCACACTTTTCAGACCATACAAACTTGACATTCTTCCTCTGCAATGATGTAATTGGATGAGCTATCTTGGATAATCCTTCAATGAACCTTCTATAATAGCCTGCAAGACCCATAAAATATCTAACATCTGTAACATTCTTTGGAGTAGGCCAATCCATTACGGCTTCAATCTTCTCTGGATCCACCGCAATTCCTTCTTCTGAGATGACATGACCCAAATATTGTACCTTCCTTTGATAGAAATCACACTTGCTCAGCTTTGCATACAATTGGTGTTCTCTAAGAACTTGCAACACCATTCTTAGATTTTCATCATGCTCCTCTTCATTCTTTGAATAAACAAGAATGTCATCCAAGAACACTATCACAAACTTATCCAAATACTTGCTGAAGACACTATTCATGAGACACATGAATGTAGCAGGTGCATTGGTAAGACCAAATGGCACCACTGTGAACTCATAATGGCCATACCTGGTCCGGAAAGTTGTCTTGTGAATGTATTCTTCTTTTATGCTCACTTGATGGTAGCCAGACCTCAAGTCAATCTTTGAAAACACTTTAGCTTCATTCATTTGATCAAACAAGTCATCAATTCTTGGAAATGGGTACTTATTCTTGACTGTCACTTTATTTAGTTGTCTGTAATCAATACACATCCTTAAAGTCCCATCCTTTTTCTTGAAAAATAACACTGGTTCTCCCCAAGGAGATACACTCGGCCTGATATACTCCTTGTCCATTAATTCATGTAGTTGCATCTTTAACTCTATCAATTCTGGTGTGCTCATTCTATAAGGAGCTTTAGAAATTGGTGCTGCCCCTGGAACTAGATTGATGGTAAAATCAATGTCTCTTTTTGGTGGAATTCCCAGAACTTCATCTAGAAACACATCTTTGAACTCTTGCAACAGCTGGAAGTCTCCCATCCTTGGTCCTTTGTCCTCTAATGAATCTGATATGTGAACTGCATATAATTGGAAACCCTTCTTATAAAACTTTTTCAATTGTAAGGATGAAATATATCTTACTGAGACTTGCTTGGGAATTCTTCTTACCAATCTTTTCCTTCCCTCCTCATCAATGCATTCAAGTACCTTTTCATAGCAATATATATTGGCTCTATGCCTTTCCAACCAAATCATACCAATTAGAGGATCATAATATCCTAATGGAAAGACATTCAAATTTATTTTTGTGAAGAATCCATTCAACTCCATGGGGCATTCCATCACTACTTCACTTACTTTTCTCTTGGTTCCTATGGCTAATTGAACTAACCAAGACTGATTGTGCTTCATTTATTCTAAGAGAACAACCTTCAACTACTTTTGGGGACACATAACTATGAGTATATCCTCGATCAATCAAAATAGAAATAGATTGCTTGGAAATCATACCTTCAACTTCCAACACTCCCGATTGATGGTCTACCTGATGATCATCCAATGTTGCATAGATTCGAGGTGTTTCCCTTTCCATATACTCCACTGTATATTCCCCCTTTAATTTTTGCAAGCTCAGGGGGTTCTCCTTCCGATGTGGACAATATCTAAGCCTGTGGTATTCTCCACATCCCCAACATTGAAGTGGCCCTTTTGATGCTTTTTCTGCTGCTGCTACTGGATTTCCCTCACTTCGTGGTTGCTGGACTTGTGGAAATTTCTTGGATGATATTTGAATGATCGCTTAAATCCACTTTTACTTTAATCAAACTTCCCATTTGGATTTCCTTTCCCTTCTGGGTGAACCTATGATTTTCCCCTGCTCTGCTCATAGCAATGCATTTCCATCCTAATGGCTTCATCAAGACTAGGTGGATTAAAAAACTCAATCCTATCTCTAAAAATTTGAGGTATACTTCCAAGGAAGCATTGGATTTTTACCCTCTCATATTTCATATAGTCCACATACCTCAACAACTCTAAAAATTTATGGACATCTTCTTCCATAGATTTCTGTCCCAACTTGAGTTCATTGAACTCTTTCCTCTTGCTGTCATAATACCTAGCAGAAAGGTATTTTTCCTTGAAATACTTCTTAAATTGCTCCCAGTTGCTCCTCCTTTCATTGATCCTTTTTACTTGCATTAGTTGTTTCCACCAAATTGAAGCTCTGCCATTTAGATTGTAAATAGAAATTCTGGCCTTTTCATTTCCTAAGTAATCATGAATCCTGAAATATTCTTCATCCCAAGAATCCATGCCTATGCCTCTTGGCCGGTCTTACATTCTCCATCAAATGTGGTAGGTATTGCCTTCCAGAACTCTCCCTTTGGAATTCTTTTGAACTTCTTTCTTTCCCCAAACCTACTAGAAGTATGCCTTGGACTTCTTTCAGCACCTCTAGAGTCACATGACCTGCTGGAAGAATATCTTGAGGAGAGTGTTCTATTCTTTTTGATCATGGAACTCTTTCTTGGGCTTGGATTCCTCTTCCTAGAACGACCTCTAGAGCGACTCCCTGCATCTTTTCCTTCTTTTCCTACATTTCTTGGGTTGGACCCAATTTTTATCCTCTGGTGCATATTAGTGAGGCTCTGCAAAATGGCAGCATTGAGCTGGTTCTATTCTTCCTAAGCCTTCATCAATATTTCATTAAAGCTTATCATGGTTTCAACCAAATTCTGTGAAGTTATTTGCTCCCTTCTCCCATTGGATTCGGTCTCAGCATGTCCTCCTTGCACATTTTCTCCTATTACATCGTCATCATGTTCATAAGGGTTATGGGAATCATTCACGGTCACCATTTTCTTTTCCTTGTATGCTTCCTCTGTTACAACTATGTAACCACTATCAGTTGCAAACACTGTGCATTATAGAGACATTTATTAGACATCTCAAGAAGGCATATAAAACATAAAACATCCACATTAACAGAAGTAAACGCAAGGAATAATTCATAGGGTTGTGATGCTTTTTTTCTCTGCCCCATCCATGCAATTCTAGAAATTACTCATTTGAACAACAACCATAATTTTTTTCAAAACAGCACCATTGGCACTTTTCTGCCTATAACTTCATCCATACTTTGGCCCAAGCAGCCACAGTGCTACAAGATGGGCTCCGATACCACTTTGTCATGTCCCTAGTCACCCTAGTGCCCTTCAGAGGCGATGGGAGACAACTTGCTAATTTGTTTTTCTTCAAACAACCATTATCTGCAAAAACCATTCTCAGTCCGCAATCCACAATCCGCAGTGTGGGACTGAGAAAGGAGGAATGCAAAATTGTACAGCGGAAAAGAAATGAACCTCTGACTTCCACAAACCGCAATGTGGAACTCGAAAGTCAGAACATCAAATTCCATCGCTCCGGAAAACTCCACTCTCGAGTTCCGCAATCAGCAATGCGAAACTCAAAAATCGGAACTCCAAATTCCACTGCTCCGGAAAACTCCACTCCGGACTTCCACAATCCAAAATGCGTAACTCGGAAGTCGGAGCTCCAAATTCCACCACTCCATGAAAATCCACTCCCGACTTCTGCAATATGCAATGCGGAACTCAGAAGTTAGAACTCCAAATTCCACCTCTCCGGAAAAATCCACTCCCGACTTCCGCAATCCGCAATGCGAAACTCGGAAGTCAAAACTCCAAATTCCATTGCTCTAGAAAACTCCACTCCTGACTTCTGCAATCCACAATGCAGAACTCGGAATTTGGAACTCCAAATTCCACCGCTCTAGAAAACTCCACTCCCGAATTTCACAATCCACAATACGTCTTGAGGGACTAGGAAGTCAGAACACCAAATCTCCCCTCCGAATAAATCTTCTCTCCAATTTCCACAATCCACAATCCGCTTTGCGGGATTTGGAAATCAGAGCGCCAAAACCCTCAACCCGAAAAATTTGCTCCTCCGACTTCTGTAATCCGCAATTGACATTCCGGGAGTCAGAAATCGGAATGCCAAAATCACCAATCCAAAAAAGTTTCCCTTCCAACTTCCGCAATCCGCGATCCGTAATTCAGATTTGGAAATCTAGAAGCCCAATTGCATAACTTCTTAAGACCATAACTTCTTCATCCTAAGTCCAATTTGGGCAAGTCTGGTACCGTTGGAAATATCTCAATGATCTCTATGAAACTGCATGATCTTCAGCCACATCTGAGAACTCTTATCATGTCCTCTTACAACCCAAAATGAGGCCCCAAACCTCCTCAAGGCCTCCTTTCCTCCTTGCCAGGAGCTCTGATTGCCTTCTGTCATAGGTTCTCCCTTCATCTAACCCACAGAGGGGTCATGAAACACAAAATGGGTTTCCTAATTCTATTCCCAAGTCCAAGTGATGCCATGCAGTCCATTTAGAAAAGTGTGCAATGCATAACAACATAAAAAAGTGAAACTGAATCTGATTAATGCATCTATAACATGCAAGATTATCAACACATCTAATCACAAGGAATGGTGAAACAATCAAGCATAAATCTACCTCATACTCAGAGTTATACACAAAATTCTTGTTGGTTAATTCATGTAATCATTTCATTCACATTAACTTGAAATAACCTATAAACACATCATAGGAAATTAACATCATTTAGAACAACATAATGGACATAATTTAGATCACATAGAACACTTATCTTTAAGATGAAGTTGTTCAAGAAACTGGCTATGTGAGAGAAACATTCCACCCAACCATAGGTCTCTTTCCATCCTTTATTCTTTCAGTTGAGAGACCACCCCCGAGTTTCACTAAGGAGGATCTAAACAGCCTCACTCACAGTCATGATTTCACACTATAGTCATGCTAAGCCAGCACACAGCTATGTTTATCAAGCATGCCAAGTGACAAAGGGGAAGGATGGTAAGACAGTGAGCTCAACCACATAGCTACAAGCACCTCAATTGACTCAAACATCCTTAGCACCTCAACTGACTCAAACATCCTTAGCACCCACAATTCCTACCACACCCAACATCTACGTCTTTTCTTCCTCTTTTTTCCAAAATTCCCAACATCTTCCTCCCTATGCGTTTTTTATTGAGGGTTCCCCCCTTCGATTTTCCTTTCCACCTTCATTTTCTTGGGCATTTTGGCATTCCACTGTCAACGTGGCTTTTCCAGAATCGTGACTCTTCCTTCACTGTTGGGTTGTGTACGCATGAAACCGATTCTTGTTGTCCCATGATCCCACATCCCCCTCACCTCTCCCTAGTGGATACACATGACCCCCTCTTATTGGTTGCTTCCATAGCCAGTTTTTTTTTGTATTTTTAATGCAACATATTTATTTATTTGCAGCATTGTTACAATTTCAATGGCTTAATGGCACATGGCTAATAAAAAATCAAATACTTTCCTTTTAAATAAAATCTGAGCATCCACTAGCGGGGCCTTGGCCTTGAGCTCCACGCTAAGTAAAACATACATCGCATTATACAATTTTTTTTTATTAAAATCCAAAATACCCTAAGGGTCAAAATGGGGGTATTACAGCGCTGATCTTAGAGCCTAGACTGATAGAGATAGATGAACTTAGCTATAGGAGAATTTTCTCCAATCTTCAATTCACATAAAAGTGTAAGCAGATTCAGTTATGAGCTTTGATTCACGAGTGGAAGCATCAGAGAAGTTCGAGGGATATGCATGTTTTTTTGGAATATGTTTGTAAATCTAATGTAAAAAGAGAGGTTTTAGGCAGAAGCTTGAAATAGTTTGAAATGTAAAGCTCATGAAGCTAATGATGTAAAGTCCTTTGAGGACAGTCTATGTTTATTCTAATAAGAATGAATGTTTTTTTTTTCTTCAGAATACACAGACACACACACACAAATTTAGTTTTTGATTTTAAGTGCAGTTATAGAAACTGCTAAAAATTGTCTAATCCTGGAGAAGGTAGAAAAGTTAAAAGTAGTCAATTCCAGAATTTCATAAAATGTGAAAGGAGCATCAGATCAAAGAGATGAAAGCTATTGTGTAATCCTTAATGTATTTATTATTAGGGAGAATAGAAAATTTTCTTTTTCCCCCTTATATATTCTTTTACAAGTCTCGAAAATTGGTCCTTTAAAATAAATGCAGTTACAGAAACTGGGTAAAATTGGACAAAAATTGTGTTTTCAGAGAGATATAACATTTAGCGATGAAATTATAATGGAACAAGGGTATAGTCATTGGAAAGAGTATCAGTAGAATATTAAGAAAAACAAACCTAATTATGAATTAGTACTTCTTATTTTTCCATAAATATAACAAAAAGGGGGACCTATAGCTTAGTTTGACAAAAGTTGTCAAAACAAAATACATTTTTCCAAAAACTTTCTTATGCATTATTTTTTATGGATATTTGAAGAGATTTATCTAATAGTTTTTTATGATTTGAACATGTTGCAGACATTGGTATAGCATATTTCTACAAGTTATAAGTTTACAACTAAGTGCAACATAGAACAGAATTGGAAAGTAAAGATGGAAGGAATGGAAATTTCATGCAGTCTGAGAGAAGAAGCAAACAGGTAGAGCATCAGTGTGGGAAATGAAGAGGCAAAATATAGTGGGCATAGAAATAATATAGAATCAATAGATATAGTGGGCATAGAAATAATATGGAATCAATAGATCTAGTGAAACTATGAGAAGATTGCGGATGGCAGTACAGAGTTACAAAGTTGATAATGAAAGGATGTTGAGGGCTCAGGAACAACGGAATCAGATGAATACTCAACTTATGCAAAGATTAAACATGCTACAGAGGGAAATGTAGGTTGGATCAGTTTTTTTTCCTCGAGAAAGAGGATGAGGAATGTTCAAATAAGAGATATCATGAAAAATCTAGACACTCTAAGAGTGTTGCTAAGGGTCGTAGGCTTCATTATTCACCACCTCATGCAAATAGGAGATCTTAATATACAACAGAGGATTCTATAAGCAACCCAGAAATGTCTCCAAGGAGGAATCATAAGAGAAGACATGTGGAAGAAGTGTTGAAAGGGGAGCCTAGAAATATTAAGCCACCTACCTTTGATGGTGAGAACGTGAAAGGAGAATATTTTGAAGACTGGTTGTTAGGGATGAGGAAATAGTTGCGATTGCATAATTATTCTTCAAATATGGAGGCCGAAATTGGAATTTATAACCTGCAAAGAAAGGCTTCCATTTGGTGGGATCAATAGTGGAAGTGAAACATATCAGTGAGAAGATATTTTCCTGGAAACAGTTCAAAAAGTACTTTCAATAGAAGTACTTATTTGAACATTATTATAAGAATAAAATGGAGAATTTCTTTGAGATCAAGTTGGGAGCTATGAGCATAGAAGAATATGAAAGAAAATTTATAGAGTTGTTGAGGTACATTGGGATTATTAAGGAAGAACAAGTAAAAATACATAGGTTTCTAAGTGGAATGCCTACCTTTTACAAAGACAGAATCCAATATGATGAACCTAAATCCCTTAAAGAGGAAATATGAAATGCTAAGCATCTATATGATCAGAATAAGGGAAGCGAATATGTACAGAAATCTTGGAGGGACAAGAAAAAAATTAAGCAGGACCAAAGGAAGAAAGGGTTCCAACCTGCCATCTTAATAAATCAACAAATTTTGTTCCAGCAAAGCAATCCAATCCGGAATGGACCAAAGATGGAATAGTCTCAAGGAAAAGGGAGAAATCAACAATTTAAATGTTGAGGATGTGAAGGGAATCATACATTAAAAAAATGTCCTCGTAGAGAAGACTAGATGAGAACTGTGCATAACATACAAGAATCAAGCACAATGTAGGATGTGGCGAGAGACATTCCCAGAATTTATGCAACATTGGAAAACATATAGGCAGACCACCAATCAAATATGATTGAGAATGAAGGTAAGATTATTGATCAACCCATTGCCATTTTAATTTATTCATGGGAAAGTCATAGTTATATTTCTCCCAATTTGGTTGAAATATTTAAGTTAAAGAAAATAAAGCATGGTATATACTGGTTGGTACAGTTGGCCCCGGAACCAAAACAAGAATCTGTGAGATAGTAAAAGGTTTTTCCTTGTATATGAATGGAATATGGATACATTTGTAGATTTGAACATTATACCTCTTGGTTCTTCTAATGTCCTTATTGGAATTGATTGATTGGATGCACACCATGTTATTTTAGATTTCCATAACAAGACTCACACTTGTATTGATGAAGAGGGAAATAAGAAGATAGTAAATGGCATTCAATTCCTATTTCTATAAGGCAGGTTTTAGTTGTGCAGTTAATAAGATGTTTCAAAAAATGGGGTCAGTTGTATGCAGCTCATGTGGAGGAACCAGAAAAGGATAAGGGCCCCAAACTAGAAGACTTTCCAGTATTGCAGAAATATATAGATGCGTTTGAATAAATACCTAGGTTACCACCAAAAAGAGATATTGATTTTTCTATCAACCCAATTCCTGGAGCTGCCCCAATTTCTAAAATACCATATAGAATGAGGACACCTAAGTTGAAGAGTTACAAATGCAGCTTGAATAATTTTTAAGAATGGGTACATACACCCAAGTGTGTCTCCTTAGGGAGCACTAGTGCTCTTTGTAAGGAAGAAGGATGGGACATTGAGATTGTGTATTGAATTCAAGCAATGAAATAAAGTCACAGTGAAGAACAAATATCCTTTTTCCCAGAATTGATGACTTGTTTGATTAGCTGAAAGGGGAAAGGATTTACTCCAAGTTAAATTTAATATCGAGCTACCATTGGGTAAGAGTAAAGGATGAAGATATCAGTAAAGCAAATTACAGGCACTGATATGGTCATTATTAGTTTGTGGTATTTCCATTTGGATAATCAAATGCACCAACTACTTTTTTGTGCTTAATGAATGGCATATTTAGACAGTATTTGGATAAGTTCAACATTGTATTTTTAGATGACACCCTTATCTATTCAAAATCAATGGAGGGGCATAAGGAGAATTTGAGATTAGTACTATAGGTATTAATGGAGAATAAATTATATGCTTAAGCTAAGTAAATGTTCGTTCTATCGTAAAAAAATTCAATATTTAGGGTACATCATATCTGAGGAAGAGGTTGCAGTAGACCCAAGGAAGATTGAAGCTATCATGGGGTGGAATATGTTGGATTATCGGTATAAGCGCATGGTATAACCGCCGTAGCTCTGGGAATGTAAAAATGTGGACTAACTGCCACTCCTAGTAATAGGACCTTGTGCTTGGTTTCAAATGTTTATCAACATCTGCAGTTTTTGGTGTAACGAAAAACCTTACATGGTATCAGAGTAGTAGGTTGAAGCCAAGATGCTTCCATTATTGCACCAGAAGTAGAAGTGTTCACACATAATTCCTAGGGAAATCGCCTCCGGTCATATTTGGCCTGCACAGGTGTGATGCACTCTAAAATGTGCAAACTGTCGAAGTAGAAGCCAAGTTGATTCTAATCATATTTCCAAACATTTCCAATGTTTCTTGTTACAATTTATTGTCTCACCATGAGCGCATTAGCAAAGAATGGATCATATTCAAGCTTTGATTCTGAATCCTTTCAAATATTTCGAATGGAAGTCCTACTACTAATTAAGGGTCTCTACAGAGTCACCATGACACTAGAGAATGAACCAAATGTTGTTATTGAGAAAGCTAAGTGGTTTAACAGATTGGAGGAAGCTTATGGTTTGCTTTGTCTCAACATATACCAAGATATTCTATTTCATCTTGATGGTTTGACAACTCCAAATCAAGTGTGGACCAAGATCAAGTCCCTCTTTGGAAAAAAAGATGAGCTAAGAGTTCATCTACTAGAGAATGAGTTGATCTTATTGAGTCCAATTAGTTTCAACACCATGCAAGATTCCATCTCAATGTTCAAGTCACTAGTGCTTCAACTCAAGAAATGTGGGATTAACAAGAAATAGGAGCAGCTCATTCTTTCCATCCTATCAAAATTGGGCCCTAATTACTCAGTGTTTGTCTCTACATTCTATGCAACCAAGCAAGCAATTTCAAGCTAGAAGATGCCATCCTTAAGTGCATTCATAGATTCTCTCACCAAATAACACGACAATTTGGTACATATGGGATATTTGAGATCCTCCAAGGACCATGCGCTTGTAGCTTTTGGAGCCAATAATTCCCAAGGAAGCAAAAATTGAAAGAGAAGAAGCTATCAGATGATGAGGGTTCAAACTCAACTGATGAAAGTCCCAATTCCAAGAAGAATAGCAAAAAAGGGGGATCCAAGTGTTATTATTGCAGAAATGGTTTCCATTCTGAGAAATATTGTATGAAGAATAAATTGGACATCATGATTCAAGTTCTTGAAAAGCATAACATTGATGTTCCTGATCTCACAAGGAAAAAGGAACCAGAAAAGCATGTTGCTCACCAAGAACATTGTCTCAATGCTACTAACCAAGGTAATCATTTTTATCCTTTGAGTTCTCTAGTCAAACCACCTTCTTATGCTTCTCATACTTCTTATTTAGATGCACATTCTGATATATATGAATCGGAAATATCCATCCATTCTTTGGAAGAAATCCCAAACAGTTCACCGGAACCAAGTCTCAATCATTGTGTTTTTTCACATGTTTCTAACTTGCCTCCATAAATACATTTCCAAGTCCAGTCAAATAATTCCTATCATATATATTAATATCATTCATAATTTGATAAGTTGGTTGCATGTCCCACACATCCAGCTTTCCCACCATTGGATTCAGAAAAGACTCCTCAACCCTCAAGTGCACCAATTGACAAACCCATGGTTTCTGAAACTATGTCACTTGTTTCCGTTGCATTCCAGTCTTTCATATATTTTAGTGGTTGGATTTCCATCACATTGTCCTTGTTTGGAATATTATTCCACATTTCTAGACCTGGTCTCACCTTTTTGGGTTTGAAGTTCAAGGTTACACAGTCTAAAGACCCTGCAGGTTCACTCAACAAACATTACAATTCAGATACAAAATAATTTCTTTTTGTGACCCTAGTCTCTCATGAAAACACTTCACCATTGATGTTTTCTGCTCCATATGGTTCCTATTTTTCTGTTCCATAGCCTCATAATCTCCATTGTGAAATTAGGAAGGTGGTCAATCAGTTTGGAAGGAAGATACATGGCTACATTGTCCATTATGCAGTTGCACATGTTACTGATCCTATTGAGTTCTTTGATGTTTTCTAGATAGGAGATAACACATATCTCTTTTCCATATTTGATTATGTGTTCACATCAAGAAGCATTTTTATGATGCTCCTCCATCAGCAGAAGCTTAATTCAAAGGAGGTCCTACACATGTTTTTTTTTGCTACACTGCATTGAAAAATTGGTGCATGATCAAGTCATATACAACATTTTCACCAATTCTCTCACCAAGAAGCAGTACATTCAGCTCATTCAAGTGAAGAAGAATACATTGTGAAGAACTTTTGTTCATTTATGTTCCATGTCCTTTTTTGAGGGGGGTTTTCTTCCCACTGGGTTTTCCCTCTTTCCTCGATTGATATGGACAAATAAAATCCTGTTGTAAAGGGTGGCCTTTGTTTTTTGTTACCAGGTCCCTATTTTTTATTTTCCTCATATAAGTCAGGATTAAGGGGGGGTTTGGGATATATTACCCATCTGAACATTAGGCATAAAATATTATTTTTTCCCTAGTGCACATATCATGTTGTTGACTTCCTAGTGCATAGTCCTCATCATTGTGGTTATCACTAGACTAATGATTTGTCATATTTGGCCTCATTATCCACAGATGCGCCCTCTTCCATGATTTTTGGGGCATGTTGAGTCAGACTCCTAAATTTTAGGAGAATCCTAAAATTTAGTGATCCATAGCACTCTCCTTGATTTTATCACCAAAGACCATTGATAGTCAACTAAACTCACTCATGCGCCCTCTTGAGATTCTCTCTGTTATTTTTAGCCTGTAACTCCCTCATGCACCTTCTTGGGCTACCTACCACTAGTTAACTGCCTCATACACCTTCTAGGTTCACCTACCATCAGTTAACTTCCATATACCATCAGTTAAATTGGCCACGTCTTAGGATTTACAACTATCACTCATGTCTAGTGATAGGAATCTACCAAAATAAGCCTACCACATGTATGGATTTTGAATGCCTCCCAAGGTTCACGAATTTCTCTCTTTGTATTATATATTAATCCTCCACTTCCTAGAGGACATGGAATGAATAATATTATTTACATTAGAGTGAAATTCCTTTTTCATTTCTGCTCAAATTTTCTTCTCTATTTTCTGTAACTCTATGAAATTTTAGTGAATTCTTGATTTTCAATCTAGATCTCTTATGCAAATTTTCACATAGTATCAGAGTTGAGGTCCCAGGTTCAATTCCCCTGAGCTACACCGAAGCGGGGGTGTTGGAGTATTGGTACAACCACATATATTGACCAACGCACTTCTGGGAATATAAAAATGTGGACTAACTGCAACTCCTGGTAATAGGACCTTGTGCTTGTTTCAAATGTTAACCAACATGTACATGTTTTGGTGTAACTAAAAACCTTACAACATACACCCAGTAATGTATAAGAGGTCAGATCATTTATGGGATTAACTGGGTATTATAGAAGATTCGTAAAATTATTTTCAAAAGTAGTACATCTAATTACATCCTTACAGAAGAAGGGAGTCAAATTTGAATGGATGCCAGGTGTGAAGAAATTTTTCAACAACTGAAAAGATTGCTCACGAGTGCATCAATTTGTAATATTATTGATCCAAATGAAGATTTTGTGGTATGTATAGATTCTTGTAAAGAAGAAATTGGTGGAGTACTTGTGCAAGATGGGAATGTGGTTTGTTATGAATCTAGGAAGTTGAAGGAACATGAGAAACAAGAGCCACGTGGTGGCAATGTCCTTGACATTGCCACAGGCTCTATTTGCATAAAGTTGTATGGATGAGCTATTTTCTTTAAGTTGTGGACAATTGATGGAGGTAAAAAATGGTTTAATTCAATGAAACAATTGACCTATTGCTAATTTGGTGAGAGAGCATAGATACATATGTAATCAAATTTTTAGATAATAGATTTTTAAAACATAATAAATTCAATTTTTTAGAAGATTTTTTTTAATAAAGTTTTATCTATTTTTTTATTTTAATTTCAATTATATAAATAGTTTTAAATAGACTAAAATCTATAAAACAAAGTTTTCAAATAATGATATTCCATCTTGATTTACTCGTTTCTTTTTAATTTCAACAATGTAAATATTAAATAATTTAAAATCTATAAAAATGAAATTCTCTTAAATGATTTTGATAAAGAAATTTTTTAAATTGAATTTATATCAATAAATATAACATAGTCTTTAAAATTAAAATTTATAGCTAAAAAAATATTATTAAATTTGTTAGAAATTTTTATTTTTGTTCCACAAAATTCCTTTATTAAATTCATATCAATGAATATAACATATTCTTTAAAATAAAATTTTAGATGGATAAATTTTTTGTTGAAATTATAATCTTATTTATATGAATCTTGATTTTAAATCGAGAAATTATCCATTGCACAACAACGCAAACAAATGAAAGCAAGCTCTATACTTATTATATAAAAAAAACAATTTTACAATTAAAAAGTAAATATTATTTAACTAACCATTTTATATAACATAGCACAAACCAAATCCATAAAACAATAATAATACTAATATATGGAGGAAGCACATTCATGAACTTGTATGAAAAAAGATTTTCCAATTGAAGCAAATATTTAATGTTTTTCCATTTTGGGAATCACTTCCTTTAAAATAATAAATAATACAAATCTATCTTGAGAATGTGAACCACTCCTCCCATCTACAGTGCGTGTTTTGACATGGCTTGCTCATTAAGTCTCATCCACTTATTACCTAGTCTTAGATTGATAATCTTCACAAATACTAATAAAAATCTAATCCGCACCATTCCTAGTCCATCATGATTTTTGACATTGACTATATAACATGACCTAATCACTCATATTTAAAGTCTAATCTACAATCTTTACTTAGAATGTGTCATGATTCTTGACATGGACCAATCAGTCCTTGTAAAAATCTAGTGGAATATGCCATGGTGCTTCTAGTACTAATCACAATAATATTCTTCTTCGAGGCAGCCAATCCCACTGATTCTTTGTGGTCGTCCATAATCACCATCCTAGTTTCGAAGGGAAGTATTGCACAAACCAACAAGATTGTAAAATTAGACTTAAATCTTAACTAGAAAAACCATCCCAAATTTATTAAGATGAAGAGATTAAAGAGATTGAAATGAATATGAATCCAAAAACCAGCCTTATCAATGAGTGATTGATAATATGGCTTCACTTCCTCCACATCAACTCTCTCATCACCTTGTTCTTGTTGTACAAGTTGTATTTATTGTTCACATTAAATAAATAATTAGCACAACAACACTTAAGGATGATGAATACTAGAAGTAAATAATGGAAATGGGTGAAGGTTGAGTATGTTCTTAGTTTGCTTCAAACTAAGATGACAACCTGGATATTTAAAAATAATTAAATTAGATTTTAAAGGAACCTTGAAAATAGTTTCAACCTTCCAAATAATGTCTTACATTTAAGGTCAGGAAATTTGACAGAATGCCTAATATTAGTGGACTCACAAGAGAGAAATATGATTTCCCATCAAAAATACAATTCTTCCACATCCCCGGTTAAATTTAAAAACAAATAGTGAAAAAAGAGTCAAAAGGAATTGAGATTGAGAAATTAAAAATGGTATGAACTAACAAACCTATGTTAATCATACATCTCCCTGGTGTCAAATACTTGATTTATTTATAATAATGGAAAATAATTTATTACATCATATTCTACATTAACATTACATGAATTTTGTCGGTGCAAAATCTGATTGAACTAAACTTAGAAGCAACAAATTTTCAAGCAAGACAAATGAGACCAGACATGAGCATTAATTATATTTAGTAATTATATTTTAAATAACATAAGACATTTTGAAATTATTAGAAATACTATACTCGTAAAACCCAGATACTTTTAGAACAAAGAAAAGCAACATATAATATGTAATAGTGCCTTAAAAGTGTATCTATGATCAGCCAACCTAAGTCCCAATGCTTACGAATTCCATACAATAACCAAGTTAAAAATACTATATAAGGAAGTTGCCATGGTATGAATAAGACTCTTATCTGAGTAACAAACTAACAGTCTTTATAATACCCAAACGTGTATCATCATTACCAGCAAAAGAAACCATTTTAAATTGAAAACATGGAACAATGGGTTAAAATTTTGAAATTCACTTGAAAACCGAAAAAGAATTACTTAAATCATGAGAATCATGAAGTTCACCATTTAAAGAAGCCACAAGAGTTGCACATCTCACAGTTATTCGTTGGGACTGTCTAAGAAAATTAAAATTATAAACTCTTTTTCAAATTTAACAACAACTTCTAAACATTTATATATCTCAGATTTAGGATAAATTTTATGCATTGAAAAATTGAATAAAACACAAACAATATCGTTTCACCATATATAAAAATCGTAACAACACTATAATATTGCACTCAAATTTCCATGGACAAAATTATCCTTCTGTAGGATTAGATTACCCCAAACTCGGTGACAGGGACCTGGGGAATTTCAGATAATGCAGATTCTAATAAACTAAAACAATACTTATGGATGGTATATTTGTCTTTCAAATAGTTTTACAGTTCTTAGAGGTTTTCTGGGGTTGAAAGAAATTGGGTTAATTTCATTAAAAAAAGGAATGAATAAACCAAGGATGCAGTTAATGTCATTTGGGATACACAGTGTTCCATGTGCATCTTGTGGTTGACAAGAATCAGATGTAGCATCCCAAAATTTTGGGCATCCATCTTCCATTAGTGCTACCACTTGCATAGCCAGCAAATTGATTGAAATCAATCTAATATTTAGATGGAATGGGATATGGAAAAAGATACAATGATGCTCTGGCATTTCCCCTTAAATAACTAAAGTATCATTAACTGGAGGTGGGGCTAATTGGTGGAGGTGTTGAAGTGTGAATAGCCAGGTAGATCACTTGGATTTATTTTTTATCTTGTTACAACTACTAAGAATTATCAAACGATATGAGAAAATCATATGACTATTTTGAAGCTCCTCAGTGAAGAAGGATTTGACTTATTTTGAGCAAACTGAAATTTAAAGGCCGTTTTATATATTGAAGTTTTATTTCTCCTGAAATTTCTAAGATGCTAGTGTCAAAGGTGAGGCCATACTAATTCATCTTATCACCATTTCAAGTGCCCAACAACATCCAAATGCGCTAGTGAGGGCGGTGAAAGGATTGGGTGCTATTATTTCTATTCTTGGGACCTTCTCGTGTTCTCAGGAATGAATAAGCTAGGCCAGAAGGAATACAGAGGAAGGAAAATACTTGTCTAAGATTTGTCCCAAAATTTCATTTTAAAGATGCAAAGTCTTTAACTGGTATTTCATTTTCTCAGCATCCCTCTTCGGGTAGAGACTATTTGTATCTTCATTGATCCCATATTCTCAACAAATGCAGCTTGGGAAACATATCTCTTGATGAGGGAAATTAAAGGCATCAGGGCAGGCTTCACTACAGTTGCCATATTACGAATAATGGATTAAAGGAAGTGGCAGAATAATGTTGTTCTACCAAAAAGAGAGACAAATGGCAGAGTACACTTTGGGTCATAGATTGAGTAGCTGGCAGTTTCAATGGATTCCTTAACAGATTTGCAAACGACGTATATATGATTCAGGGAAGTTAGAGGCAGCGGTCTGCATTTCACCATCTCTACCAAAACTTAAATGTAATCCTTTAAAAAATGGCAGAAAAAGAGCTATTCCTTAGAGAAGGATATATACACATAATCAAGAAATGAATATGCAAATAGGAATAAGGCACTCGAGATCTGTTTATTTTGTTATTCTTATTTTAGGCTCTGTGTCCCATTTTTTATGCCTAAAAGATATATGATATCAGAGAATCCATATTCAAGTATGTTGATCAAACAGAATGATATCAACGAATCAGAAAAACCCTAGTTAACATGGACATTCTTCCTCGGTGCATCTATACCTGGAAGGATTCATGATTATTCTTTGGATTAATCTCAGATTTCTAGGGTAAATCCTATGGATTCTGACTTTATAGCAAATGTATGCCAACTCCATAATTGAACAACCTGCATAATCATCAAAGCTATAAGAATTTGATATCTCTTGGTACATAACAAACCCAGGTTAAAATGTGTTGTTAACAAGCAGAATTGAAAAGAAATTTACTTACCAAGCTCCATCAAAATCAAAATATCTAGGCCTCTTAACAGGAACAAATCCTAATACACTCTCGTAGAAATCAATGGATTCCTTAACAAATTTGCAAACGAGAGAAATATGATCTAGGGAAGTTAGAGACAGCGGTCTATATTTCACCATCTCTACCAAAACTTAAATGGAATCCTTCAAAAAATAGCAAAATAGGAGCTATAGCTCAGAGCAGGATACACGGATAATCAAGAAACGAATATATGCAAAGAGGAACTTGGCACCTTCTCGTGTTCTCAGGAATGAATAAGCCAAGCCAGAAGGAATACAGAGGAAGGCAAATACTTTTCTATGATCTGTCCGAAAATTTCATTTTAAAGCTGCAAATTCTTTAACTGGTATTTCACTTTCTCAACATCCCTCTTCGAGACTGTTCGTATCTTCACTACTCCCATCTTCTCAACAAATGCAACTTGGGAAACATATCTCTTGATGAAGGAAATTAAAGGCATTAGCACAAGCTTCACTACAGTTTCCATATTGCTAAGAATGGGTTTTAATGCCTTCAGATTCGAGCCATACCGATTCCGATTCGATCCATACCGATTTTTTAATGCACGTCAGACACCCATGACGTACGCCCGCCGCTGCCCCCTGGGGAGGGAAAAACGAGGAGGATGTCATCATGTACACCCCCAATCACATTGAAGATAAATCATATTTTTAAAAAACATTTTAATTAAAAAATTATGAATTCCAATGTTTGGACTATAGCTAAAAAAAATTGATAACTTCAACCAAACTAATGCCCTTGACTCAAAAACTACATTTCAAGCACATAAAAATATGCCACTCATGATTTAGAGTTGGATTCTATAGTGCATGCCTTAAAAATGTGGAGACATTATCTCATGAGCATAAATTTTAAATTAAGAACATATTACAGTGGGAAAAAATATTTATTTGATAAACAGACTCTAAAGGCAAGACAGACAAGATGGATGGAATTTCTATGTGATTTTGATTTTGAAATCAAACTCATTAAAGGCTAGGAGAATAAGGTTGCACTTAGTAGAAGATCACATACAATGCATGCTACAACCATTAGCATGTGAAAATAAGTTTTAAAATCAAAAATTATTGAAGTTGTTATCTCATATCAGCATTATATTCAAGTAAAAGAAGGGCTACAACAAGAAAATTTACAGCGGAAATTTAAAGGATACAGGTTGGAAAATGATGGGATTATTATGTATAATAACATAATTTACATTCCTAATTCTGTTGAATCAAAAAAGTTAGTAATGGATGAAATACACAAGGTACCATATGTAAGACATCATAGATATCAAAAAAGTATTATAGTAGTAAGAAGTCAGTGCTTTTGGCCATGAATGAAGAAAGAAATAGTTGAGTACATAACAAGGTGTATGGAATGTCATAAGTAAAGTTTGAGCATGCACATCCAACAGGATTATTTTAGCCATTTCCAATTCCATAATGGAAATGGGATGTGGTGACAATATATTTCATCACCAAATTACCTAGGACAGTAAAACAACATGATTCAATCATGGTAGTGGTGTATAAGTTGAAAAAGGTTGCACACTTCATTCCAATTAAGTCAACTAATAAGGCAGTTAACATAACATAAATTTATATAAAGGATATTGCAAGATTACATGGAATACCCAGGGAAATTATTTTAGATAGGGATTAAAAATTTACTTCCAATTTTTTGAAAGGATTTGGAACAAATCTAAATATGAGTACAACATATCATCCATAGATAGATGGGAAGACTAAGAGGGTTAATCAAGTTATTGAAGATATGCTCAAAATGTACGTGATGGATCAGCCGTCAAAATGGGAAGATTACTTGCATTTGGTAGATTTTGCTTATAATAATGGATATCATGCATCTTTAAATATGAGTCCATTTGAAGCCTTGTACGGAAGAAAATGAAATACTCCAATCAGCTAGAATAATCCAGTAGACAGAGTGATTATTGCACCAGAATTGCTTAAAGAACTGGAAGAGAAGATGGTTAAGATCAAGCATAATTTAAAAATAGCACGGGACATATATAAAAGTTATGCAGACAAAAGTAAACCAATAAGAGAATTTAGAATCAGTGATGATGTGTATTTAAAATGCGATCCAAATAAAATTTCATTGAAGCTTGGGATATGTCCTAAGATAGCAGTGAGATATTGTGGGCCATTTGAAATATTAGTTAGGATAGAGCCTGTTGCATATGAGCTTGCTTTTCCTACCTGCATAAAAGTGAATAATATGTTTCATGTGTATTTATCAAAAAAATATGTGCATGATCCTAACCACATTATTGATTGGGCCTTGATTCAGGTGGAACCGAAAGCAGATACCCCAGTGCTACCAGTGCTTATCCTGGACAGGAAATTTACATTGCTCCAAAACAAGGCCATCGGGCATGTAAAGATCCAATGGACCCATTACATCCCTGAAGAAGCAACGTGAGAGGTTGAAGATATTATGTAGGAGGCATACCCCCAGCTATTTTGAAATGTTTTATATGTAAATAATGTTGATATGCGTCAAGGACAATGCATAATTTAAGGGGAAGGGGGATGTAACACCCCATTTTTTAACCCAGTATGTAAATATGTAAATATTGATGAAATGGCTAGAAGATGGATATGAATGGTAAATCATGACAATATTATGTAATTATGTACATTTTCACCTTTTAATATAAAAATCCATGACTAGTACAAACTGAAGGACAAACAAGACTAATGGGGGACTATAATTAGACAAGAGGGAGACTGAGAAGGGGGTTAAAAGTGAGATGACCCTGGTGACTTATAAGTTAATTCATTATCCTTAATATTCATTTGTATCCTAAGTTTTATTAATCCCTCTTTATAAAAATTCATTATCCATAATCTTGGGTTAATTATCCTAAGCTTGGGATTAGAGGGGAAAATTTGTCAAATCCCATGTATGTCATTTTTCTAGTTCCTATCATCCTGGCATGCCACTTAGCTAGTTATCAACATGCATATAATTATTGAAAACTAGTCCATTCTGCCATCATTCCTCTATGAATGAGCTATCAACTATAGTCAACTTTGAACCACCATTACATGAACTGTAGTTTGGGCCCATGCCGAGAACATATAAGTTCCTTGGATTCTTGGCACTGAGAGTTCCTATCCAACCTATGCTAGAGCCTTGGAAGGGAATTGGGGTAACAAACCCGAGGTACCGTTATCTCATATAAGGGATCCACATCCCTTGGATTCTGCAGGATGAGGAGGAAGGAGTGTTATTTGATTGGGATATTTGTAACTAGAGAACTAGATACTTTCTTGTGGTTTAATAGTCCTAGCTCAAGCATGGCCTATCAAAGAAATATATGGCTTAACAAAGTCTATGACTGGGAGGAATGTCCTTGTTTTGCATTCAGTTCGTTATATTATTCAGATAAGTCTCCATCTATGTATTGGTATTTATTTATGCTATGTATTTTAATTAAATTACCATTTTCGTATGGTTAAAATGCATGGAATTAATGGCATTGAGTGAATGCAATCATGTAGAAAATAATTGTTACAATCACGTGTAATTTTATATTAAAAATCTAGGTGTTTTGATATATATATATATATATATAGATATATATATATATAATTCAGTTGTCAATTTTTATTGAATTAGTAGAAAAATTAAATTGAGTATCAGAGGGGATTCAAGATAGTAAGTTTGAGTATCTCATGGCCCTGAAGGCACCGTGAGGTCACTAGGTGCATGGCATACCACTATACCCCTAAGCGTACAAACGCTACCCCATGCATGACACAAGGGCTCAGTTAAGGTTTGAACCCATGACGTCACAAGGATTTCCTTAACAGTACACCCTATCGCCAACTGGTATACACTCTGGGGGCACTTGTATCAATAACAATAATAATAATATTCAATACTACTACCCAAACATATAAGTACTTTAAATAATATAAAAAATAATACCAATATTAATCCTAATATGAGTGAGTTATAATAATAAATTACTACAAAATGATATTTATTATTATTATAAATAAAATGTCGCAATATGACATAACCTTTCTTGTTCTTGAAAACTTAAAGAGATTTTTTTTCCATGATGCACAACCTTGGAGGAATGTGACATAAAAATAGTAACATCTCCTTCTCATAGCATTACATAAAATTGCAATCAACAATATTGTCGCAATGTACCATTTTTTGAAGTCTACCTCTCACTGTCACAATGTGACATAACCATTCATTATGCCACGTAGCTACATATCCTTTTATGAATGTCGTAAAGAGACATAATAGTTTATGATTTCACAACCACATACTCCTACTTTAAATAAAAAATTAAATAATACTACTATTACGGAGGGGTGTCCCTTGTCCCACAAACAAGGGAGTCGCATACACCAAATTGGTGTTTGGATGTGACATTTGTTATTATTATTATTATGCATTTTTTTCTGTAATCTTCATATATTATTTATTGTATTTTTATTTTTTATTTTTAATATCTTAATAATATGATTTAAAAAAAATCATATTTAAAAATAATGTTTTAATAATATTTATTTATTTATTTAAAATTTGATTTTAATAATATTTATTTAATATCTTAATAATATCATTTATTTTTTATATTTATTTATTACATTTTCTATTATTTATCAATATAATACATTTATTTATTTGTATTTTTATTGTAAAGAATTTATAGTAATAATTGGTGGTGGTGGTGGTGGTGGCGGGGGTGGCGGGGGTTGCGGGGGTGGTGGTGGTGGTTGTTATTTATTTTTGTCATTTTATTTCAATTAAATTAGTGAACTAAAATTTGTGGGGGCGGTGGTGGCGGTGGTGGTGGTGGCGGCGGTGGCGGTGGTGGCGGTGGCGGTGGTGGCGGTGGTTATTTATTTTTGTCATTTTATTTCAATTAAATTAGTGAACTAAAATTTGTATTTTTATTGTAAAGAATTTATAGTAATAATTGGTGGTGGTGGTGGTGGTGATGGTTATTTATTTTTGTCATTTTATTTCAATTAAATTAGTGAACTACAATTTGTATTTTTATTGTAAAGAATTTATAGTAATAATTGGTGGTGGTGGTGGTGGTGTACTTAGCTCAATTTTGGTTTATCGAGCCCTAAGAAAGAAAAGTAGTGAATTACTTTGTTTGCTTTAGATTTTTATTTATGGGAGTAGTCTATTTATTCTTCGTTTTCAACTTTACGGTGGGTTGTGGTCAGAATTCGATAATTGTTTTGGGTAAAATCTATATTTCTACGTGTTTAAATTGTCTTTTTGAATCTATAAATAGATTAAACACCTTCAAATACCCCCATGGCACCCAAATTATGCAATTTCCATAGCCAATATATGTTATTCTAAGATTTTTTAAAGATTTCCAATCGGAATACAAACAAAATTAGATGGAAAATATGCTTGGAAAAGGTTGAAAACGTAGAATATTTAGACTACACCTTATTTATGTGCTCAAAAAGCTTCGAGATGAGCATTTCTAAATTACTATAATTTTGATGAAATAGAAGGTTGGGCAGGTTCATATTGTAACAAAATTTTTGAAACCTAGATCTTATGTGGGTGTACGCAGGGAAATTTAAGAGGGAGTGTTTTTCATCCTCAACACTCATAGTTTTACAAAGCGGACAGATCCTTTTAGCCCACGAAGTTTTAGGAAATGTCCAATCCCTTGTTTCACTATGTAGCTCATGAGAATTCGTTCTTATTATAGCTATTTGTATCTTCTTCTTTACACTACTTGAAACAAATAGATAATTTTGATCTTCAAGATTAGGGTTAATGACCTCCCAATTGATTAGTTGATTTTTATTTTTTATTTTTTATAATTATTTTTATTTTAATACCTTAATCTATAATTTTTTTTTTATTTCTCTATTTTTATTTGTTGAACTTATTATTATTTAGTTAGTTATATTTTTTTCCAAACTAGGAATTCACACCAGAGGTATAGTAAACTTGGGTCGGGGCCAACCTTAATGTTGGATGGGAGAATGATCTACCCAACGAGGAAGCTCTCACCAAATTTGCATGACGTATTGAGGTTTGAAGCTAGGATTCTATTGAGATAGCATTGAAGCCCCATTATTGACTCCCACCTTCAACCCCATTCATTTAGTTATATATAATTAATTTACTTATTTATTTACTTCTTCTTCGTCTTCTTCTTATTATTATTATTAAGAAGTGATTTCATTTAATATAATTAATAGATTAATAATAACATTTTTAATTTTATTTTATTTATCTATTTACTTATTTTTGTTCTTAATATTAGTGTTGTTTAGTGTTGTGATGTTGAAAGTATGAAGAAGAACTAAAGTTGTATTCGCTAATAGAGTTGTGTATCTAAGACTGAGTACATAGAGTTATTTATATTATTTATAATTTTTTATAATTTTTTTCATATTTTTAAAATAGTGATCATAATTTATTAATCTTTTTAACACATGTGTCATTATATTTTTAAAAAGTGAAAAATGATGTCTCTTAACATATATCAATTACTTTTAAAAATGTAAATGTATTAAAGATAAGGTAATAAAAAAATCCTATCCAAGCATAGACAATCCAAAGAATATAAAAAAAAATTATGATAACTCGATTAAATAAAATAATCTAAACATAAAATATTATTTTTATAAAAAATTAAAGAAGTAATCAAATTATAGATTCCTTTTATTAAAAAAAAAGGTAATCCAAATATAAAATATTATTTTTATAAAAATGAAAGAAGTAACTAAATTATAAATTTATTTTATAAAGGATCTCCACGGTTGAACGGCGGCTCCCTGCCAAGAGCTTTCCTGATCCCGGTCGCTCGTGGATTGGGTTTGGCCCACATGGACTCTCTCTTCATTGGTTTATTTGCATTGATAATTTCACGTGAGCCTGCGACCTGAGGCCATGCATCGACCTTCACCGATCGTGGTCCGATATTTTGCCTCGACAGACCTGTATTTGTTTGACCTTGATCGCTGCCTCCAGCTTGAGCTCAAGCCCTGATGTCCCTTGATGGAGCCCCTAACCCCCCTTTCCCTCCTCCTGAGCTCAGCGAATTCATGAAGCTCATCCCAGCACAAGGAAAGAAGAATCTGATGGCATCCCAGAAAAAATTCATGAAAAAACTATCTGAAATACCTACGGTAGCACTCCTGATTGAGAAACCATGCAAAAATTCCCTCAATCTCTCGGAACGGGAATTGATTGATCAATTCACAGGCCTGTGGCCCTCTCCAAAGGCTACTGACACTTGGGTTCAAAAAAACTAGAGACCACTAATCTCAGAAGATGTCAACTCTTACCTTCTAGGAAAGGGATTCTTCGCTTTTGTCTTTGAAAGCAAGCATGATCGAGAGCTAATCTTCAGGAATGAACCGTATTTAATGGGACCACAGGGTCTCTACCTCAACAAATGGAATCTAGACTTCGATCTGACTCAAGATGTCCCCTCCGCAGTTCCGGTCTAGGTGAGACTCCCGCACCTCCTTCTTCACTCCTGGAACCCTGAATCACTAGAAGCCATCAGAAATGTCCTCGGGAAATAAAAAGACAAAGCTTACAGGAAGAATTAATACTCATGCGCAAAGATCTGCATTGAAGTCGACCTCAAACATGGCCTCCCCGAAGCTATAAACCTCACCGTGGCAGGCTGGTCTCACATCCAGGAGCTTGATTACGAGCAAATCCCTTTCAAATGCAGGTATTGCCATGAATATGGCCACTTTTCACGGTACTGCAAAAAAAACCCATAGATATGGACTCAGAAAGGAAAACAGATCATTGGACAACCATCCAAAAAAATCCCAACCCTATATCTGGACCCAATGCCCTCTGGAAAGAAATCCAAGGCATCGGAAAAAAACCCCAGCAACAAAAATCCAAATCCACCAACAATGAGAATAGATTCAAAATCCTTGAAACCCCAGAAACTCAGGAAACCCATGAATCCCCTGAAGAAGGAGAAATCCTCGAACATCAAGAATCCCAAGAGATCCCCCAGATTCATGAATCCCAAAAATACCCCCAACCCCAGAATACCTCAAGTCCTAAAAAATCCATTGAAACACCCTCTCCTTCCTATGTCGAAATCACCAAACCAGATCTATAGCCTCCCCCACCTCTTCGAAAGACTTTGTAGATAAATCTTCCAAAAAACTCGAGTGGAAATCAAGCAAAGACATAAGAGAAGAAGAAGCTGAACATGAAAAGACTCAAGGATCTCAAGCTACACTTAACATGGCCTTCAGCAGAAACACCAGAGCTAGGATAGCAGGAAAGAAAACGGGGGACACGTTAGGGGGGGGGCTCCATTTACAATAGTAAATAATGAAGATGGTTTCTTGGAATTGCAGAGGATTGGGCAGCCTCGAAAAATTAGACATAGTCAGATATCTTCAAAATATGGATATGCCAGACATCCTCATGATCCAAGAAACCAAGCTCGATGAAAACACTATCCTCGCCATTGGAAAAGAAAAGTGGAAAAAGAACGTCGACATGGCAGACAGAGCTAGAGGAGCCTCCAATGGCTTGGAAACCCTTTGTTCCTCTAAAAAGATCCAGCTACGCAATTCCTTTTCCACTCAACACTGGGTATTTACAGAACTCATGTACATTCAAAGCAATATTCAGATTTCGCTCTTCAACATGTATGTTCCTAATCTCTACTCTAAAAAAAACTACTATTGGAGTCTTCTGGCATATTTCCTTGAGGCATATACACCCGAAAATCTTATTCTAGTAGGAGATATGAACATAACCTTCTCTGCATCTGAGAAAAAAGGAGGCAACCCCGGAAGGGACGCTTTCAAATCACAAGTTGAAGCCATTATTCAGACTCGATATCTACTGGATATCAAACCTAAAAAAGGTAGATATGCATGGTCCAACAAGCGATTAGGAAAAGGAAACATAATGGCCCGACTTGACAAATTCCTTGTTCACAATAGTCTCCTAGACGAGGGACATATTGTATCATCAAAAATCCTGCCTAACCTAGCATCGGATCACAAACCGATCCTACTCCACTTTCAAGAAGAAGAGAACCTCAGACCAACCACATTCAGATTCAACCCTCAATGGTTAAATTATGAAGGACTCTGGGATATCTTAGACAAAGCATGGAGAAATCCAATCTCAAGCTCCCCTGCTATCGTTTGGGAACAGAAACTCATTGCCACCAAAAAAGTGCTCAATATTTGGGCTAATGTAACATCCGAAAATTTACTAAAATTTAAAAAATTTTAAAGTAGCAATAAATACTGAAATTGCTAATGCAGAAAATAAAATAATTACTAATCTTTTAACTAATGATGAATTACGATAACAACAATTTATACTTCATAGCACAAAGTACTGCATTAGTTCTGCTTGTGTTTATTTGTAATCTACATACTGTAATTAAGTTTATCTTGTGATATATTTTCTTGATAAAGTACTGACAGTTTGCTTTTGAATGGTGATGAGGAGTCCTATGGGGTACCCTAAGGTTTACTTAGTTGTTTTAGCTAAAGCATTTGAACGTGTTTCCTTTTCGCAGATTTGTAGGTAAGGGTATTACGACAATTTCAGTAAAACAAGTAGTTCTAAATTTACTTTCAGCTAGCCGTCAATGCTTTATGATAACTATAAGTACTCCCGTGCATGAAAGTTATTAATGGTATGGATCTTCAGTTTTTCTTTAGTCCTCCAAGTGTTGTCTTAACCATTTTTACAAGTCGTAGAAGTCGTAACTAATAATATCTAATCTAGACTCTTTAGTGAATCGTCCAAAAAGAGATATGTACAGTCTGAACTCTCAAATACATGCTAGATTACAATGTATAAGTGTTTGTTAAGATCCTGTCATCATTTCTCCATTTGCAAAAATAGTGGTGTTAACATGTATGTTTATTACGGAATGTTCCAACTTTACGTAATACTCCAAAATCAATGTTTATAATAATTTCATGGTTAAAACTAGAAGTCACAAAATTAACTATAAGAGTTTATAAATTTCTCAATATATAGGAATGTGATGATTCATACTATTGTAGCAATGATTTGATATATTATGACTTTCAATACGATGATGTTATAAGTATGAGTTTGTGACTAAGGAACTTTAGACATTTCTTATTAAACATTTACATGGTGAATAAAGTAGCATTGTACCTAAATAAAGGGTGGACATGCAAACCTAATAT
Organism: Larix kaempferi; assembly: GCA_027924585.1. Lineage (NCBI taxonomy): Eukaryota > Viridiplantae > Streptophyta > Pinopsida > Pinales > Pinaceae > Larix > Larix kaempferi. The sequence continues at coordinate 7,825,643 of BSBM01001051.1, forward strand.
TACAATGTGCATTTCCGAAGTGTTAAGCTATATGACAAGCGTTATGTGCTTTCTATAGTTTGCGATCCATGTATTACAAAATTATTTGAGCAAAACATACAAACATATATTAATCATGTATCCTATGATCGATACTTGGAAAATAAATTATAAGTAAGGGTGTTGACTATATAATTTGAATACTGTAATGGAATATTACGATGTAACTATAACCTTGAACTGAATGTGCAAATGACAGGGCATTAAATGGCAATGTGCTGGCAGTCTATCGTATCTAGTTCCAGCATTAAATCCATCTTCCTACCATGTTGAGTGGAAGTCTTATGTGGATGCCCTCGTGGTTGTAGATCACGTGATAGTAAACATCACAACCTGTCACGACACTGAGCTGTTCACTGCTTAAACCTAAGGTCTTACGATTTGGATGTCATGGTGGGTGTGATAATAAATATAGCATTCAAAGCGTTGCTGCCCGATTCTTGACGTGCCTGGTTGGCATCATCTCCATCGTTGATCTCAAATGCCTTGGGCTTTGAACATGAAACCCTAGTCTTTCATTGCATGTATTGTTGAAGTGTTTCTTTGGCCTTCATTTCACTTGGTAGTGGTAGGATGGAGAGCCCGACCACCTGCAACATTGTAGGGTTTGTTAGTTGAGGTTGGGAGGACTCCTTCCTCAGTTTCGACCCTTGGACCTGTAGGGAAAATTTATCAATTTCAGTTTTCAGTTTCTTTTGTAAAGCCGAGCCTCGGTGCAACCTTCGCTGGTGTTTTTAGGTAGTAGTTTTCAGGGTTTTAGTGACTACAATCTCTGAGGATGTAGTTTGGACCGAGGTGGATTCTTACTACATAACGAAAGGATCCTTAGGTTTTGGTTTCCTTCTTTGTCGCAGTTGATCAAATGACTCCATTGTTGTTTGTTACCAGTGTCTTAAACTTGGAGCTATGTTGCACAGGTAATGTTTCAATGAGAGTGTTATAGTGCTATCTATTTTGTCTATTTTAAAACTCAGTGATTATCGTTTTAACCTCTAAAGGGTTTTGTGGCAAGTATCACTTCTTCGAAAAGTTAAAGGGCTCGAAGTTTGGTGAGAGGACACTACTCAACACCGATAAGCCTCGGTGGTACTCTTCTTTCGTAGGTGCTCCTGGCACGAGGTGTTCGATGCTAGATGTTTGACGAGAGCTTGTCTGTGTTTCCTGGAAAGGGTCTTTGCCATTGTTATGATGTTTTTAGAGTGTTACCATGATAGAACAGAGGATTGAATCCTCGGTCTGGTTTGATGGTCGGCACAGCAGCGCTCTGCTGTAGCGTTTGCTAAATGTAAACTTTGATAGGGATAGGACCCTTTGTTGTTTCAATGAAGTTACTGAGTTAAGAAAACTTTTATATGACTGAGCGGTTTTTATGAACCAATGAATTTTGACTAGAATTAAAATGTTGATAATGGTCATGAGCCATAGACTAGTTTATTTCTCGACAGATAAACCTTGTGCTCGTATTGTCTAAGTTTGAGTTTGGAAAATGATAATGTGACTCCGTTTTGATTTTGAGCCATTACTTAAATGAATATTATGGTTGATAAAATAATAGTTCTCTTGTATGATATTGATTGTATAATAGATAGCTATTGTGAATGTAAAGGTTGAACTAAAGAATATGTTTGGTTTTGCAATTTAGATATAATAAATTGATGTTTACGTTTTCAAGTGTTGGGCTCTAAATTGACTGTATGGTAGTCTTAGGGTTTTTAAATTGAGACACTGAAAACGTATGCAAACTCTGCTATTGTTGAAATCAGTCTCATAAATTCTTTTGATAAACATTTCTATGGAAGAGTAATCAGTAGCTAAGGAATCGAAAGAAATTAATGCATCCTCATCCTCAATAAGAAGTACATTCTTACTGCAAAAATTTAGAATACATGTAAGCTTTAAATTCAATTCAACAAAATGTTGTGTAACTATAGAAGACTATAGTATTGAATATCATATATGTTTAGTATTACAACTAATTTTCGAAAAGCATAAGTACAGTAAGAAGAAAATATTGAAAAGTATTACAAGACTTGTAATAACTGTTTTGCTTATAGTCCTTTATAATTTTGAAAGAAATGATAATATGATACATATGTATTTTGAAATCTGGAAAGAAGTAATTAACTTAAGTGTAAACCCTAGGTTTGTAAACAGAAAGGTAATATCTATTTTTGACAGTATGTGAAAGATAACATTAAAATGCCTGTACTAAGAAATGTTATTTCGATCCTAAATCTAGACATATACTCCATATCATAGAACATGATTGATAAGAAAATGTAGTGAAAGTCAACAGCATTAGTCTCTTCATTCATTTGGAAATCAGCCTATCAAATCATCTATCTTAAATTTTCCTTCTCTATACTAGAGTACTATGCAGAAGACAGCATGGGGGAAAATACAGAGCAGTTATTTAATCAATCATCTCCCTTACTTAACCAACATTATACAAAATCATGCTTAGGTCAGAAAATGAAACAATTACTTCTGTATGCTATTAACTGTAAATACTAAAACTACAAATGCAGAAAATCATATAACTGAATATAAACAGGATAGAACAGTAGAACCTGGTGAATGTAGGAGAAACAAACAACCCAAGGAGACTGTTCCACCCAACCTATTCTTGAAGACAGCCAAATTACTTGCCTTAGGACCCCTGAGCTTGTTCACTGAACCACTAGGAAGAAGAATCTGTAGAAGCTTTAGGTCATCAACTTGCAGCAGCAATTTGGATCATTCAGTCCTATAGACTTAGCAGTCAAAGAGACCTTCACTAGCACCTCTGGTTCCCTTCTCAGAATATTTTCAGCAACCTCACAATGCACTTCCACTTAGCCTCCCTATTCGAATCTCTCAATGATCACCTGATACACTTGAGGAATTATTTCTGTAGAAAATAATGTAGATCTCCCTGCCCAATTCGAAATGCCTTATCTAGGCTTCCTAGGCCTTTTTAGTGGTTAACCTGGTCATTAATGAGCTAACAGCTCTGCTCCACCCACCTGGGGGATAATGCCATATTTTTAGGGGTTGTTGTCCCATAACCAACAACTAGTGGTGGAGTGAAAATGCTGACATCTGTCCCATGCCTTCTAACAGCTTCCATTCCTCCTAGTGGGTCAGTGAACACTCATTTAACAGTTCCCTTTGGTGTTTGTCTCATGTTTTAATCAAATAATAAAAATATGTTTATTACAATCATCCTTGACCAGATTTGGTCATAATTACAAAACTTTGTAATTATAATTTAACATAATGTTTTTGCAATTAAAATAAATAGTCTCAAAATTTGGGTAGGTGACAGCTAAAGACAATTGTCCCCCACCCTCTAGTTCTAGAAAAAAAGTTGTCAATAAGCTTGAGACCATTCAAACCTCACTTGAAGAAATCCCAATAGACAGTGCACTCCTCCAAGAAGAGGCCAATCAACATATCAAGGTCCATCAATCCTTTCAGAAAGAAGAAGACTTTTGGAGATTAAAATCACGCAGCACATGGCTCAAGGCCGGTGACAGGAATACTTCACTTTTTCACAAATAAACCAAAATCAAGAAGTTGTCCAACCACATCTCAGAAATCAGAATGGAAAATGGACTCATTGTTGAAGGGCATAAAAAAATCCAAGAGGCAACATATGATCACTTCTCCAACCTATTCATGGAGGTAGAAAATATAGGCAAAGAGGATAAACAGATTCTTCTTAACCACATTCCAAAAAACATCACACTGGACAACAATAGTGAGCTCCTCAAACCATTCACAGAGGAATAATTTATCAACACGATCTGGTCTTTTGACCCCGACAAAGCTCCAGGACCAGACGGGTATTCAATTGATTTTTTTCAAACCTGCTGGCAGTATATCAGGAAAGATTACATGAGAATGGTCAAAAATTTTCACTCCAAGGCAAAGATTAGAGGCTGTACCAACTCCACATTTCTTGCACTCATACCAAAAGAATCAAATCCTAGCTCCTTTGGCTGATTCAGACCAATTTCGCTATGCAATTATTCATACAAAATCATTTCAAAAATGCTGGCCAACAGAATGAAGCCCCTCCTCACAAATATCATCTCAGACAACCAAGGAGGATTCTTAAAAGGGAGACAAATTCTCGACAATGTGATCCTCGTTCAGGAATCCATCCACTCTAGCAAGAAGCGCAAGGAAAAAGGTATGTTACTCAAAATTGACATGGCTAATGCCTTCGATTGCATCAATCACTCCTTCCTTATCAAAATTATGAAATGCTCCGAGTTCAGCGAAACCTTCATAAATTGGATATCATCCTGCATTAGCGGGCCCTAGATTTCCCCTCTGATAAATGGACGCCCCACACACTTATTCCAAGCATTATGTGGAATCTGACAAGGCTTCCCGTTGTCTTCCTTTTTATACATCATCCTCGCAGACTCTCTCAGTCGCAAGCTTAACTTTGATTTACGAACCGGCTCCCTCCCTGGCCTCAATCTAGCCCCCAATTTCATGGCCCTAAACCATTCCCTATTTTTTGATGACTCCCTCTTCTTGGGAGGTGGATCCTCATTTATAGCTTGAAAATTCAAGCAGAATCTGACATGGTATTGCAATGCATCGGGAGGCATTATTAACCAATGCAAGAGTGTTGTCTACACCTGGAACTTAAGCAATAACTCTACCACCAACATCGGACACATCCTCGAAATAAAAGTGCACAAACACTGGGACAACTTCAAATACTTGGGCCTCCCCATTTCAAAAGGTCACACGAAAATTGAATTCTGGAAGGAAACTATATGCAAAATCAAGACCAAAATCAGAAACTAGGGAGGTTACTAACTCAACAAAGCTGGAAAATTAATCTTGATTAAAGCAGTACTCTCAGCACTCCCTATTTACCAATCATCCCTCCTTATAGCACCCAAAGGGATCTGAAATCAAATAAGTAAACTCTTAAGAGACTTCCTTTGGAGTGGGGGCAAACACAACGAGAACAAGCTGCACCTAGTGAACTGGAGCATCATCAAGCAGCCAAAAAGCTCAGGTGGCCTCCAAATTCGCGACCCTCACCAAGCAAACATAGCATTGGGTGGAAAAATACTCTGGCATATACTTTCCAACAGACAGTACCGTGCAAGTCAACTTCTTAGGAAAAAATACTTAACTGTCACTATGCTAAGATGCCTCGACTACAAGCCCAACTCTAAAGGATCCTCGATATGGGCATTATGTAGAGCTACCTGGGACATATTCACGCAGAACCTCTACTGGATTCCTGGAAATGGAAGGAACATTAACATTTTTTCTAACAAGATCATGGGACGCCCCCCACTCAAGGAGAAGAATGATCTCCACGACATTGCCAATTGGCTTGCTCATAACAGAATTAAAACGTTGAAAGATCTCAGTGTTTGGAATTCCAACGGTGATTGGTAGGATCGGAAAATTCATGATATCCCAACTAATATTGAACACTCCAGAATCCTCCTCATGGAAAATATGGCTGGTTGTGCCCCTTCCCACCTACAAGACCAAGACAATCGTGGCTGAGGGCCAAAAAGGAAGTATACAGTTGCTCTTGGTTTCAAGGCCCTTCAAAATCATGATAGCTCTATGAAAAGTTTATGGAGCATGGTATGGAACCCATTCGGACTCCCCAAAATTAATTTCTTCATATGGACACTCTCTCACAGGAAAATACTGACTGGGGACAATCTAATCAAAAGAGGCATCAGTGGGCCACACAGATGCAACTTATGTCGAAGAAACACGGAATCAATTGATCACTTATTTTTGGAATGCCAATTTGCTAAAACTATCTAGAACCACATGCTCCAAATCCCTAATGTGACTATGTCTATCTTCAAATCCATCAACTACTTTCTCAAAAACTGGAACTCCATCTATCCTTCCCCTCTGTCAAAAAGAAAACTCTGGTCCCTCATTTGGCTCATGATTCCTAAATTCGTATGCTGGAAAATTTGGATTGCTAGGAACAAAGCCTTATTCCAAGACTCCTTCACCTCCCACCTAGAAGTTGTTGGACAGGACAAAATCCTCCTTATCGAATGCGTACATTCTTCCCATCTCAAGACGGATACAAATCTCAATACAAATGAGATTCTTTGGCTTGGCACCCTCCCTCCCAATCCCAAAAAGGTTGTAATATTAAGACCTCGGATTCTGCCACACTGGAAACTCAAACTCACCATCTCTGAATTTCAAGAATGGAGAAACAAACAAAACATTGACAGCTTGCTCTTCGATGGCACATCCAAAAAGAACCCCGGACCGGCTGGAGTAGGAGGATTCCTTCTCTCTGCAGGAGGAACAACGGAAATCAAATAAAGGTGGAGCCTAGGAATTTGCTCCAACAATCTTGCAAAAGCTTTGGCACTATTAAAAGGATGTCAGATTGCCAAAAATCACAAAATTAACAAAATTCATGTATTTGGAGACTCCAATTTAATCATTCAAGCTCTCAACATGCACACTGACTCCAATGATCTGGTGATAACATGGATCATCCACCGCATCCGGCAAATTGTGACCTCTTTCACCCACTTCAAAGCATTCCACATATTGAGAGATTTAAACAATGAAGCTGACAGAGAAGCCAAAGCTGGCACAAGTCTTGAATATGGGAAGCTTGAATTCTCGAATGGAGAAATGGCTCATCAAAACATCCCTTAAACACTGCATATGACATTTGTGAGCAAATCGGAAGCTTGATCAACATTCCTCGCCATCCATCATCGATATGGTTGCACATTGAGAACAGACACACTTTTAAACAATTATGATTAGCACATACCGTGGTTGCTGAGCATCTAAACATTAAACAAACCTGATCAGCACATATCATGGTTCTGTAGCTCGACCTGGGCAGACCTTCCTTTCCACGCAGCCTGCCAATGCATCAACATTCTGATAATATTGAAGAAACTCGAACTCTGCTTTCATCTCAGTCTTGGACTCTGTAGCAAATGAATTTGCATTGAACTGGATTGGATCAGCCACGGTTCCATATCATTCTTTTTTCTTTTTTAATACATTTTACCCGTTTTTGTTATAAGAAAAAAAAATTATAAAAAATGAGAAAAATAACCAAATTTTTAAATAAATTATATGATACTCATAAATATGTTAGAATATGACGATAATGATGATGATGATATTTAACATTTATTCAAACCAAATAAATACTAAATATACTAAATCTATATGTTATATTTTATTTTATATCTAGGTGTCTTTATTGTTATTAACTTTTCATTAAATATTTTGCAAAGATACAGAAAAAGTAACAAAAAAAATTGTAATTTCCCTTTTTATAACTATTTATTTCTTAATAATAATAATAATAAGTGAAATTAACAAGCGCCTCTTTTAAATGTTTTAACATAGTAGTTTAAGGATGTTTTAATATAGTAGTTCTAGAATAAAATGATATTACAATATTAGCAATTTCATTAATATTTTAGATATTATAAATGAAAAATTTATTACATATTATAAATAAAAATACATAACATAATGCTTTATAAAAATGTCTCTTAATTTTATATAAAATAATTTATATATTTTTAATAAATAGTGCATCTATCAAAATCCTTAACACTAATACGTTAAATTATTGCAAAGTCTCAACTCATCTTATAATTTTATACAATTTATATATAGAAAACCATAAAATGAAAGAAATAATTTGTTATTTTTAAGAATTTGTTGTTTTCTATATATTAAAAAGTAGTATGAAATTTTTTTTTTTAATAATTTATATTTATATATTAATATTAAATATAAATAATAATAATTATGATTTTTATATAAAAATAATAATTTAAATTTTTTCATTTTATAAACGTAATATTTAAGAAAATCATTTTACTTTATTATTTTATTTTTTCATTGATATTGTAATAGTGCATTTTTTTTTCCACGAAAAAAAGCATATTATTGTTATTCATAAGCTTAATCAAATAGTACATGATATGCATACAAAATGTAGCCTCCTCAAAAATATGAACAAAGCTATCCATTTTTACAAAGTCATCCAAAAAGCAGAAATATTAAACCCGATCATCAAAAAAGGATTCACAAGAAGTCTTTAAAGAAGTAAGAACAAAGAACTAGAGTCAATCAGCTTGTCTTCACAATATTCATCCCAAAGTAGGAGATCGTCCTCTCCCTCTAACGCCTACTTAGAAAGCTAATCCGCCTGTGAATTGAATTCACGATATATATGCTATAGAGAAGTTTTACTGAATGATTTCAATTCAGCTTGAATCCGATTGCACCAACTTGCTAAATTCAATACCTTTAAATCATAATCACCTCTAGCCCAGTTTATGGTAACTCGAGAGTCACCAAAAATGTTAACCTGTGCCAGTCCGAAAAGGTTTGCCACATGAAGAACACACCACAAGGCTAAATGTTCAGCTCTCATATTTGTACCATAACTGCATTTGAGATGAAGATTGAAAAATTGTTCAGAGTTGAGAAAAATTACTCCCCCTGCACCACAACTCCCCGAATTGGTTACCCCATCAAACAAGAGAACAGGATCATTAAAAGATAGATTAAAGTGTCCAATATTACGCCGCACAGGTTCAACTTCAGCAGTCGCATACTTCAAATAATGTCCCAGAACATAGTTGTAAGTAATGTCCACATTTGGAACATGGTTCTCAAAAAGAGCTTTGTTTCTCTCCCACCAGATAGCCCAGCAAATAAATACAGGAAGAGTAGAGTAAGACTTACACCTTTTGATCCAAGAATGTAAACCAGCTTCAACACTACATCCTCCCCAAATCTCAGTAATACCAAACTTTTGATAGATCTTCTTCCAAAGAGCTTGAGTGAAAAAACAATCTATGAACAAGTGAGATGCCGATTCCGCATTATTCTTGCAAATGATGCACATATTTGGCCCATTCCAACCCAACAATGTCAAATTATCCCAAGTTTTAAGTTTGTCCAAAAGCACAAACCAAATAAAGCATTTAATTTTCTGTGAGATGTGCCAATACCAAATGACTCTGTACCACCAATGATTGGGGATTATACATCTTCTTTTAATCATATAACTGTAAGCAGAGGCAGCCGAAACCCTGCATGTGGTCTCATTACCTGCCCAAACTACAAGATCGTCCTCTAAACCAATACAAATGCCAGCATTATTTAAAGAACTCACAAATCTTTCCCATTCATTGCTGGGATTCCTAGGAAGCAGTTAATCCGCAGCATCCATCCAATAGTTCTGCAAACCGTTTTTAGCAATAGAGTTCAGGGTGACAACACCTTTGTTCCTTAAAGAAGATAAAATCTCAAAAGACAATATATACTCATCATTCAACCCAACAATCGGGTCAACACCAACAGCCACCTCCCGCCCATTCCCAACTTTCCAGTGCAACTCAGCTGCAAGCCAACAGTAGACTTTCATGAACCCATTCCATACAGGTGAAACCCTTTTCACAATCTTTCATGGTGTCCTAAGACAATTAGAAAGCTTAGTCTTGACATATTTTTGGTGGATAACTTTCGACCAAAGAGAATTTCCAAACAAAGCCCTCCAGAGACTTTTAAGTCGAAGTGCAACACTAAAAATTGATAGGTCCTTTACCCCCCATCCACCAGAATTATATGGTAGAGAGATCCGTTCCCAACTAACCATAGAAAAATAAGAATTCTTCAACCCCCCGGTCCATAAAAAGTTAAATACAATTCTTCTCAGTCTAATGAGCACCGCACAAGGAACCGGCAAGAGAGAAAACTAGTAGATAGGTGTCCCCATGAGCACAGATTTAATCAGCGTATGCTTACCACCAACAGATAGTAGCCGGTATGTCCAATGACAGATACGAGTTTCAAACATTTTTATCAACCAATTCCAGTCATTAATGAGGTAACCATTTGGTTTAAAATGAAAACCAAGATATGTGAAACCATCAGACATCTTGCAGCATTTATAGGGCATCACCGATTGAATAATTCTAACCATATTAGTCCCAATCAAATTCGCATATAAACATGACTTATGTAAGCTGACCTTCATACTAGATGCCTTGCAAAAAATACCTATAATATTGTGATATGCCTGCCATTCATCCATCGAGTCAGAACCTGCAACTAATACATCATCCACGAACAGAGCATGCGTGATGGATAAGTCTTTAGAAATTTTCAAACCTTTTATTTTAACTTCCATCTGATCCTTCTTAATCTGCCTACTGAGACCATCAATGACCAACAGAAACAGTAAGGGAGCTAATGAACAGCCTTATCGAATTCCTCTTGAGCAGCTGAAGAATGAAGTAGGGGCCCCATTGACCAGAACAGCAATGTTCATCGAGTTAACACATGCCATTATCCATCTAATAGCAAGGGCAGGAACCCCAATTTGTATCAAGACAATCCGGAGGAAATCCCAACTGACTCTGTCGTAGGCCTTTTCAGGATCCATTTTAAGAATAATAGCCTTCAATTTCTTACTCTTGATGGTATGGAGAATTTCCTGGGTAATTCCAACAGCATCATGTATTTGACGATCCTATAGGAATCCAAACTCCTCAGGGGAGATACATCTCGACAATACAGGCTTCAATCGGCCAGCAATTATCTTCGAGACAACTTTATAAGCAAGATTACAAAATGCAATTGGTCTAAAGTCAACAAAAGACTTTGGATCATTAACCTTCGATATAAGAGTAAGAAATGTAGAATTCAGTGCACCAGAGATGTAGCCTTGAGTTCTAGTGTGCTCCACCATTTTCAAAAGTTCATCTCCCATGATGTCAAAAAAATGCAAGAAAAGCTCCACAGGCCAACCATCACGCCCTGGACTTTTCTCTTTAGCAAACAGCTTGAGGGTACTCTCAACCTCCTCCAGAGTGATCTCCGAACACAAATCAGCTGCCTCCTCGTCATCATAAAATCTAGGATAAAGTCTAGCCACTTGAAGTTGAGAAAGTAAGTCACGACCTTTGTCATCAGCATATATATTGCTGAAATGTTTAATAGCCAGAGCCTGAAGATTCTTCCCGCCATACACTTCATTACCTTCCTGATTATCAATCTTCCAGATGGTATTGTTATTCCTCCTAACATATGCATATGAGTGAAAAAATCTAGAGTTTTTATCTCCTGATTGAACCCATAGTGCACAACTTTTCAGTCGCCACTCCATTTATTCCTTTAAATAAAATTGCTCCTTCTCGGCTTCCAAATGTTTCAGAATTTCAAACTTATTACTGTCTAAAGGAGCCTCCAGGTTATAAGAATAGAGAAGCTGCAATCTTGTTTCCACATCAAGTAAAGTCTGCCTATCTATCTGCTTCCTCTGATGGATCCAATGAGATACTTTACCTTTGAGATCTTTTAACTTCAAACAGAATCGGTCCACAGGGTTATAATCCTCACAGATATTCGAATTAATCCAGGAATCCTTTACAAAAAGCACAAACTCCTCATTTAAAAGCCACGAACTATCAAATTTAAAAGGATAATTCTATTGAAAATCACCCTCTTCCAACTGCAAAAAGATTGGCCAATGATCAGACACCTTGAATTTTCCAACCCAAGATCGGTAGCACTTACAAGACTCCAACAAAGATGATTTAACCAAAAACTTGTCCAATCTTTTATGGATGCAATCCAGACCTCTCCTACCATTGGACCAAGTAGGGGCTAGAACACCTGTGCACACATCAATGAGTTCATTATGAATTAAATACTCGGAAAAATAGTCAGCCAAAAGATCTAGCTTGGCATTAGCTCCCCAAACTTCTTGAGCCAGCCTTGTAAAATTGAGATCCCCCGCCACGATAATATGATCCTTATCCAATAGCCCAGACCTTTGCAAACCATTCCAAAAATGTTCCCTGTTCTTATAAGGAGCATAACAGTTCAAAATGGATAACTGAAGGTTATTAGCTTTACAATAGCCTTCCATCAAGATACCCCACACAGTTTTATAGACAACAAAGGAAAAACATCTAGGGTCCCATGCCACTAACAACCCACCAGACATACCGTTGGAGCTAATAGCAGAGACCTCCCACCCTCCCAAAATACCAATAATTTTAGCAAGCGCAACCATATCCTCACACATGGTTTCCTGCAATAAAATGATGCTAGGGTGAGTAGTAGTGGTAAGGTCGGTAAGGGCTCTAACTCGCACAGCCCTTCCCAACCCCCGAATATTCAAGGAGAAAATAGACATTAGGAAACCCTATCTGAGGGGGAAACAGCTCTAAGGCCCCCATGATGAACAGCAATCCCAGCTACATCCTCCCCTAAGTCAATTCTCTCAGAGATAGGCATATATCCCAAAACATCCTCCCTTGCCAAAGCATCCCTCGCCCTCCCCGTCTTTCGAGCTTTCCTTAAAGTGACATTCCTAAATCTGACCGAATTCACCGACTGGACTAAAGGATTAGTAGAGGGGTTTTTAGAAAAAACAGGTAAAGGGGTAATGGAACTCTCTCCTTCCGAAGCCCCATAACCAGCTTCCCCTAAGAGTGTCAAATCATTCGACTTAGATGTGCCCACAGCTAGTAATGGCGAATCAGTCAAAACCCTCCCTTTAGGATGACCCCCAATACAACCAACAAAGCTCCCCAACACAGTAATAGAGTTTGAACTCAAATCCTCCACACCCAAAGATGACCCATCCTCAAATAAGTCATGACATGCCTTTGATTTATCAGGAGTGGAGGTCCCATCAAGTAAGGGGGAAACCCCAAGAGGATCAATTCTCAATACCGTAACCCCCGATGCAATCTTCTTACTTAAAATCGCTTCCGCATCCATAATCAAATTTAATTCTGCATTGGAAATATCATGGTAATTAGGAATAGCAGGAAATTTTGACTTACCTGAAGCCAGAGGATGCATTGCATCATCCACAGACTTGACCAAGGATTCAGGGAAATTTGTAATGTCGGAGTCATCGGATAAGTAGCAGGTACAGGAAGTTCCAGACAATGAGCTTTCGTATGCCCAGTCTACTGACATCGAAAACACCGAAAGGGCACCTTGAAATAATCCAGCCGCTGACGCCAGACCTTTGAACCCCAATCCAATTCAATCTCCGTCGGAAGCCCATTTGCCATTTCAAAGGCCACCATCACTTTAGCATACCTCCGATCAAAACCATAGAGGGAACAATTATCCAACCTCACAAATTTACCCATAGAGTTTGCAATACCGATTAAAATGTTCTCAAACCACAGTTCTATGGGAAAACCAGGGATAAGCAACCAAAGATGACTGATACACTGAACTTCCCGAAGTGGGTCAAAGGCCACATGCCATTTTTTCAGGCATAGCGACCCTTCTTTAAAACACCAGAAGCGCTTAAGGATACACCCCACATGTTCAGGTTTTGAGAAGATAAACATGATCCATCCATTGATTAGCTGGAGAACCCTTGGGAGATCACCAACTATAGGCATCCAATGTTTGCGAACCTACTCGACTAAATCCTTCTGATCACCAAATGTAAACTCCAATCTCCCAACTATAGCCCTGGAGGCTAACATTTCGATTCGGTCCAAGTTAGTTTCCACAGGAATGGTGAAGCAGTCCAAACCTTCACGGACCTTCAGGGATTTGGTCTGTCTGCGCCTTCTGGCTTTAGCCCCTTTAAAATGGTGAGGCCATGCTCCAGCAATGGTAGGTTTAGGGGTCAAAATGCACTCGTCCACTGATCCACCAAGAGCAAACCCTCCCTGGTATCAATCTCTACCAAGGTTTTGAGGTCAAAGGCCTTGAGAAGGGAGGGAATGTAGTGAATTATCATATTAATGGTGTGCAATAAATGACTTTATCTGACATGTATGGCTATAGGAATATGACTTTAGGTATTGGGATCAATTATACCTATCTCTTATGCTTTGAGCTCAAAGCATTTAAGGAAGGGAATGTTATGTCCCTAACACAACCCTTCTTTAAAACACCATAGAGACCCTTCTTTAAAACACCAGAAGCGCTTAAGGATACACCCCACATGTTCAGGTTTTGAGAAGATAAACATGATCCATCCATTGATTAGCTGGAGAACCCTTGGGAGATCACCAACTATAGGCATCCAATGTTTGCGAACCTACTCGACTAAATCCTTCTGATCACCAAATGTAAACTCCAATCTCCCAACTATAGCCCTGGAGGCTAACATTTCGATTCGGTCCAAGTTAGTTTCCACAGGAATGGTGAAGCAGTCCAAACCTTCACGGACCTTCAGGGATTTGGTCTGTCTGCGCCTTCTGGCTTTAGCCCCTTTAAAATGGTGAGGCCATGCTCCAGCAATGGTAGGTTTAGGGGTCAAAATGCACTCGTCCACTGATCCACCAAGAGCAAACCCTCCCTGAGGCAGGCTAGAATTGGAAAACAAAGTTGAAAATTTATTAATGATTATTTAATATACAATTTAATAAAGGAATTTTTAATAAAAATATTTTTAGAGGGAAGTTACTCATTAAAGAAAAGATTAAGTTGAAAAATACTTGTCAATTATAAAATAAGAAAAAAAAATATTAATATTCAAGATGCTTATGAAAAAAAAAAGTTTTAATATTTAAGATGCTTATAGATATTTATTGGGTAACTTAAAACTCACCTTATTCATTGCATTTGAAAATGAAATAATTATTTTTTGAGTAAACTAAAACTTATCTTTTTCATTGCATTTGAAAATGAAATGATTATTTATACATAAATTAAAACTTACTTAATTTTACATTTAAAAATGAAACAATTATTTCTTTAAAAAAATCTTAAAATTGTTATTAATTTTGAACCATTTTATAAATTATTGTGTGTATGAGATTTAAGTGTTTGGAAATTTCATATATAAAATTATAATTTAATTAAAACATTGATACAGATTGATACAAAATAAAGATAAAGTGTTGACTTATCTAAACGGTTGTTGTCATTAATATATATTTAATGTAGATGATTGCAAATTCGTGATAAACTTAATTTGGACAAGCCCAATCCTAGTGGAGAAATTCATGTGCATTCTAAAAGGCCATTTTATTAAGTTATTATATATAATTTAAATGCGATCCAGGAAAAAATAATAATAAAAAATAAAATGATTATGAAAAAGTAGGTAGGGGAGTAGGTGAAATAATGATATAGAAAAAAAATGATTACTAAAAAGTGGGTAGGTTGTAAGTTACAGCAACGACGGAAAACATGCTTGAAATCCTAGTGTACCACCCGCACATAATTCCTAAACATGATATTTATTAACCATCCCAATCATGTTGTGTGTTAAATATATAGATATTTATTAACCATCCTAATCATGGTGTGTGTTAAATATATAGATATTTATTAACCATCCTAATCAAGGTGGGTTAAATATTAGAGATTCAAGAAAGCAAGCAACCTCTAATACAAATAAAAACAGAAGCATTTTCTACTCTGAAATGGCAACCATTCTTATTTGACAATCTTAGAGAGCAACCATTCCTATTTGACAATCTTAAAGACTCATTATTAATGGACCACTAGCCTAATGAACTAGTTCACTTTACTTTATCAGAGCCCACACGCTAAGGAAGACCACAAATGCACTTCTTAAAGTAGGAATTTCATATATATAATTCTATCTTTTGAATTGGTCCAAAACTTACACTTAAATTATTTAATTGTAAAATAGAATTGGTCCAAAACTTACACTTAAATTATTTAACTGATTTGAAGTGGTGAAGGGGATTGAGACAATTCTTAAGGAAATCTGACTTAAGTTATTTAAGTGATTTGAAGTGGTGAAATTGTCTTAAGGAAATTTGAACTTTAGTGGAGGGAATGAAATATCTAACTTACCTTGTAATTAAATCATTAAGTCTTTGGAATATTGAGTTTTAATTTTTCTCTTTCAAATTAATATTATGAGTTTTCATTAAAATAAGTTTGACTTTACACTCCCCACGATAAGTGTGAAGCTCCACCCGCCATGCGGAGGACACATGTGTAACGTCTCAAGCGAGTGGAGGGGAGGACCATGCATGAATGCAAGTGTCCATCTTGGAAACCTATGGAACATGATCTCCTACTTCTCATCATAATGATACTCTCTGCCATCGCGTACAAGGTCTTGTGGGACATTTGATCAAGCACTAGGTTGGTTGGCTCATCCTGTGTGCGAGCTCTCATGGAAATTAACTCTTGTACTAACCACCTTTCCAAATATGAAGGCTTGGTGATTTGGTTTCCAAATGGGATTCGTTGATGTAGCCACCTCTGTCGCCATAGTTTGGAATGCTTCCTCGATCGTATCTCCCTGCGGACTACTTGGAATAGGATAACTATGTGGTGTTTCTTGCTCTACTACGCCGAGCATCCCACAGTTTGGAATTCTCTCGACCCACCACGGACTATGGCGATAAAAAAGGTGATGCAAAAGAAGACAATTGTTGACCCACAACGGACTCACATGCCATGGGCTAAGAAGGATATGGAGAATACTAAGGGGTTTTTTTAGCAGCAGGTGAAGCAGAGGGCGCGAGAGAGAACCACTCGGCTAGAAAATCGTCTGCAAATCCAAGATAGTTGACCTGATCTGGAGCAGTTGGTTGGAGATCGAGGGGTAATGGTGGAAAATTTTGACTCCACCCAGACTCAGGAAACATGTTACACCCACACACTGAGCATGATGTGGACCATGAAGGCATTGTTTAGTATGGTGTTGGATGAATGCGCAGAGGGAAAGCTCTGGTTTGATAGCGATGGTGCTTCTTTGGCGATTCAATTGGCTAGTCTGGAAGAGGGTATGAGGCGGTCGACACACAATCAAGTAGTGCCATACAGAAGAATCAACACCAAATTAGATGGCTTGGCTAGAGAATTGACATGGAAGACCTTCAATAAAGTAACCCCAGGTAGTTCATCAACCCTGTAGATGGTATTTCTTTGTTTTCCGAGTGCATGTCATCACGAGGCTCGACCTTCTGTCAAATCCGAGGTCCCAAGTACCCGCCACTTAGTTCTCTCTCCTACATTTATCTTTGATGATGATTAGTTTTAAAATGGATTTATTAGGTGTCAAGTTTACGTTTGTTTCTGGTTCAGATAGTATCAATTTTGCCACCTTGGTCATAACCCCAACCTGCGGAGGTCTTTTTTGTTAAATCTCTTTAGACTGTCAATAATAGGGATGTTTGTTTTCTATCATAGACAATTTCATATTAGAGGCAACAGTTTGAATAGTTCCATATGGACACACAGTGCTTCTCTGTTGATCTTTCTCGATCATGTACATCATTTTTAATTTAATAGAACTTCGAACCTTACCAAAAATAAATTTGACTTTACAGTATTAACTAAGTTTTTAGAACATTGAGTACCTAATCTTTTCTTCCAAACTAATGGTTATAGGTTTTCATTAAAACAAGCTTGACATCACACGAACAACAATTGGTATAAATAAAGAAAATTTAAAATTAAAAGATTCTAAGTTTTGAGAGAGAAAGTCGTTGTATAATATTGTTTATCAAACAAATCCATAGCATCTTAGTTATAAAAATGTGGGTATATTGCTTTACAAATTGTCTTTATATAATAATACTATATAATGACAAAACAAGTGTAATTATCAAAAAGGGATCATAAATTTCACCTAGGGAAAACGTTGATGATGGCTCACAATTCATTAATGGGCCCACGGGGCGTAGAATAGACTATGAATGGGTGTCTTGTTAAGGAACTCCTTACGTACGGTCAATGGTTAGAAACTCAGTGGGTACGAGCCTTACAAAAAAAATTGTAGCAAGAGGAAACATCTCTTGTTGGTGAGAATTCACAAAGCTTGAAATGCAAGCTAAAACTCCATTAATTGAATCTAAGGATGCATCAACCTCTTTAACCTACAAACCAAGATTTATTTTGCTCCAATTCCCAATATTTAAAGTGTGCAACTACAATTCATGTTTCCATGAGAAGGGTGTCTTATTATATGTTTCCTTGAAAAGTTGAGAGGTCTGACTACTAAGCAATAGCATTTCCACATTTCTTAATCCATTTCCTAAACCCTTGAATGTTCATGTCCATAAATCACAAATAGCAGGGCTTGTGCCTTGCTCTCAGAGTCCAAATGAGACATAGGCAGCACATAGGCACAACAACAATGAGAGAACAAGCAACAAGAAAGAGAAGAGAACCAACCGAGGTAAATGGATAGAGTGAAAGGACAACATGAAGAGGGAATGAATAAAACTTGATCATAATTCCCAAAATCCATTATGATGAAAATTAATGAATGCATTGGGATGGGGGAAGTAATAAAGTCTTGTCCATCACATAGGTGGAGAGACAACAAGTGAAAAGGGAATCCCTATAAGTCCCTTGCCTTGGAGCTAGCAACGGGAATCCCTACACGTTCATTGAGATGATCATTGGAAAACACATTTGGCTATGACGAAAGGTTTCAAGGTTAGAAAAGCATGCCTTAGGTGGCCTTTCACAATGGCAAGGCATGCTCAAGTGTTGAAGAATCTAGCAAGAGTGATTTGGTAAGCATAGCAATAAATATGAGTATTGTTGTAGAGTGACATTTTATAAAGGTTGCACGAAGAATTAGACATGTGGACGAGGACGTTCCTTGATTCATGGATACGCTGGATAGAAATTCCTTGACTTATGGGTGGTAGTTCCCTATAGCAATGTGGACCTACGAAGTTGAACATTCAAAGCCTTCAAATAATTTGAGGAGTTCGTTTCACTTTGATGGGAGTGTATTGCATGTTTGGGTTTGCTTGAGCATTAGGCACAATGAAAGGAACCTTAGAAGAAGGAAACAATTAGGCACCTCCCATCTATATAAAGAGGATGAAAACATTGTGCTAAGGAATTCAATTAAACAAGTGATCAAGAAGTGAACAAAGATTTCTAAGGTGTAAGTCTAGTTTTTTGCACAATGAATGACTTGGACGTTGGAAGAGTCTTAGACAATCTACATGGAGGACTTAGAAAACCTATAAAGTGTCTAAGGCATGGAAAAGCTAGATTGAGACTATTGCAATTGAAGAATGAGATATGTAAGAGGTAGACCTGCAAGTGCTTCAGGGGCTAGATTGTGCAAGTGCTGTGGCAATAAAAAAATGTGCCTTAAATCATTTGTACTTTGTAAAGAAAGTCATAGGCAGTTGTTGGACTCCCTCATGTACTCTTGTTGTTGTAACATTCTTTGTAATAAAGTTAATGCATCCACCTTAGGTGTCGCCCATATATCTATGTAGTGGTCTATTTACTTAATGTATGTTATTATTCCTTACAATGTTATAATTGGATAAGTATTAATGTATTTTAGCTAACTGTTAAAGAAGTATTGCTAGGATGTTCTATGACCACATTTGGACATTAGTCTAAGTGTTAGAGAACTTGGTTTCATATCTAAAAATTGTATCTTAGGTCATAGTTATGGGAAAACCCTAAGTGAAGATGCATAGTCTATTTATAGTAAGTGTAGTTTGGTCATGCCCTTGTGGAAAGGCAAGGCAGTGCCACATGCCCTAGGATGTTGAAAGTGAAAAAAAAATGGACAAGTCCTACAAGTCCATTATAGGTGGTATCAGAGCTACTCTTCATCCCCTTTTTGCAACAAAGGTGGTATCAAAGCTAATCCAAGCACTCTTCACCACATTTTGGTTGGCTTGGAAGAAATAGGAGGTTTAAATGACAAATCTAGCAAGTTGTAGCAAGGGTGACTCGAAGACAATGTGGTTGAAGGAAGTGGGTGTAGTTCCTTCATGTAGCAGGCAACAAGGATGGATCAATCCACACAAAACTTTGGTAAATTCTTTCTGTTTTCATGTTGCAAGAACCAAGTTGTAGCTACAGTCGAGACTTTCCTTCGAAGGTGTCTTAGAAAATAGTAGTGTTGAAGTAATGCAATGGTACATCATTGGGTGGCAAGTTCAATTGAGGAAATATATTTACAGGAAATGCTTGGTTCCATGAACTTGGAAGTAGAGAGGGTAAAATTGAGTCTTGAAGACTTGGGTGGATTCTCTCGGCATGCTAAGTAGGTTGATCCATTCTGGTTTGGAACATGGAATATGTAGAGGAAGTATCTTAGAATCCAAAGATGAAAGTTGCAATGGTGATCCGGGAAAATTAATCCAAGAATTCAAGACGATATCCCAGGCTCACTTCACAAAGTTGGATCAATCCAATGCATGGCCTAAAGACTTGATTCATAGGTTGCAAGTTGTGACAAACCAAGAATAAGTGTGGTTTCAAACTAGGTTGGGATCATTCATTGCAATGAAATATGCCCAAGATATGGAAACATCACAACATAAAATTCCTAAATGTAAAGGTGTGAATTTACTTGTTTCCATTGTTGCTAGAACCATTTTCCTATAAATTGTCCTTTGAAAGAAAATTTGCAAGCCTTGGAAGAATTCCAGGTTCAACAATTTCAAAATTAGAGTTGGAGGTTCTAGGTACCTTGATAGAAGGTTTGGTCAAGTTCATGATAGGAGTTCAATGACTTGATTTGCAAGGGATTTGCAAAGTGAAGGAAGGCATGACCTTTGTTTTGTCAATATGAGAGTCAGCGGGTTGAAGGTGGTAGCCTTGGTGGACATGGGTGATACCCATGCCTTTATAATCGAACATACTGCTAAAGGATTTCATCGTAACATTGAGGCAATGTGGCCTCATTCAATGTGGTGAACTTGACATTGAAGGCAATAAAATTAGGATCTCATTCTATACCTTTGAAGGTTGGGGAATGGTTTAGTGTTTTATACTTGATAGTGGTTCCATTGTATCAACATATACTCATCTTAGGAAAAGACTTTTTGAAACTTTCCAAAGCAATTCTATGCCCCATGAGAACTATTTGATGTTCTTAGATGGGACCAAGACTTATTTTGTGCATATGATGACTAGAAGGAAGTTGGGGTGGGACCAAGAATATCAGTTGTGAAATTGACTAAGGCATGGACATGAACAATATTTGTGCCATCGCACAACAACAAGGAGATTTAGTTTCAAGTGAAGGAACCTTGGGTGTTCATAACAATGTTGTCCACACAGAGAGTGAATCAGTAGCATTGGAGACTTTGGTGGATACAGTCTTAGAAAAGGCTAATTGATTGTGCACTTTGATGAACCAAAGACAAGAAATTGGAGGCAAGACGAAGTTTACACCAATAGTAGTTGCAAGATTTCGTGACAAAGGAACTCACTAAGATGCAACTTGTTTCACCAAAGAAGTATGTTTAGAAGGATTATACCAAGTTTTCATTGGAAGAAAACCTAGATGTTGGGTCTAAGCAGTGCAAGGAGGAACTTATTCAACAAAAATCTCAATTTCAAGACAATGGATTAGTTGAAGGAAGGCTTGGTGAATCCAATCCCCTTTCGATCACACTTCAACATTATAAAGACCAATAAGCTGAGAGAGGGGTCCTTTCATCATTGACTAATGGTTCATTTTGATCCAAGCGTCCATTGAATTTGAAGATAGCCATAAACCAATAAATTTCCCAATAAGAGTCTTCTTAGTGAAGACGACAATTTCTTTGTGGAGAAGCATGGAGGGGCATTCACTGAAGGGATCAACTCATTCTTCTTCACAAAATGATTGGATTAAGATGAGTTTAGAGAGGGGTGCTTTGATGCATTTTGTTATCAAGGGTGTTGAAAACTTACGAGGATAATCTTTAATACAAAAGCATTGAAGGAGTGTTGTAGCTATTCCCTCCACTAATCACCACCATAAACCATGTTAAAAAAACCTAATCAAAGCCGTAAAAAAAACATTTGCACCTCTTTTCCAAAAAAACAAAAATATATTTCTCAACATTCACTCCTCTGTTACTATTACCATAATGGCAAACTTACTGCGGTGAACCTATCTTTTTTTTTTCACATGTAATGGATACGGGGAAAATTGAACCCGCCCCACCCCGTATATCAGAATAGCCTATCTCGTGATGAACTGCTCTCATAAACCTCAACTTCATTTTTTCCAATAATAAGAACCCATGCTATAAAGCGCTACATTAAAAAGACTTCTTCCACCTACTTAAACCCACTAAAGATACTTGAAGGTTGAAATATCGGTAAATAAAAATAAGGGTTCACAATGAAATATGAATATTTTATACTACCAACTCCATAACAGTGATTTTGAAAACGAAATAAAATTAATTTGGTGATGGCCCTCGATAAATTATTTGTGGGTTTTAATAGTGTAAATATTTCTTGTCGGAATTTTCTCCATACAAGATTTATTGAGCTTTTTCTTGTATACACATTATCAAAGATTTAATAACTTAAATAATTTAAAATGATTTAAAATTTATTTATATAAAATAAATAATATAATATTATTATTTAATAATTAATTTGGTGATGGCCCTCGATAAATTATTTGTGGGTTTTAATAGTGTAAATATTTCTTGTCGGAATTTTCTCCATACAAGATTTATTGAGCTTTTTCTTGTATACACATTATCAAAGATTTAATAACTTTTTCCAACATAATCAAAGATTTAATAACTTAAATAATTTAAAATGATTTAAAATTTATTTATATAAAATAAATAATATAATATTATTATTTAATAATTAATTTGGTGATGGCCCTCGATAAATTATTTGTGGGTTTTAATAGTGTAAATATTTCTTGTCGGAATTTTCTCCATACAAAATTTATTGAGCTTTTTCTTGTATACACATTATCAAAGATTTAATAACTTAAATAATTTAAAATGATTTAAAATTTATTTATATAAAATAAATAATATAATATTATTATTTAATAATTAATTGTATAATATTTTATATTTAAAACATTTTATTATGTAAGATAAAAAATATTTCAATTCTATAATCCCAATTATGGAGAAGTTGTAAACCTTTCATGAGGTTTTTGTCTTTCCAAATTATATTTGAATTAATTTTTTTTAATTTTAATATGAAGATTTAAAAAAAAAATCAAAACTATTTTTAAATTAATTAATTAATTTTAATTTAAAATTTAAAATAAATAAATTAAACTTTCCTTAAATTAATTTTGAAATATTTAATTTTGAGCCAATTTTATTTTACTTTAATATGAATATGAAAAAACTATTTTTAAATCAATTAATCAATTTTAATAAAAAATCAAAACTATTATTAAATTAATTAACAATTTAATATAAAATTATTAAATAAATAAATTAAACTATCTTAAATCAATTTTGATATACTTTAATAAATAGAAAGATTTAAAAATAGAAGTCAAAATTTTCTTTTATAATATTATGATATGATTATATTTACAAATTTGCCAAATATTATTTTATTAACATTTATTTCTTTTGAAGTGTGTTAAACGTAACGTTATACTATTTGGACTTGCTGAAATCTTTAACAATTCTAATTAGATTTTCGTCCCAAAATAATCCAAAACATAAAATATTTAATATACATTATTTTTTTATTTATTGTAAATGAATTTAATAAAGTTGCAATGTTGAATGGTAATTCCTTTTTAAGTGGCTCCTAACCCCAATCCCTAACCCCAATCCCTAACCTGTAGGAATTGAACAAGTAACCTCTGGTGACAGCATCCACAAATTTCAACTACCCTACCACTGTAGGCTTAAAACATTTAACTTATATAATTTCTTTTTCATAATAAATAAATTTAATAAATATCGTTTTATTAAAATTTATATAAAATAGTTTATTTTATTTGTATATTAAATTTTTTAAATAAAAAATCTATGATCTTTTTTATTATGATATGTGTTTAAGAGAATCATAAATCAGATATGCCTTCGATAAAAAAAATTAAATTGCTTTTATAATTTAAATAAAAATACACATCAACGGAAATATCTGCCAACCCAAATACTGTAGAAGTATAAAGTGCACCGAATATTCCAAGCATGGATTAGCACAATCCTTAATAGAAGTACGGATTAGACTTTTGTATTAGCACATAAACATCCATAATTACATGCGCGGAAAGCCAACTAAAATTAGACAACGATCTAAAAGCTGTCGTGAGCCGGGCCTTCCAATTTCGCCCACCGGACAGCTCCACAAACAAATTCAGATCTCGAAGATTCTGAACTTGAACTACACGTCACTCTTCATTATCCGATCAAACCAATTTATGATACTTCATAATATACAAAATAAACTCTGAATAGTTTATGTTATATACAAAATAAACACTACCGGCGGTTCTCTGAAGAATTTCACTCCCTGATGAACAGAGGAAGTTGGGCTTAATGGAGAAGCGCTCGTCGAGACCTGTCGTTACAAATACCAACATAGAGAGCCATTCTGTTAGCCGGGATATTCCTCTGGATTTTGCGCTCCTGCTTTGCGTCGCTCTTTGAATATTCAAGCGGCTTATTAATCCTTTCATTTTGACAGTAAATATCCTGAGGCTGTTGGGATCTGTGCTGCCCTGACTTTAAGGCCAGAGTGTGCCTCCTTCTGTATGTTACATTGTCGCCAGACGGTTCCACAACATCCTCAGAAAACCGCACTTTCTTCACCAGATTCCGCTTTTTATCTGTTCATCACACAACACTTAGTCGCTTTTTGTCTTTTCCAAATAAAAAACTGTAAACACAATTAACAGGCCAACCCACCATACCTGGAGATGACTGGCAGCCATTAAAAGCTGTTGGGGTAGACTTCCATAGTCCCTCGGAACAAAGCTTTCCATAATGATCTCTTTTACCCAGATTCAACCTCCATACAATTGATGCTCTGCCCTCTGCATGCTGCTGTTGATGATGCTCACGAGAATCAGATCCGAGATCGCCCTCCTGGGTCACTTTAGCTTGAAGCCAAGAATAATCCTTCTTCAACTCCAGCAGTTTCTGGCGACCCAACACCAAGAACACAACACTGCAGCCAGAGAGTGCTATGACAGTTATAAGCCCAATTCCCTGAGAGTTCAGCATCACTTTCATTTCTCAGCACTGCAAGTCTGCAACGTTACAGAAACCCGGTTACTGCCACAACAATTCTAGTTATGAATTTACAATGGGGATTGAATCCCATATACACTACAGGACTTATAAGAACTGCTCCAAGAAACCAAAACAAGAATAGCAAATCAAAACACAGTAGAACAGTCAGCTCGTATAGAAAAAACAAACCGGTCTATTGAATGAAGTGCGCAGACTCTAAGATAGACACGGTATTTGTCGAAACTAATCCCCGTTCTGCATATTCCAATTATTTATCAAGCCGCCCATGTGTCAATCCCGTAATAGCTACAGGTCGCTGCTACACCACCGAATTTTTATCCCACATGCGTGCACGGAACGGAACAGGCTGCTCTGGGACACAATATCAAAGCCAGAAGACTCAGTTTGAGATAGAGGCAAGCAGACATATCGGCTCAGGCTCGTCTTCTTGTTTCTTTCCCGTTGTCTTTTCTTCTTCGTTTCCTTCCGTTTTGTGAAGAACTACATATCTTTATCTTTTGCTGCCGACGGCAACATGTACGCCGCCGGCCTTTCTACGTGGCTTTCCTCTCCCGGAAATTAGGAAAGGGTTATCTAGCTTTAATTTTGTCGATTTTCAAAGTCTGCGTCGTTCCCAGCTAGTTTGAGTGGAGGTCCCGACTCCCGACGTGAGTCGTCGCTCGATCTCTTCTCTACGTTTCTTCTGTTTTATCTTATTTATTTATTTCTCGCCAACAATGGGGCCGACTTTCTGGACGTGTCTATCTGGTGATTGCTGAAGTACGTAAAGAACAGTGGAAAGGAATATAAGTTGGAGCGTTGGTGGTAAACTCTCGCCCATGTAAAGTGTCCAAAGCCAAATTCCATCTCGCATCGAAGGGTCGTTCCATGATTCCATCATGTATCGCACGTTTTCAATTCATCCAACGCTAAATTTGATGGAGACACTGAACTGGTGGGATGTGGATGTGTCGTGAGATCGAAGGTTTCATAGACCTAACGGCGGTTTTACACTAAAAGTAAGTATATACCACCATGTTAATAATTGTTGAAATGGTCATTGTTGAGTTGCAATAGCTAAAATATGTTTTCTTATTTGGATTCAAATCCCCGTTATGACATTGACAAGGTCCATTCACTTTGAAAATGTTCATATGCTTTTTATATTCAATGTATGTAGCCAGAATTGGTATCTAACCTATTATATTTAATAATGACGTAGCTTAAAACTAAACGGACTGCATCTTTGTTGGTCATGGGGAATCGATGACGTGACCCCTTCGGCGATGGCACGGTGACCCCTCTGGCGACTAGTGATCAAATTTGGAGGGTGGGTCTTAGTTTTTATTGGAAGGGAATTTGTTCTTGGAGCCCTTCAAAGATGAAGGGCAATTTAAATAATTGTACTTTAATTGACAAGTATAAATTAACTAAATCCTTCTTCTCAAAAATGCAAAACACAAATATTTCTCATGCAAATCTTTACAATCTTAAACAATTGAGCACCCCTGAATGGGAGCCACTTCCCTCTTTATTGTCTTACCAAAATGCATGATAATGAGGAAGAAGACTTACAATTATGGACTTCACCATCAAAGAAGCCTTACAATCACATTGGTAAGGAGTTATAAGAAGATCACAACAATCCAGCGTGTCAAATCTCAGATGATAGTGCAAATTAAAGATTTATATGGTAAGAAGGACGGAGGGAGATTACATGATCATGATCATGCCACGCATCAAATTGAAGACAATTCCTGAGCCAAAAATTGTTTTTTTAAATTTTATTAATAACCATTGTGATACTTTGGTCCAAATGTTTTTTTCTAACTCATTGTTTCTCCATATTGTGTGCCTAGTGCCACCTCTCTATATCAATGCATAAATAAACCTCAACTTGGTTTGTGGTTCTAGTTGCATGCCATTATTTGTAGTTGCATGCCATTGAGTGTTGTTAAGAGTTGCCGTGAATCTGTGGCATTCATGCAATAAATGATGTCTTGTAGAGGAGGACTCATCAAAGGGGAAATTTGAATTTCATTTTGACGAAAAACTAGTGGACATTGGTATCCAGGTTCACATAGGTAGTAGGCACAATGTTTCGGTCTTGTTTTTGGCCTAGTAGTGGTTCTATTATTATAGCCATAGTCATTGACACATTGTCACACCTTAGATCTCAGCCCGAAGTGAGTCGAGATTCAAAGTCAAATCCCAGTGGCTAGTACCTCATAGTCGTCAGTCATCACTTGTCACCTTGCAAAGCTAAGCAATGAGTGCATGACATGAGTGAGTGAATGATTATAATTTATGATATTTCCAATATTTTGAATGACGAGTCGAATTTTATAGAATAGGAATTTCAACATATAAATTGAAATTTATATGGATGGGTAATTTCAAATGTTGCCTTTCTTTTGAAATGTTGATATAAATTATGTCCTTCCAAAGGTAAAATTCGGATTTTAATTTTTTTTTAAGGGCAATTTTAACTTTACACTTCCAGAAAGGGCTAGAACCCTGGAAGGCTCGGGAAGGGTTCAAATTTGTAGAACCCTTTGGAAGGGTCGGGAAGGGTTCAAATTTGAACGTTGTCGACGACGGCAACCACCTCTCCTCCATTGATGCCTCCGACGAACTTTGTCTCGGTGAACGGGCAACGACATAACTCCTCTGTTGAGCAAGGATACGACAACGGCGGAGTTAGTTCTGCATTGAAGTGGCCAACGACGTCCCCTTTGGGCAGCGTCATTAAAGACTCCCAACAACCACACAGGTGCCTAATTCGCAGAACCGAGTCGCCATTCCTCCAACTGCTCTGCATTTTGCATACAGAACTACTTCCCCTACATTATTCTCTGAGCGTAGAGCCGGTTTAGGCCTTCTTCGTTCAATGCCCCGCACCCTGTTTTGCTCACGTTAGACACTTGTTAGCTCCCGGAAGAAAACAAGGACGAGGTTCACTAGTTACAACTGCTGAAGGAGATTCACAAGCCCAACTGAAGATCTCTTCATGGTTGCAATTGTAGGTATGTACTCTGAACTGCTAACCTATAAGGTGATGAGCTATTATTCATAATGTTCATTGTTGATTAACGATTTTGAATCTCCTACACAATCTACCTCAAATTGCCAAAAAATCCCATGGGAATGGAACCTTGGTGGATGGTGTTAAAACCCTTGCTCCCCACATTAGACCCAAGCCCATTGGGCATTTATATTTGACTAACTTAGTAGCTACTCCAAAGCTCTAACACCATTACTGGAATTGACACGATGAACATTTCCTAGAAAGAGCAAGTATATGCTTTCAGCATTAACGACAACAAAATTTCATGGGAGCCTATGTTTTGAAGAGAAAACTCTTTAGTTCCTACCATCGGAAGACCCAAATGGGGGTCTCCTTTTTCCATTCTAAAACTCTAGTGAACAAAAGGTCAACCGTCTATGAAATACCAAGTTGTTTTTCTATGTAAGCTGAATGAGTAAATTGACTTTTAAAAAACAACTAGCCATACAGAAAAATGACATTTCCTACAAAGATCAAGTATATGCTTCTAGCATTAACGACAACAAAATTTTATGGGAGCCTATGTCTTTCAAAAGAGAAAACTCTTTACTTCCTACCATCAGAAGACCCAAATGGGGGTCTCCTTTTTCCATTCTAAAACTCTAGTGAACAAAAGGTCAACCGTTTATGAAACTTCAACCTCTAATTGATACCAAGTTGTTTTTCTATGTAAGCTGCATGAGTAAATTGGCCTTTAAAAAACAACTAGCCATATAGAAAAATGACATTTCCTAGAAAGATCAAGTATATGCTTTCAGCATTAACAACAACAAAATTTCATGGGAGCCTATGTATTTCAAAAGAGAAAACTCTTTACTTCCTACCACCAAAAGACCCAAATGGGGGTCTCCTTTTTCCATTCTAAAACTCTAGTGAACAAAAGGTCAACCGTCTATCAAACTTCAACCTCTAACTGATACCAAGTTGTTTTTCTATGTAAGCTGCATGAGTAAATTGGCCTTTAAAAAACAACTAGCCATACAAGAAAAATGACATTTCCCAGAAAGATCAAGTATATGCTTTCAACATTAACAACAACAAAATTTCATGGGAGCCTATGTCTTTCAAAAGAGAAAACTCTTTACTTTGTACCATCAAAAGACCCAAATGGGGGTCTCCTTTTTCCATTCTAAAACTCTAGTGAACAAAAGGCCAACCGTCTATGAAACTTCAACCTCTAACTGATACCATGTTGTTTTTCTATGTAAGTTGCATGAGTAAATTGACCTTTAAAAAACAACTAGCCATACAGAAAAATGACATTTCCTAGAAAGATCAAGTATATGCTTTCAGCATTAACGACAACAAAATTTCATGGGAGCCCATGTCTTTCAAAAGAGAAAACTCTTTACTTCCTACCATCAAAAGACCCAAATGGGGGTCTTCTTTTTCCATTCTAAAACTCTAGTGAACAAAAGGTCAACCGTCTATCAAACTTCAACCTCTAACTGATACCAAGTTGTTTTTCTATGTAAGTTGCATGAGTAAATTGACCTTTAAAAGACAACTAGCCATACAGTAAAATGACAAGGCCAAACACATGCTTATATACCCTAGAACCAAAACAACAGTCACAAGCTATGATTCCTCAAGTTTCCATTATCTCCCGCCCTTTTCCTCAATAGAGAGAACCATTCCAAGGAACCCATTATTAGGATGAGTTTTTTTATTTTTCCATTCCATTTTCAATTTTTAGTTTGTATTGATCAAAAGGACTTATTCAATTTGACAACTCTTCCCCAATATTTGTTTTTTTTATAAAGTTGCATCCTCTAATTTTCTTTGTTTTCTGTTGAGATCTTTGATTCTATTTTAATGACATTTTGATATTCTCTGATGTTCAGTTTCTTAAAACTCCAACTCCGTGCTTGCATTATCTAATATTATGCCTTGGCGGAACTTATCTCAAAAGGTTATGTCAAAAGTTCTCATTCTACAATATGAGAATGGGCCACAACAATTTTATATCTCTGTTGTAGTTGAGGGAAAATAAACAATTGATTTGAACCATATACCTTTTTCAATACTTGTTTCTTGTGTATTTGTTTCAGACTATTTGGTA
This sequence comes from Larix kaempferi, assembly GCA_027924585.1. NCBI lineage: Eukaryota > Viridiplantae > Streptophyta > Pinopsida > Pinales > Pinaceae > Larix > Larix kaempferi. The sequence continues at coordinate 7,855,746 of BSBM01001051.1, forward strand.
CATGATGTATTTTGCTATTATTCAACTAGTCCCTATTAGTCAGGGCAAAGGCAATAAAGGATTGAATTTATTTTAAAGGTTTCTTCATTAAAAATTGTGTTGTGAAAATCTTTGAAGAGGGCTTAGTTGCCAAAAATAAAAAATTATTTTCCGTTTTCATACTGTCTTCATTTTTATTTTATTTTTCTGTAATGGCTAAGGCATTCCATGAAATTAAGTTATAGTACTAGTTATAAAAAATTATAATTGCTTTAGATGGAAGAATGATTGTTTATCCATATACTCTTCTTTAACGTTAGATTTCATTAAAGTTTGAGTCTTTCTTGGGACTGTTTAAAACTTATCATTTACTATTCATTAATGTTTGGTTTCCTCAAATTTGCTTGTGGTGCATAATCTACCTTCTATCTTTGAATAATTAATTCTACTTACCAAAACAATTATATTTTTTAGAGTTTTGTTTTTATATTCTATGCATAATTCTAATAGTCATCAAGTAACCCAAAATATGCTTGAACTCCCCTACCTTAAGATGTGATCTCTACACCTGAAGTAAAATAATAGAAACTGGAGGCAAGAGGTGTAATGTTTGAAAACCCCTCATTGAAATAGTTGGTAGTCTAAGGAGCCTATAAAGGGGTCATTGCCAAAAGAAAAGGGCACCACAAAGCAAGAAGGTGATGAGAGCATGGTTTGGACTAGGGAGAGAGGGGGAAAACGATAAGGTGTTGGATACCGGAAGTTGATCTTGCTTGGCCAAGACATAGTCAACCACACTAGCCCCACAACCATGAGGGAAATAGGTGAAGATATGCAAACTTGGAAAATAAGGGAGACTATTCAAGAAAAGTAGCTCATGTGGCTCACCTAACTGGAGAAGGTGTTTCCTATATGTTGTTAAGGGGCCAAGCCTATCCTTGAAAGCTTGTGGAGACCCACCAAGACTAGGTAAATCTACTGAACACATAGGGCATCCTCAACTCGATCATGCATAGGTATTTGTAAAGACCTAGTATGAACATTGAAATCCCCTAAGTGAATAATATCACATGTTAAGAAATAGTAAGAGATATTCAAGTATCAATCAAGGAATGGAGTGTGATGGGCTAACTCAATTGGTTCAGTGCTATGAGATGTATGCAATAGGTCTCAAGGTCGATCCCTCAATTTGGTTGCCTCTATTGCATGCCTCACTTGCAATCAAGCACCATAATCAATGCCAACAAGTATTCATTGGACACCATCCACAATTGGAGAGAAGTGCTTAGGAGTTTCCCCATGATGTTTTCCTTGGAAAAAAAATTCAACGAATGGGTCCATCTATCTAACTATACTCTTAATCCACCAACTAATTTTGCACAAGCCTAACCTTTAAGAAACATTTGTCCCAAAGCTATCTCTAATCCCATCACTAATCTCTTATTAATAACTTAATATACATGGGCCTAATTATACAAAAATGACATTTATTTACATAATTGGCCATTAATAGTTTATGAAACCCAAAAACAAACTACTAGAATAAGTACATGCAACATGTCTGTAATTCTAATCATGGTTGTGTTAGGGACATAACATTCCCTTCCTTAAATGCTTTGAGCTCAAAGCATAAGAGATAGGTATAATTGATCCCAATACCTAAAGTCATATTCCTATAGCCATACATGTCAGATAAAGTCATTTATTGCACACCATTAATATGATAATTCACTACATTCCCTCCCTTCTCAAGGCCTTTGACCTCAAAACCTTGGTAGAGATTGATACCAATGATAATTGATCACTGTCCAATGGTATCCCATAACTTGTTTATGCCACTATAACTATACAAATCATTGTGGTTTATTTCTACTAAAGAGTAAGTTGTTGTAGCTAGTGTAGCATTTACAAGTTCTATGAGTGGAGGCTCCTCTTGGACAAGGTTGTCCATAAATTTTACATGTTCTTTGAAAGGTTCAATGACTACATCCTTTTGTGGCTCTTTACCAATTTTATAACTACGTCTTCCACCTCTTCTTCATATTTTAGTTGTTTCTCCTCATGTACCAATGACAATTGCAATCATTTGTACTATAATCAACACACAATGTAGGAAGCCTCCTTATCCAACTATTGTAGAAGATGCATCCCCTTCTCATACTCATCTTGTCTCAGAAATCCCTCTATGGAAACCCATATTAGTTAGGCTCTTATCTTCCTCTCTTGTTGAACGAACTTCTCCTACTACAATTATTCAGCCATTCTACCCCTAAAAGAACCATTGGAAAAAACATTTTGAAAGATTGTAACTTGATACATATTTTTCAAAAGTATGTCAAATTATCAGTTTATATCCATGGGAGTTATCTTTCAATAGAAACGTATTAACTTCAAAGAATGCAACAATCAACCTAGTAGGATCAACTAGTCTAGGAGGGTTGCATAAGATTTGTCTCATGTGTAAAGTCACCTCTCACATAAAGAGAGCTAAGTCTACTCCGGATATCAAAAGAAAGAAGTGAGGGACCCCAAGGATTCTTAGCATAAGGAATGAAAACACCCTCACATATCGCGATAGATTGAACAATTGAATATGAATTTCTCTTTTGACTAAGCCACTAAGCCTCTTGTAAATGGCACAACTAAAAGGTTCGCTCAAGACAAAGGATGTGATGGTCAAAATCCAACCAAAGCTATGAAAACAATCTCAAAGATAACAAAGAGGTACCAAAGGATGTGTGTCCATTGTCATCAGGTTATATTCAGGTTGAACAATAAGACCAACCCTCTTAGGCTCTAGGTAAAAAGACATCTTGGGGTTGAGACCCTAGTGGCATGATCCAACAAACCTAAATGTACCATTAGTAAATGTCTTTTATCATCACTTGGTTCAACTCTTGCATGGGATGTAAGATTTGACCAAGCATGTCTATAAAGTACTGAAAAGGGTGGAGATGCTCAATACAAATGTCAATGGTTTGAAGCAACAAAGAAGCCTATGAAAACCAATACAGGTGTTTCCCAATAGTAGCAACACAAATCTCCTTTGATAACCAATGGACCAAATATGTGTATCTCTATCTCCCTAAAGTTGAATCACCGAAAGTGCTAATTGTGTGCAAGAAGAAGGAAAATCTGTAGATGCCCTCAGGACTAATTTATGCTAAAGTGATATTGTCATCATCTGCAAAATCATCACTAATTTTCAAGTTTGGTTCCTTATCAACCTTGACCTTGTTTTATGTGCATATTTTAGAATATGTGTCTACTTCTGACTTGCTCAACTCTATGCATGTTGTTGGTTTCTTAGAATTTCTTCCAGGTTTACCTGCTTTTGGCTCATTAGACTTTTTTCCAGATTTGCATATTCATGAATTATTGGGCCTTTTCCCTACCCCTGGAGTGGAAGACATGTTGTATGTTATGCCAACTAATGATACATTCAACTTAGTGACTTTCTGTAAGATGTTGTAGACATTTACTGGAATGCATACTTGTAGATTGTTTGAGCCTTTTCCCACCTTCCCTGACCACATCTCATCAGACTGTCTTCCTCCTACTGAACCATTGAGATTTCGAATTAGATGTGGCTGAATAAAATTTCGGTGTACTTTATCTTCTAATAGTCTATTGGAATTTTTTCTATTATCCTTTTATCCATATTTACACACTCCAATATTGTTGGACTTTCTCCCCATCTAAGAAGCATAAGATAATTTGTTTGTTTTGCCATCTTTCGAGCCATTCAAATTTATGGTTGCCTGTAAGATGTTCATAGATTTTATGGGATTCCTACTTGTGGATCATCTAAGCCTCTACCTACTCTGCCTATTTGTGGATCATAAAACTCTATGCTTCCTTCTGGGCCATTGAGCTTTCTGACTACTTGTGCCTCAATAAGATTTCTACCTACTTCATATTCTTGAATTTTATTGGGCTATTTGTCATCACATTTTTTTCTAGGTTTGCACATGTGTGAATTGTTAGACTTTCTCCCTACCAGTGTGGAGCATAAGGTATCTAAAACTTCATTTTCATCCTCCTAGACATTCATGTCGATATCTATGAGCCTCTAGTTGTTTCTCTTTTTGGTGTGCTTGCACACCCTAATAATCGATAAGACTTTGTTCGAATCCATAAATCCTACAAGAAAGTTTCCCCAAGTTGTTACCCTCTATGATGTACTTCTAGGTTTAACAATTAATACCATTTGTGTGGTGCTTCCCAACTTTGGCATCCCATGCTAATAACTATGAACGTTTTAGCATGGAATGATAATGTTGATGCATTTATCTATTTACACAATATTGTTTACACACATAAGGTATGATAAGCTTACTTATTTCAACATCCACTAGGTGTGAGTTGTCTCTCCTTTCTTTTGGAGATATATAGGGTACATTCATTTCTTTTGTGATATTTTTTGAGTCCATAAAGTACATTGCAACGTGTATGTATTGCAGTCATTATTTCTTCTTAATACAAATGATACCTATTTAAGAATTACCTCTCTGATCGATGTACTTGGCTCTATACTCTTGATTAGCTGGATTTCATAGCCAAATATCACATGGTATTATAACCAAAGAATACCTAAGTCGAGGTTCATTTCATAAGACATTTTTCCGTTCAAGTTAGTTATGCTATTGTCTTGCAATTATGGATGATTTGGAGAGTAAAAAATGTTGAAGGAAAATTAAGATTCTACAGGGGATTAATTTCATGGCTCAAATTGCCAGTGCCTGGTAGATTACCACCAGAAAATATCACCCCTTCCAATAAGTGAGACCCCTAGAGATCACTTTGTGTAGTGACTCATATTGTCAAAAGTCTAAGCAAGCGAATTTGAGAAGACTCTTCGCAAGCATTAGTGAATTTGTTGGCACAATATAGAGAAATTCATTTTTCTACATTTGTTTGAAATTATTTCTTACATATGGCTCAAAATCTATATGGTTCCTCTTATCACAACATATAACTAGTATGAGTGGAAATCTAAAACATTGTTTTTTATAAGAATCAAAAGATTGTTCCAAATAACAGTGGGTATAGAAATTGAACCAATGCTTACTTTAGTAAAATCAAAGTGGCTTAATAAATGAGATGATGCCTATATATTCTTGTTTAGGTCTCCTAATATTCCCTTTGACATTGAATTATCTGCAAAATCCATCAATTATGCATGTTATATCTAGAATCGAGTTCCTCATCGAGCCTTGAAGGGTGTCACTTATTTTGAAGCTTGAAGCGGTTGGAAACCCACAATTAATCACTTTATGGTGTTTGATTCTTAAGCATGGTATCACAGGCCTAAAGAAAATCATAAGGCCATGTATCCACAAAACCAACCTTGTAGTTTTGTAGGTCATCCAGATGGTGTTAAGGGATATAAACTTCTCCACCCTACCACACACTAGTTGATCACTGTGAGAAGTGTTTGTTCTAAGGATGGATCTTCAGTTTTCCCTCATGACATGTGAGGAACCTGCCACAATTAATTGATAAAATGCACGATGTATTAGATCACATAATACTTTTATTGATCGCGGGCCACTTCGAGGGGGAAACCTCCTTTTAGAAATCTCAATACAAATAACTTCACGGTGCCTTCATTGGCCGCAACACACACTTATATACTAAGTCTATGCCCAATACTATGGGTCAATACCATGGCACATATAATACTACGGGACGACTTACAAAGCATATGCGTCCAATATTATGGGTCAATACCATAGGCTAATACAAACTATGGATCAACAAATACTATGGGACGACTTACAAAGCATATGCATCCAACAACAATATACTAACAAAGTAAAGAGAAGGGTTGCCATGGGTTCCTAACATCCCCTCTCCCTTAGAAAAATCTTTGTCCTCAAAGCTTTAGATAAGGGAATTGATGCGGAATTTGAAGGACTGGTTCCGCTGTAGCATCCTCGGGTTGAATTCCATGCCACTGAATGAATACCTTGGTGATATATTGAGAGAGAAGCTGACCCCTTTTGAGCTTCAGGGAGGATTGCTTGGAAGGCTGTAGACGAAGAAGAACCATATCACCTGCTTGAAAAGTGCACTTAGAACGGTGCTGATCGACTTGTTGTTTCATTCGAATTCGTGTCATGTGAAGATTGTCCTGCAAAATGGGAAGAATCTGATCGCGGTTTCGAAGAACCGAGTCAATTTCCTGGACCGAGGAACTGTTGAGGGTGTATGGAAGAAGAACTCGTGGTGCCTGGCCATAGATTGCTTCATATGGTGTCATTTTAGATGTGGTATTGTACCACCAAAGTGATTCAAGGAAATCCATAGAAATGGTTGTCCAAATCTGTGTAGGGATGGGAAAGGGTTCGAGCAGTCCCAAAAGGAGTGTCGTTTCACCCTTGTTGACTTGGCAAGTATCATAGTCATCCACCATCTGTTGAATTTTCATTTTCAGTCCCTGCCAAAAGAAGTTACATTGTTCCCGGTCATACGTTTTGAGGAACCTAGAGTGCCATGCCGATGGAGAAGCATGGAGGTCATATAAGACATATCCCTATTGAACAGATTGCAACCAATTTGTAACAAGCAAAGAAATGGATGAAAGAGAAACTGGGGAATCAAATGTGCGAGAAGGAGCATCTGCCACCAGATTGTCCTTACCCTTCTTGTAAGTGATCGCATTGGCATAACCCATGAGTTGGATAACCCATTTCAGGTGTGCTGGGGAGGAGACTCATTGTTCCAGGAAATTTTGTAGACTCAGGTGATCAGTCTTGATGCCGAAATAATTCCCTAATAGGTATGGATGCCACTTCTGTATTGCAGGAAAAATAACCCTCTTCTCAGATGTAGATGCAGCTAAATTTTTACCAGAAAGGTCTCTTGAAGAAGGCAAGTCCACTGGCTCAACAAAGACACATGCATATCTATCCAAGGTAGTAGTGGAGACCGTTGATGGGTGCATCTGAATGGAATGGAGCTGAGCATTGATACCATGTGAATTCTTCTTAAGGATCATTTCTAGGCGATGTTAACTGATGATGCGAAGAGACCCTGGTTGTAAGCACGTAAATGTGTGTTGTTTCCCATTGACTGAAAACTGCATCTAAAGTTCAACAAAATCCCATAAGATGGGCCAAGTGTGCATAACCATTGAGCACCCAAAACCACATCACATCCGCCTAAGGACAAGGCAAACATGTCAGAGCGTAGGTTATAATATTCCATAGAGATACGCACATTGCAATACTTCCCCTTGCAATGTAAGGTGCCCCCATTGGATACCATGACTTCAAAGTTGGAGCAAGGGTGGAAAAAACAATCATCCTGTTTGGTGATCCGAGGGTCAATGAAGTTATGAGTGCTACCATAATCAATGAGTATTGTAAGAGGGATATTTTTTAAGTAACCCCTAACCTGCATTGTTTGTGGGGTGGTGACTCTGGATAAAGCATGGAGAGATATCTCTAGGTGGTCGTCCAGAGACAGAGGGTCAACAGGCGGCTGTTGAATGTCAACTTCATCATATAGTGTATCTAGAGCTTCTGCACCAAGTTCAAAGGCAAGTGAAGAATCCACATCTAAGAGATAGAGTTTTTGCTCAATACATCTATGTCCCCGAGTGAATTTCTCATCACATTTATAACAAAGCCCTTTTTCTCTACGTGCCCGCATCTCTGCTTCAGAAAAATGCTTGATAGGAGTTGTGCGAGGAGCTAGCGTGATGGAAGGTCGTTGGGAAACCATATTTCTGAATGGAACAAAAGTAGATTTGGAGCGTTGTTGGGCTGTGATCTTTTCCTCCGCCAACTTAGCCAACCCTAGGACTTCCATCATTGTGTTGGGACATAATATTTTAATCTCTGATCAGATTTCATCCTTAAGACCACTGATAAAACAACTTCGGTAAAATTCATCAGAAAATCCTTCTGTGTGATTGGCTAGTTTCTCAAATTATGTTTGATACTCTCTCATCGTGCCAATTTGGCTAAGTTTAGTGAGTGCTCCTATGAAGTCACCAAAAGCACTAGGACCAAATTGTTGCAAAAGGAGTTGGAAAAAATATGTCCATTTTGGCTCGTCATGAGCCTTGATGTACCAACGGTACCATTGAAGGGTTTCCTATTCCAAATGAAAGGATGCAAGTGGAACTTTTTGGACATAAAAAGTATTATGCAGAATGAAATATTATTCTGCTCGGTATATCCATCTAGTCGGATCATTACCATTGAAGCAAGAAAATTCAAGCTTCGACCCACGAAAATTGCTAGAAGATGAGAACACAGTGTTCATGGCTGAACGCCAAAGATGGAGGCTGAGAAATTTTTCATCCAAATATTGGAGTTTGGTTTTGAGTGCTGCAAGTTCTTTCTCCTTGGTTTGTGCGCCTGCGTGGGTGACAACCATAACCAGGATTTTTATTTTTATTTTGTGAATGGGTAGAAAAACACAAACAAAAGCTTATTTAGTAATGAGAAAATTAGATTTGGGAAAAACTCTGATGGGCAATTGGGGTTTGACTAGGTTTTGGACACTTTTGAAGGGACAGGTAAGCAGAAAATGAGGATTTCAGAAGTGGGGTGAAATAATGAGAAAAATTGTCAAAGAGGGACAAAGAAGCAGAAATAGGGAATGAACAAGTTATGGCAAACCCTAAAAATAGACAAATGTGGGATTTCTGGATTTGAGAAGTGGAATTTGGGATAGGGTCCTCAGGAATGAAATATGCAGAATGAGATTGCCAGGGTGTCAGTGAAGTTTCAAGGGAAACAAAGTTAAAATGGCTTTCAGAATGGATCGAAAACAACTGGATTTGAAATGGCTTTCAGAATGGACCTGAAACGGATCAGAATGGATAAAAAACAACTGGATTTGAAATGGCTTTCAGAATGGATCAGAAACGGCTCGTAATGGATCGAAAATGGCTACATCTGAAACGACTTTCTGAATGGATCTGAAACGACTGGATCTGAAATGGTGCATAATGGATCAGCAACATATGGATATATAACGACACGGAAGTGATCGGCAACAAATGGATCTGCAATTGCACGGAAGTGATCGACAACAATTCAGCTGAAAATAGATATGGACCCCATGTATGCTCAACTTCCTAACAGTTCAGGGGTTTCACTCGGCCACCAATGCTGTCTGATGCCTTGCATATTGGGACAGTACCCCTCACTCCATGGCTCAGGTAAAACTGATAATCGCTTTGCCAAAAACGATAACTCTTGGTTTAACTCACAGGTGGGAACAAGTCCATTAGGTAGGGGTCGTTTCCCTTTTCGTTGGTAGGTCCTCTCAATGGTCTAGCTAATTTGGGGTTCCTATGGTACTCCTCACAATGAGTTTTAGGGCTTATTCCCAAGTACTTCCCATAGTTAAGCGGATAGGGATTATTCCCAGATCCGAACCTGCAACAAAAGCGAAAAAAGTTTTTTGGCAGAAATTCCATCCAACGAGACCAAGAAAGTGCTTTGATACCAGATGTGAGGAACCTGCAACAATTAATTGATAAAATGCATGATATATTAGATCACATAATACTTTTATTGATCGCGGGCCACCTCGAGGGGGCAACCTCCTTTGAGCAAGATCAATACAAATAACTTCACGGTGCCTTCATTGGTCTCAACACACACTTATATACTAAGGCTATGCCCAATACTATGGGTGTAACAACCCAAAAATTTACAAAAATTAAATTTTTTTTAAAGTAGCATTAAATGTTGTACTTGCTGATGCGGAAATAAAATAAATGCTAATCTTTTTAACTAATAGCAATTTACGATAACGACAATTCATATTTCATAACACAAAATACGATATTAGTTTTGGTTGTGTTTAATTGTAATATACATACTGTAATTAAGCTTATCTTGTGATATATTTTTCTTGACAAAGTACTGACAGTTGCACTTGGATGATGATGAAGGGGTCCTACGAGGTACCCTGAGATTTACTTAGCTATGTTTAGCTAAAGCATTTGAACCTATTTCTTTGCGCAGATACGCAGGTAAGAGTATTACGACAATTTCAAATGTTACAAGCAATTCTAATTATGTTTTCAGTTAGCCGTCAATGCTTATAGTAACTCTAAGTACTTCCCTGCATGAGTTGTTAATGGTATGGATCTTTGTCCTATTTCTCGTTTACGTGCTAGTTTACAAATTATAAGTTCTATTAGAATCCTGTCATCATTTCTCCATTTTGCAAGGAGTGGTAATATCATGTGCATTTATTACGTGAATAATTCAACTTATATGTTACTCTATATTATAGAAACATGAGCTAAAAGTTATTTAGATACATGGATTAACTTGAAGTCCTAACTATAGTAGATTATGCATTTCTCAATTTATAAATGCATGAAACATCGTACTAAAATAACAATGTTTACTATAATACTACCATCATATTTATGATGATTATATTGTGAACTTGCCACACTATAGGTTGAGACCTTTCTAATTTAATATTTATACATTGTGATATATTATGCAACTTTGTGAAAAGAGATGGCAATATAAACAAACATTACGATGTGCAAAACGATGAATTCTAAACTATACCCTAAGCATGTGACCTTTGTCATTTGAGAAACAATATACAATGTATATAAACCATGCATTCGATGACCAATACTTGGAAATGAAATGAACTATACGTTGTAACCCTAAGTCTTGGCACTGACATGTGATATGGTATTGAATGTTTTGATATCATCGTGCTGGCAGACTATCGAACCCGGTCTTGGCATTTAAGTCACCTGCCTTCAACATTGAGTGGAAGTCTAATGGATGCCTTCGTGGCTGTAGATCACGTCAAGGAGTTTACAAACTTGTATCAAAATGTCAAGCTGTAGAATGCTTTGTCCCTTGGTCTACTGAGTTGGAATTGTGGTGGATGTAATAATAAATATGGTATTAAAAGTGGATGCTGCCCGATTCTCGACATGCCTGGTTGGTATCATCTCCATCGTTGATCTCAATTGATCTGGGGCTTTGAACTGGAACCCTAGTTTTTTGTTATGTGTACATTGAAGTGCTTCTTCGACCTTCATTTCGCTTGGCAGTTGTAAGGAAGAGAGGCCGACAACCTGTAACAAGGTAGGGCTGGTTAGTTGATTGTTGGGAGGACTCCTTCCTCAGTTTTGATCCCTGGACCTGTAGGGGAAAAACTTAAATGTTTCTAGGCTTTGTATTACTTGTAGATCCGAACCACAATACAGTCTTTGAAGTAATTTTTAGGGTTTTCTATTAGTTTCTTTGAGTGCAAGGTTGGATCAGAGTTTGATTCTTCTAGCATAAGGAATGGTTGTTCTCAAATCCTTATTCTCTGCATTTGCTAGATGGCTACGTCGTTCTTGTTTGATTAAGATGTCTCTTACTCTGATGTTGCATTGTTAAGGTAATTTTTCAGAAGATGAAATGATAATGTTATTGTGTTATTCTAAATTCAGCTCTGCATTTTTCTTTGTTTAACCTTTCAAGGGTTCTTGTGGCAGGTTTTCACTTCATCGAAGGGTCACTTGTATGAAGCTCGGTGGAGGAAATGCTTGCTCTACCACCTAGTAAGTCTCGGTGGTTCTTTCCTCGTAGGTTCTCCTGGCCCAGTGTGGCCGATGTATGATGTTTGACGAGAGTTTGGTGTTTGATTCCTGGCAAGGTTTTTTGCCAGTGTTTGTAATTTTCGAGAGCCAATGACAAGTGTCCTGAGGTTGGAATCCTCAGCTTGTTTTGTTACTCTGCTCTGCAACGTTTTGCTGTAACTCTTGTTGAGATTGTAAACTTGTCGAAGATGTAAATGTTAAGGGATGAACCCTCGGTCATTTTAATGGAATTACAGTATTAAGAAAACTTCATAAAGTTTTTGTGTGATATATAAGTTTAACTAAGTTAATGTTTGAGTAGTTAATACGGTATTTTGGTGAAAGTCGAGAGCCATGGGCTAACTTGTTTCTGTGAAAAGAATGGTCCTGTACTACAATGCTGAGACTTTTGTTTGAATGGTAATATGAGTTTGTATTTGAAGCATAACTTAAAATAGTTTTTCTGAACAGTTTCTATGTTTATAAAAGTTGATACTTTGGCTAGAAAATACAGTGTTGATTTAGGCCGAGAGCCATGGTTTAACTTCATTCACAAACGAGAAACCCTGTGTTTGTATTGTTTAGGTTGAAATTGGAATGGTGATAAGACTCAGTTTTGTAACGAACCTTAACTTGAATGAATATTACGATTGATAAAAATAATAATACTATTGTCTGGATTTATCTTTTATAGTTAGCTATTGTGATGTGATAGTATATAAAAAAATAGTAATATGTTTAGTTTTTAGAAACTGATAATACCTTAGTTGTTATTTCGAATATAAGGGTTTAATCGTCGACTAGTTATGGACCTGTCATGATATTGTAAAATATTTGTTTTCTCTGTTGAGCTAGGGTTCTGCCTATGATGAAAATGTTTGAATTTAATATTTGTAGTTGATACTAAATCAAAATATGAAATATGGATACTGCAATGAAATAGTAATATACAATGATGCTATTATTTGGGAATGATAAGTATCTATTTATCGTCATATGTACTGAGTAGCAACTCTGTATAAGAGATTATTTAAATTTGCAGCTATTAAATTTATAGGAAATATGATACCTGGAATAAGTGGAATTATAACACCCTACTGTTGGAAAGAATAATAATAGAATACATAGCATTAACTTTCAAAATAGATAGTGTTAATTGAAAACCTAGTTTCTGTGAGAAATGAAATGTTTTACTTTTGTTACTAAGTAAAAAATGCTACAATATCTTTTTTATGATATGCTGAGTCTGAGTTTAGACATATATAATTGGTATTACAGATTTAAAAGAAACACTACAATGTTAGTCTAATCATTCACTTGGCAATCTGCCCATCATTCATCTGATTTAATTCTACTTCTTTGTACTAGAGTACTATATAGAAAACAGTATGGGAAAAATGAAGAGGATATGTTTAATCAATCATATCATTTACTTAACCACCATTATACAAAATCATACTTAGGTCAGCAATTGAAAACAATTACTTTTGTATGCTATTAACTGTAAATACTAAATCTACAAATGCAGAAAATCATTTAACTGAAAATAAACAAGACAAAACAGTAGAACCTGGTGAATGTAGGAGAAACAAACAACGCAAGGAGCCTATTCCACCCAACCTATTCCTGAAGACAACCAAATTACTTGCCTTAGGGCCCCCGAGCTTGTTCACTGAACCAGTAGGAAGAAGAATCTGTAGAAGCTTTAGGTCATCAACTTGCAGCAGCAATTTGGATCATTCAGTCCTATAGACTTAGCAATCAAAGAGACCTACACCAGCACCTCTGGTTCCCTTCTTAGAATATTTTCAGCAGACTCACAATGCACTTCCACTTAGCCTCTCTATTCGAATCTCTCAGTGATCACCTGATACACTTGAGGAATTATTTCTGCAGAAAATAATATGGAACTCCATGCTCAATTCGAATTGCCTTCTTTAGGTTGCCTATGCCTTTTTAGTGGTTAACCTGGTCATTAATGAGCTAACAGCTCTGTTCCACCCACTTGGGGGATAATGCCACAATTTTAGGGGTAGTTGTCCCATAACCAACAGCCAGTGGTGGAGTGCAAATGCTGACACCTGTCCTATTCCTTCTAACAGCTTCAATTCCTCCTAGTGGGTCAGTGAACACTCATTTAACAGTTCCCTTGGGTGTTTGTCTCCTGTTTTAATTTATTAAATAATAATAATATGTCATTACAATCATCCTTGGCTAGATTTGGTCATAATTACAAAACTTTGTAATTATAATTTAACATAATGTTTTTGAAATAAAATAAATAGTCTCAAAATCTGGGTAGGTGACAATGGGTTAATACCATGGAACATATAATACTACGGGATGACTTACAAAGCATATGCGTCCAATACTATGGGTCAATACCATGGGCTAATACAAACTATGGATCAACAAATACTACGGGATGACTTACAAAGCATATGCGTCCAACAACAATATACTAACAAAGTAAAGAGAAGGGTTGACACAGGTTCCTAACATCCCCTCTCCCTTAGAAAAAGCTTTGTCCTCAAAGCTTTAGATGTGGGAATTGATGTGGAATCTGAAGGAGTGGTTCCATTACAGCATCCTCGGGTTTCATTTCGTGCCACTGAATGAATACCTCGGTGATAGATTGAGAGAGAAGTTGATGCCTTTTGAGCTTCAGGGAGGATTTCATGGAAGGCTGTAGATGAAGAAGAACCATATCACCTGCTTGAAAAGTGCACTCAGAACAGTGCTGATCGGCTTGTTGTTTCATTCGAATTCGTGCCATGTGAAGATTGTATTGCAAAATAGGAAGAATTTGATCACGGTTTCAAAGATCCGAGTCAATTTCCTGGACCGGGGAACTGTTAAGGGTGTATGGAAGAAGAACTGGTGGTTCCTGGCCATAGATTGCTTCATTTGGGTTCATTTTAGATGTGGTATTGTACCACCAGAGCGCTTCAAGGAAATCCATAGAAATGGCTGTCCAAATCTATGTAGGGATGGGAAAGGGTTCGAGTAGTCCCAAAAGGAGTGTCGTTTCACCCTTGTTGACCTGGAAACTATCACAATCAGCCACCATCTGTTGAATTGTCATTTTTAGTCCCTGCCAAAAGAAGTTACATTGTTGCCGATCATATGTTTTGAGGAACCCAGAGTGCCTTGCCGATGGAGAAGCATGGAGGTCATAGAAGACATAGCCCTATTGAACAGATTGCAACCAATTTGTAACAAGCAGAGAAATGGCTGAAAGAGAAACTAGGGCATCAAATGTGTGAGAAGGAGCATCCGCCACCATATTGTCCTTACCCTTCTTGTAAGTGATCGCATAGGCATAACCCATGAGTTGGATAACCCATTTTAGGTGTGTTGGGGAGGAGACCCGTTGTTCCAGGAAATTTTGTAGACTCAGGTGATCAGTCTTGTTGCCGAAATAATTCCCTAATATGTATGGCTGCCACTTTTGTACTGCAGGAAAAATAGCCATCTTCTCAGATGTAGATGCGGTTAAATTTTTACCGAAAAGGTTTCTTGAAGACGGAAAGTCCACTTGCTCAGCAAAGACACATGCATATCTATCCAAGGTAGTAGTGGAGACCGTTGATGGGTGCATCTGAATGGAATGGAGCTGAGCAATGACACCATGTGAATTCTTCTTAAGGATCTTTTCTAGGCGATGTGAACTGATGATGAAGAGAGACCCTGGTTGTAAGCCCGTAAATGTGTGTTGTTTCCCATTGATTGAAAACTGCATCCAAAGTTCAGCAAACTCCCATAAGATGGGGCCAAGTGTATGAAACCATTGAGCGCCCAAAATCGCATCACATCCGCCTAAGGACAAGGCAAACATGTCAGAGCGCAGGTTATAATCTTACATAAAGATACGCACATTGCGACACTTCCCCTTGCAAGGTAAGGTGCCCCCATTGGAAACCATGACTTCAAAGTTGGAGCAAGGGTGGACAAAACAATTAGCCTGTTTGGGGATCTGAGGGTCAATGAAGTTATGAGTACTACCATAATCAATGAGTATTGTAAGAGGGATCTTTTTTAGGTAACCCCTGACCCACATTGTTTGTGGGGTGGTGATTATGGATAAAGCATGGAGAGATATCTCTGGGTGGTCATCCGGAGACGGACGGTCAATAGGAGGCTGCTGAATGTCGACTTGATCATCTAATGTATCTGGAGATTCTACACCAAGTTCAAAGGCAGGCGGAGAATCCACATCTAAGAGATATAAATGTTGCTAAACACATCTATGTCCCTGAGTGAATTTCTCATCACAATGATAACAAATCCCTTTTTATCTACATTCCCGCATCTCTGCTTCAGACAAATGCTTCATAGGAGTTGCGCGAGGAGCTGGCATGATGGGAGGTCATTGGGAAACCATATTTCTGAATGGAACAAAAGTGGATTTGGACCGTTGTTGGGCTATGATCTTGTCCTCCACCAACTTAGCCAACCCTAGGACTTCCATCATTGTGTTGGGACAGAACATTTTAACCTATGAGTGGATTTCATCCTTAAGACCAATGATAAAACAACTCTGGTAGAATTCATCAGACAATCCTTCTGTGTGATTGGCTTGTTTCTCAAATTCTGTTTGATACTCTCTCACCGTGCCAATTTGGCGAAGTTTAGTGAGTGCTCCTGTGATGTCATCAAAAGCACTAGGACCAAATCATTGTGAAAGGAGTTGGAAAAAATCTGTCCATTTTGGCTCGTCTTGAGCCTTGATGTACCAACAGTACCATTGAAGGGCTTCATGTTCCAAATGAAAGGATGCAAGTGGAATTTTTTGGACATCAAAAGTATTATGCATACTGACATATTGTTCTGCTCGGTATATCCATCCACTTGGATCATTACCATTGAAGCGAGGAAATTCAAGCTTCGTCCCATGAAAATTGTTGGAAAAGAGAACCCAGTTTTCATGGTTGAACGCTGAAGATGGAGGCTGAGAAATTTTTCATCCAAATCTTGGAGTTTGGTTTTGAGTGCTGCAAGTTCTTCCTCCATGATTTGTATGCCTGCGCAAGTGACAACCTTAACTTGGAGTTTTTTTTTGTGAATGGGTAGAAAAACACAAACAAAAGCTTTTTTGGTAAAGGGAAATTTGGATTTGGGAAAAACTATGATGAGCAATTGGGGTTTGACTAGGTTTTGGACACTTTCGAAGGGACAAGGAAGCAGAAAATGAGGATTTCAGAAGCAGGGTGAAATAATGAGAAAAAATGTCAGAGAGGGACAAAGAAGCAGAAACAGGGAATGAACATGGTGTCAAAATTTGAAGGCTATTGGGTGAAAATTGAAGAAGTTATGGCAAACCCTAAAAATAGACAAATGTGGGATTTCTGGCTTTGGGAAGTGGAATTTGGGATAAGGTCCTCAGGAATGAAATATGCAGAATTGGATTGCAAGGGTGTGAATGAAATTTCAAGGGAAACAATGTTAAAACAAAGGAAGTATGGAAAAAAAATGGATTTTTTATTTATTTTCCAGAATGTATCTAAAACGATTTTTGGAATGGATCTGAAACGGCTCGAAATGGATCTAAAACAACTGGATTTGAAACGGCTTTCAGAATGGATTTGAAACAGCTCGGAATGGATCTAAAATGGCTGGATCTGAAACGAATTTCATAATGGATCTGAAACGGGTGGATCTGAAACGGTGTGGAATGGATCGACAACATATGGATCTGCAACGACGCGGAAGTGATCAGCAACAGATGGATCTTCAACCGTGTGGAAGTGATCGACATCAATTGAGCTGAAAATAGATATGGACCCCAAGTATACTCGGCTTCCTAATAGTTCAGGGGTTTCACTCGGCCACTAATGTTGTCTGATAGCTTGCGTATTGGGGTAGTACCCCTCACTCCACGGCTCAGGTAAAACTAATAACCACTTTGCCACAAACGATAGCTCTTGGTTTACCTCATAGGTGGGAACTAGTCAATCGGGTAGGGGTCATTGCTCTTTTCACTAGCAGGTCCTCTTAATGGGCCATCTACTTTGGGGTTCCTATGGTACTCCTCACAATGAGTTTTAGGGATTATTCCCAAGTACTTCCCATAGTTAAGTGGATAGGGATTATTCCCAGATCCGAACCTGCAACGGATGCGAAAATAAAAAATTGGCAGAAATTCCACCCAACGAGCCCAAGAAAGTGCTCTGATACCATATGTGAGGAACCTGTAACAATTAATTGATATAATGCACGATATATTAGATCACAGAATAATTTTATTGATCGCGGGCCACTTCGAGGGGGAAACCTCCTTTGAGCAAGCTCAATACAAATAACTTCACGATGTCTTAATTGGCCTCAACACACACTTATATACTAAGTCTATACCCAATACTATGGGTCAATACCATGGAACATATAATACTACAGGACGAATTACAAAGCATATGCGTCCAATAATATGGGTCAATGCCATGGGCTAATACAAACTATGGATCAACAAATACTACGGGATGAATTTCAAAGCATATGCGTCCAACAACAATATACTAACAAAGTAAACAAAAGGGTTGACACGAGTTCCTAACATGACACTTCTCACCCTTCACTCAAACCATTCTTCACATTTAATTCTCTAAACAATGATGATATTGCTGACAATTTAGATCCACTTGGGCATATTCCTATTGATGAGGATTCTTCTTCCTCTACTTTAGATGATGTGAATGATGATGATAATTCCCTTCCTAGATGTCATTTAGAGGCTAAGGAATCTCCTCTATACTCTCCAACCGCTTGACCACTTTTGTCACTTCAAACATTATAGGTAGTAGGGAATTTCTTCAAGGATCCATTAGATGCCAAGAGGATTCATTCATAGTTTTAAGAACCTCCACATGCTTTATTTTTTATTGCCTCAAATCCATAGCCCCCTTTTCAAGCTTCTTGTATTCATTCCTTAGTGAGATGTAGCCATGCATGAAGAGTGTAGTGTTAGATTTTCACAAATTTTATTCAATATTATCTACGATCTTATCTGAGAGAATAAGAAGCACACCATAAACACAATAGACACAAGAGACACAAATATTTTCCTCGGGGAAACCATAAAGGAGAAAACCCCACAACTTCCTCAGAGATAGAATGATCACCAATACAATGTCACAAAAGTAAAACCCAAAATAGAGATGGTCTTCAACAGCTTCTCTCTTCTCCACTTGTGCGAACTTCTTCTCTCTCTCACTAATGCAAATTGAGTGAATGAATAAATAGAGAGCCTAGCTCTCTATTTATAATTTACCTTTCACTTTACCTTTTATTACCACTTGACAAGTCGGCCTCAACTAAAGTTGACTGGGCCAACTCCTTTAGGGGACTTAAAAACCCCAATACAAATGACTATAGGGGAACTAATGCCCCGAATTACATGGGAGGGTTTACCTCAATGAATTTTCATGACCCAAATAAAATAATGACTTCTCCGACCGGAGGAATAAAAATATCCGTCGGAGGTACAAATAAAATACAATAATAAATACAATATAAAACACAAGTGAATATCTTCCGCAGTTACAATAACATTAACACTCTCTCTTACCCAAGAAGGTATTTTCTTGACACAAACATCAATACATATAGAAATAAGTCTTCAATGCTAGATCATCATCAATGCTAGATCATCATCAACGCTAGATCATCACCATCACTGTTGTTGCTATCCTCATCATCTCGATCATCAAATGGTGACATATCTCGAATATACTCGCCATAGGAAGTTATACAGAGCCAACCCTTTTTCATGTTGGATGTAGGCCTAGCCTCCATGTAGGTATTCATCATATCTGCAAGCAAGCCATCAAGTAGGTACAACTCGGGACTTATTACATTGCTTCTGTAAAAACCTGCGTCTCCTACTATCACCTCATCATCTTCAGATCATCTCATTGTCACACGGAGCACAACCCAAATGCACATCACATAGTACTTACGTCAACCGACATGGGAATATGAACCTGCAACCATTCTGGAAAGGCTCAACACTTAAATCACGGCCATGGGAAGACAAACCTACAACCATGCTAGAAAGGTAGAACACTTACATCAATAGCCATGGGAAGACAAAACTCAACCCTGATGGAATGGCTCAACACTTACATCAACATACATGGGAATACAAACCTCAACCATGCTGGAATGGCTCGGCACTTATATCAATGACCATGGAAAGACACACCTCAACCATGTCGGAATGGCCCCGAAACTTACATCAACGACCATGGGGAGACAATCCTCAACGATGTCGGAATGGCCCCATCCCTTACATCTGCACCATGGGAGGACACACCTACCACCATGTGAGAATGGCTCATGTGCATCTACGTCTTTCAAACTCATCACTTCCCCTTGGAAGGAATCTCGATCTGAAGTACACCAAGCTTCTCTCTGAAGTATTCAAACTTCACTCTGGCTAGCAGCTTGGTCGACACATTGGCTATCTGCTCGTCCGTCGCAACATACTGGAGCTTCAATGCTCCTCTCTGCACCATATCCATGATATAGTGATACTTTATCTCGATGTGCTTCGACTTGTCGTGGAACATTGGGTTCTCGGACAACCTCACACAACTTTGGTTGTCGCAAAATATACAAGTCACATCCAAGTGGAGATCAAACAAATCAGACAGTATCTTCCTTAGCCATACTGCCTCACAACTAACCAAACAAGTTGCGACATACTCTACTTCGGCTGTACTCAGTTCCATGCAGGACTTCTTCCTGCTAAACCAGGAGATCACACCTGATCCCATATTGAAGCATCACCCCGAAGTGCTCTTCTTGTCAATGGCACTGCATGCCCAATCTAAATCAACATAAACCTCCAGGTTAATCTTTCGATTTGCATCATACTTGAGCCCATAATCAACTGTGCCCTTCAAGTACCTCAGAATATGCTTTGCAGTAATCAAGTGAACATGTATTGAATCTGTAAGGAACTGGATCAACGTGTTCATAGCAAAGCAAATATTTGATCTCATATTCATTAGGTACATAAAAAATCCAATCATTTGACGATACATCGTGGCATCAACCGAATCTGATGAAGCATCACTCAATAGCTTCAGGTTCGATTCCATAGGTGTGGCCATGGCCTTGCAATCCATCACCCCGAACCTCTTCAGGATCTCTACTACATACTTCCATTGTCCAAGGAAGATTCCATCCGTACTCTACCACACCTCCATGCCTAGAAAGTAGTGCATCATACCCAAGTCCTTCATCTCGAACTCGACAACAAGGTTCCTCTTTGTATCTGCAATAATCCCATCGTCACATGTCACAAATAGGTCATCTACATAAAGTAGAAGTATCACTGGGTTCCATTCCTCAACCTCATAGTAAAGGTTGGAATCCGCTTTACTCTTGGTAAATCCCAAACTAGTTAGGAAGATGTCTATCCTATCGTACCACATCCTGGGTGCTTGTTTCAAATCGTACAAGGCTTTCTTCAATTTGCATGCATGATTTTGTCTGTCATGTGTCTCAAATCTGAGTGGCTGCTCCACATATACTTCCTCTTCCACTGCACCATTCAAGAACATTGTCTTGACATCCATCTAGTGTACCTTCCATTTCATCACTGTAGCCAGTGCAAGTACTAATATGATGAAAGTGTATCTGTCTACAGGTGCAAATGTCTCCTCGTAATATATCCCTTCCTTCTGGGAGAAGCCACGTGCCACAAATTTTGCCTTGTGTTTCTGTATGATTCCATCTACAGCATGCTTGATCTTGTAGATCCATTTGGAAGTCACAATAGACTTCCCTATTGGTCTCGAGACTACATCCCAGACATCATTCTTCACGATCGACTGATACTCCTCAATCAAGGCATCCTTTCATTCTTTCTTCTCTGCTGCTTCCTCATATTTGGAAGGTTCTTCAGTTTCTTCTTCATGACTTCATCAATATTATTGAATGTTATAGTTGAATTAGTCACTTGTTCTTAGAAACAAGTCTCTCTCGTAGTACACGATCTTTCCTACAAGACAAGTTCAATTGCATGATTAGAAACATTTCATAGTTTTCAGAACAAATTCTTACGCATAAAGACATAGGTCATACAGTCATGCAAATATGTTAGCCAATGCTTCAATACAACATTCATCCATATCCCGTAACTTTATAGATGCCATCCATCTCTACCAGAACATTGTTAAGAGTGTACACTACTCTCAACATGTCAGCAAAAAGGTTTCATTCTATATAAGTAGCAATGCAATGCTGTACAATACCATAGGCCACTTACCTAGCACATGCATATTAGTAGTATACTGTTCATTAATGCAAATATCCTAATATGTATAATACATAGCCTAAATATAGGAACATAAGTATGTACACCATTGAACAATATTAAATAATCAGATATATAAGAATTCAAATACTTATCTTTGTTTGGTTGTTCGGTGGCCTCCCTCTCAATCTTTGCTTCCTTGCAGGAACTACTGGAGTGTGCTCCCTCTTGATATTTGATTCCTTAACCAATGCTGAAAGTGGATGAGAGGTTCTTCCATAGATCATTGATCTTTTTTTTTTTTTGGAGTCCTACTTTGTAGGATCTTCTCCTACTTCTTTTATGTAATACAAAAGTCATCTCTAGCTTTTTCTGAATGAATCCTTGTAGCTGGTTCCCTTCAATTTGTACAAACCTCCCTCTTGCTCTCCAATCACAACTGCATCGTCTGTAGTCTTTCCCTTTGGCCACATTAGTACTTGGCCATTAACAAATGCAACCCTCATAGCTTTTGCATCCAATGCCGCTATGGAGAGAAGGTTCTTCTTGATCCCTGGAACATATAGGACACCCTTCATCTTCAAAGACTTGCCAGTGTCTAGCTCGTAAGAAGCTTCTCCACTTCCTTTTATGGGATACTGGTAGTCATCCCCAAGTTTCACCTTGTGAGGTGACTCATGTTCAGATAGGTTCACAAAGGATTCTTTAAATCCTGTCATATGCTTGGAATCCCCACTATCTACAAGCCAATCATTACTCCCATGTGTAATAGTGTCTATGAGAGCTGAAATCAAAACATCACTTGAATAATCTTCACTATCTACTTTGGTTCTCTTCCTTGGAGGTTCATCATCCTCTGCAGTGTGAGCATGATGTCTTTTCTTGTTTTTCTTCTTCTTGTGGGAACTAATTTTGTTCTTGGGACAATCTTTGGAGTAGTCTCCCCTCTCATCACAAGTATAACATTGAATGTGAGATAGATCTCTCTTGAAGTTCCCTCTTTGGTTATGGTGGTGGTGTCTTTCCTTATTGTGATGAGGATGCTCCCTCTTGGTGTTATTCTTCCTAGTGTGTGCTCTGAAAGCCTGGTCTTCAATACCCATATTCTCTTCTCGAGCCACAAGTCGAGCTTCTTCTTGTGAGCATTCCTCCCATGGCCTACTAAATGTGATTAACTTCTTTCTAGCACAAATTCCTTGAATGAAGGAATCCCATGATCTAGGGAGATCATTCAAGGTGGTCATCACAATTTCTCCATTCTCTATGTTTTCCTCCACCGCTTCAAGTTGCTCCTTGATTTGAGAGACCCTTTTAAAGTAAGACTAGATGGTCTCTGCATTTTGTATCTT
The DNA here is from genome assembly GCA_027924585.1 of Larix kaempferi. NCBI lineage: Eukaryota > Viridiplantae > Streptophyta > Pinopsida > Pinales > Pinaceae > Larix > Larix kaempferi. Next base: position 7,878,913 of record BSBM01001051.1, read on the forward strand.
CAAATTCTTCAACTGGTTCCGCAAGGTCATCTTTCAATTTATGTTCTTACCTTCAAATAGCTTGGCCAAGGTGTCTTCAAGGATGACACATGTGGGATGAGGTGATCCTTAATAGAATAAAAAATGATCCTCTTGGCCTTGACCAAGTTCTTCTTGTGTAGAGCTTTGGCCTAATATCCCTCTGGAACTAGAACCTCTTCAGTTACATATGTGTCCAATTCATTCTCTTCAAGAACTAATGTAATCCTATACTTCCATGCTCAGAATTTATCAATCCCTTCAAGCTTATCCTCAAGCTTGGTGTGGTGAGACATCTTTAATGAGAACCTCAAATGGAAATACAAAATATTTAGATCTTACCAATTTGAGATGCCCGGGCTGGATCTGGAGCTGGTTGGCCTAAGGTTTGTTAGAGAAACCCTAATTTTCCAAAGTTGGAATTTGGAAGTTTTGATTGGATAGATAGATGTGCCTCCTCAAGGAAAGTTGTCTAATGTACTCACTTCCATAAATCAATGAACAAAAACCCAAAATATTTGATACCCTAGTTTTCCTCTGGCAGTAGTGACGGGCCGAAAAATGAAAATTCTCGTAATTGAATTATGTTTTCATAGGAAGATGCACCTGGATGAGGCGAGTATGATGGTACACTTGGTTTATGAAAATTTCAAAAATTCACCCTTGAAAATTGACTTGCAAATTTCGGATCTACAGTTTCTGGTTTTTATGGTCCAAATTAAAACTAGGGTTTGACTTTCCCATAGTTTCACCCACTCAAAAACTTCGATCTTGGTCTCTAAATTTCGATTTTTAGGAGGAGATTTTCCCTATGCTGATTGCACTCCAAAATTCCACTTCTGTGAAAATCCCTAATATCCCGCAATAGTGATAGGCCAAAGAGTGAAAATGCTCAGAATCAACTTATGATTCGACAGAAAGATGCGCCCTTTTAAGGCGAGTTATCCTAGCCCCTTTTATTGATGATCTGTGGTGGGAAGTTCAAAAATTAAGAAGCCCTAGTTTCTGCAGCTGCACAATGTCTTCTTCTCAGGTTATCTCTGATACCATGTTAGATTTTCACAAATTTTATTCAATATTATCTAGGATCTTATCTGAGAGAATAACAAGCACAACACAAACACAATAGACACAAGAGACACAAATATTTTCCTCTGGGAAACCATAAAGGAGAAAACCCCGCAAATTCCTCAAAGATAGAATGATCACCAATACAATGTCACAAAAGTAAAACCCAAAATAGAGATGGTCTTCAGTAGCTTCTCTCTTATCCACTTGTGCAAAATTCTTCTCTCCCTCACTAATTTAGAGGAAAGACTAAAAAAACGTTTAATCCCTAACCAAGAGATCATACCGAGAATATATAGCCTTCCCAAAATTCATAAAGAAGGTATTCCTCTTCGACCTATTGTCAACACTATAGGTTCCCCTACCTATGAACTCGCTAAATATGTAGCAAAAATCCTGAGTCCCCTAGTAGGCAACACGGATTCCTTCATCAAAGACTCTAGTGAGTTTGTGAAACTAATCAAAGATGAGAAGATTGGACCTAAAGACACGATCCTTATCTTTGATGTGGTTTCACTTTTCACTAAGATACCTTTAGACGAAGCCATCCAAGTCATTAAAGAAGCTACAGAGCCTCACACAGCTAGGTTAGCAGAGGTTTGCCTTAGATCAACCTTTTTTAGCTTCTAAGGTGAAGCCCTTGCAGAACACTCTGCCAATACTAAACACCACATTTGCCTAGAGGACACCATAATCATCGCAAGAGAAGACCACTACTTCAAAAGGAAATTCAGGGAAGCTATTGAAATAATCAAAGATCCCAACAATCTTAATAGGGATGGAGGCTTTGAAGTTAGTGCTAGTTGGCTTCCTTCTCTACTCAACCGCCAATCATTATAATAACCCTTGAGAAACCTATTATGTATTTAGACCTTTAATTAGCATGCAATTCAAACTATATATAAACTTATTAATTAACATTTTAATATATTTAAATGAATTATAATACTTAATCTCAAATTTAAATTTATTATTGTTATGTTATACTATTACTTTCCTTAGGTTAGTTTATAACACTCATTAAAATATTCAACCTAAATTTAATTAATTTTCCATTAATTTAGTTTAATAAAACATTAAGTCAAAACATTTTGTTAAATTAACATTAATTTAATATAATATTAATAATTTAAATTGACATTCTAAATTAATAGTAACACTTATTTTAAACAAACAATACCCATACTTATTAGGTTATTTTAAATAATTTAATAAACCTGATTAGTACTAAATTAAATTTTCAAATAAAATTAAAACTAAAGAACAATTGTTAAATTTCATTTTTCTACAATACCTTTCCTAATTAACCTAATTTTCGAGAAGCCGATCTTAGATTTCATACTTTATTTCTACTCCTCACACTATTAATACCTTATTTCTCACACTCTCCAATAGATTGACTTGCGTCCTGATGATGAATCCTGATATGGATTCGAAACGTCGACTTCGTAACCCCTTGACAGTGTGGATGCTTCGAGATTACCACTTGCATCAAACAACCACATAAATTTAGCAACAGAAATTACATTCGTGCATGGAAGGGATATCTGGCAGCAATTCCGTCTTTTGAAGAAACTGAGGATTAAGATCATTCTTAGAGTAGAAGATCTGTATTTTCTGAAGGAATGTAGAGATAAGAAGCTCACTCCCACCTTTTCCACAATCAAACACAAAATGCGCAATAGCTGGAACTACAAAGCATTTCAGAAATTAAGTGAAACCCTTATCCGGATGGAGATCAAAAGAACCCGCGCTACCCTGGACCGCCTGTCCCGTGAAGCCCTGACGCTCCATTTGAAGCTCGCCAATGTCATCCAAAGCGACCTATGGAGAATAGCAAATGCCAGCGTAGCTCTGAAAGCCAACAATCAAGGGTGTAAGGCATATAGCAAACATCTTAAGATGCTCACTAAACTCGATCAGCTTTAGAACTGTCCCTGCACCGCTCCTGCACATCTATCAAGCGAACAATACAATTCCAGCGTTACCCCTACACATCCATCAAGCGCTTGCAAGAAAGTGGTCAACCTTTCCAGCCACGAATTAAACAACGCTGAGTCTACTATCCTAAAGAAAGGCCTCAACTTCACTGTAGCTCTGAGGACCATCCCCACTGAGTCCATCATTTGTAATATCGAAGATAACATCCAAACCCTAAACGATGTTTAGAAGGAAACTATTCGACAAGACTGCGCCTTAGTGTTAAGAAAAGCTAAGCCACCTAAACGAAATATTAGCAAAGAAGATGAGTTAGCCTTAAAAAACCTTAGAGCAAATAAGGACATTGTTATCCTGAGAGCGGACAAAGGGGAGCCACAGCAGTCTTGGATAGAATAGATTACAATAATAAAATGATTGATCATCTCACTAATAGTGGAAGCTATAGAAAATTAGGTAAAAACCCCATTCCTAAGGCTATTAGAGAGGTTAAGAAAGCCATCATGAACTCTAATTTAGAGGAAAGACTAAAAAAACGTTTAATCCCTAACCAAGAGATCATACCGAGAATATATGGCCTTCCCAAAATTCATAAAGAAGGTATTCCTCTTTGACCTATTGTCAACACTATAGGTTCCCCTACCTATGAACTCGCTAAATATGTAGCAAAAATCCTGAGTCCCCTAGTAGGCAACACAGATTCCTTCATCAAAGACTCCAGTGAGTTTGTGAAACTAATCAAAGATGAGAAGATTGGACCTAAAGACATGATCCTTAGCTTTGATGTGGTTTCACTTTTCACTAAGATACTTTTGGATGAAGCCATCCAAGTCATTAAAGAAGCTACAAACCCTCACACAGCTAGGTTAGCAGAGGTTTGCCTTAGATCAACCTTTTTTAGCTTCCAAGTTGAATTCTATGAACAAACCACTGGGGTATCCATGGGATCCCCCCTATCACCCATAGTGGCCAACATTTTTATGGAAAAATTTGAGAAAGTAGCTCTAGACTCCTACCCATTGAAACCAACAAGATGGAAGAGATATGTAGATGACACCAATGTGATCTGGCCACATGGTGAGGCTGAACTAAATAAGTTCTTTACACATCTTAACAATCTCTCCCCTAACATTAAGTTCACAATGGAACTAGAGGAGAATGGAAGCATCCCCTTTCTTGACGTCCTGTTAATTAGAAAAGAAGATGGCACATTAGGACACAAAGTCTTAGAAAAAAGACCCATACTGAGAGCTACCATCATGCAGACTCTCACCACCATCCTACCTAGAAGATAGGAGTTCTAAACACCTTAACGATTAGGGCCTCTAGGATCTCGGATGTAGAGCATCTTGGAAAGGAGTTAGACCACCTCAAGGAGGTCTTCGTAAACATAGGTTACAAGCCCACAGATATCAATAAATCCATAGACAAAGCCCTCAATAATAACCATGCTAATAAGGAAAACTCTAATAATATGACCGCCAACCGTAGAGCTTACCTACCTTACATTCAAGGGGTCACAGATAAGATCTCAAGAATCCTTAAGAAGAATGATATTACAACTTCCTTCAAACCCCTTGAGACCATTATATAGAAAATGAGATCCGTTAAAGACCCAATTGATATAAGACAATTTAGGGGTGTTTATAAAGTCCCTTGTTCTTATGTTTTGGGCTATATAGGTGAGACAGGTCGTTCCTTTCAGACCCGATTAAAAGAACATGGAGCAGACATAAGGAATAATCGTACCCGTACCTCAGCCCTTGCATAACACTGTGCCAATACTAAACACCACATTCACCTAGAGGACACCATAATCATCTCAAGAGAAGACCACTACTTCAAAAGGAAATTCAGGGAAGCTATTGAAATAATCAAAGATCCCAACAATCTTAACAGGGATGGAGGCTTTGAAGTTAGTGCTAGTTGACTTCCTTCTCTACTCAACCACCAATCATTATAATAACCCTTGAGAAACCTATTATGTATTTAGACCTTTAATTAACACGCAATTCAAACTATATATAAACTTATTAATTAACATTTTAATATATTTAAATGAATGATAATACTTAATCTCAAATTTAAATTTATTATTGTTATGTTATACTATTACTTTCCTTAGGTTCATTTATAATACGCATTAAAATATTCAACTTAAATTTAATTAATTTTCCATTAATTTAGTTTAATAAAACATTAAGTCAAAACATTTTGTTAAATTAACATTAATTTAATATAATATTAATAATTTAAATTGACATTCTAAATTAATAGTAACGCTTATTTTAAACAAACAATACCCATACTTATTAGGTTATTTTAAATAATTTAATAAACCTTATTGGTACTTAATTAAGTTTTCAAATAAAATTAAAACTAAAGAACAATTGTTAAATTTCATTTTTCTACAATACCTTTCCTAATTAACCTAATTTCCGAGAAGCTGACCTTAGATTTCATACTTTATTTCTACTCCTCACACTATTAATACCTTATTTCTCACACTCTCCAATAGATTGAATTGCATCCTGATGATGAATCCTAATATGGATTCGAAACGTCGACTTCATAACCTTGACATTGTGGATGCTCCGAGATTACCACTTGCAAGTATGAAATCTTCCAGAGAGGAAATACGGTAGGAACTCTGCCCCGGCATGAATTCCGCCTCAACGGGAACTCTGCTAAATACCCTTTAATTTCATAAATGGATTGATTGTCTTGCATAATATTTATTACTAAGATAATACCTTGTTATTTTTTGCAGGGTTTTGTTTGGTTGGAAGCATTAGATACATATCACATCTTTCAATAAGATGGCCATATTACAGGTTTCAATTCTATTTGAACAATCAAAGTTTTGTTTACTAGGTAGATAATCTAATATTATTAGTGATGAACTAAATATATTATTGGGTAACCATTTCAGGAAAACTTAACTTATAAAGTAACTAAGGACAATAATGGGTGCAACTTCTTTTATTGTTTGGCTACTGAATGCCAAATGGTCTGCGATGCACTAAATGTCGCACATTCAATAAATACAGAGAGGAAGTACATTCTTGGGAGCCCATAACATTGCATGTTGGTGCCTCGCAGGGTTGTAATTACAAGATTAGATCTGCTTCAAAATTGGAAAAAGACCGTAAGCGAAAAAATTATGATGTTTAATATTGGTTCAAGAAGAATAGGAAGGATATTGAAACCACTATCATTCAGAAAGAGGCCCAAAAAGCAGTAAGTTTATTTTTATTGATGTTTTATTTTCAAATATATTCACTAACAGATGCTTTATCCATGGTTTCTTCTTATTTTTCTTGTTATAGGGGGTGAAGTATGCATAGGAGTTGGCATGGATGTGTTAGACCGCATGAGAAGAATTGTTTATGAATATGATGCACAATCGAAGGAAACAAATATGCACTCAAAAATATTATTCATAAGAAAATTATCCAAGATAAAGACTGGATGATGCTACATAAAATCTTCAATGAGTCGCCACTTGTAATCTTTTTCAATTCCTGATCAAATATTCTATATTTGTTTTTTGATTGGATATAAAATCAAAGAAATAACCTAATCTTTTTTCAACATTCTTTCCTTGCAACAGGGAAATTTATGTAGCTCTTCACATTGTCATGAATATGATATCCTTTATGTTGAAGAGACACTCAGTGTATGTTTTGCAAACCCTACATGTATTGTTAAATATTAGTGAGAGCTCAACAATATTCCCTTTTATTGACATTGTTGCCTTATAATGGGAGGGAAATGTTAAATCTTATGGTGAGTCATCTTCATTGGATTTTAATGACAGAGAAGGAACTTGTCAAGAAGGAGAAGTAACTTGTTAAGAAGGAGAATGAACATGTCAAACACATGATGTTGGTGAAGATGAGGATGTTGCATTGTATGAATTTCCAATGATATCACATCCATATTCTTTCGAATGTGTCGAAGATCCAAAACAAAATTTCTTCATTGGGAAAGATACATATTTGTTTATTGAAGAAGGTGGTAGAGATGGAGAGGGTGGCATTGAGGTAGATCATGGAAAGGTCCAAAACGTGCTAATCAAGGATGCTATTTGAGATCCTTTTGTGCTAAAAATTAAAAATACACGGCACAGGTGTCGCAAACAGTCCTTTCTAATCCCGGATGAAGGGTATGATAAGAACTCTAAATATCATCACCCTTCATTCTATTCACAATCGATTGCCAAAACAAAAAATCCATGCACATGCACAATGAAGAAAAATCGAATGGAAGTAAAAGGGTGACCAACACTTTTGTATACAAGCACACCTTGTATGTGTATAATGACGACCTATCTTGATATAGGGTGTGTTTATCTTATGCTTATCATATTTGTAAGGACACATTGCCAAGTTCACCCTAAAATCTATGTTGTTGTTGCCATTACTTGTAAGAAATAAATTGAACTGAGACAAATTTGAATGCTCACACTGTTGTTGAATGATAAGCATAATTCTTCATTTGTTGTGGCAACTTAATGCACTTGGATAATGGAATAATGGATTCTCAACGACCTTAATGCAACTCTGATTAGTCTTGTTGGTAAAATTATTGATTAACTGGTGGAAGAAGTGATGAGTGCATCATATAGTATGTCAAGTGTATGTGATGAATGCACATAATATGTTATGTGCTTCAATATTATAATGGTGTTAATTTCCACCACCAAATCATATCTCGAATTAGTTTGTATGCTTCTATAATGTACCTGTGATTCTAACAAATGCTATTGCTTTATCATTAATAGATACACACCCTAGTATGTTCCCCCAAATGGTAATGTAGAATTACAACCAAGCATTATTGCACACCCACATTGCGTTCTTTTGTTTACACCCAAACAATCATAGTTTTGAGCATTGAAATTTTTTTCCCAGCTTGCCTAGTGGCTAGGGTTTTAAAGAAGGCATTAGTGGGCATATCACTAATATTCAACCAATGAAGGAAGGATACAAGTTGATACAAGTTGTGCTCCTCTGTCCCAATAGAATTCATTCAAATTAAGAAAGCATTGAATCTTAATTTGCATAGATTGTAATTATGTTCATCATAAGAACTACCATGTAGAAATTGTGATACATATGCCAAATCCTCTTTACCAACTATATGGAAATTTCAACCAATAGTAGTGATGCAAGGACCATGTCTTTAGAGGACTCAGGACAAGTTCTCAAAGGACATAAATCATGGGAAGGTTCTCCCTATCACATTTTTGGAATTTATACTACTATGCAAACATTTTGAAAAAACCATTACACGAAAAATTATAGATCCACATCTTTTACTAGGGAATAGAAACCATGGCATTACAAAGGTAGTCTCCAATACCTTGTGTCCAAGGAAGAAGAACTTGTCAGCAAGGTTAAAAGGCGTTGAGTATCTTAAAAGAGTGAGATCCAATTGGAATATTCAAAGACATCAATGTAAGTTTAATGAATAGTGTGTCATTCTCTTTGATTTGTTAGATGACACAACCATGTATATTTTCAAATTAGCATGCTTCATAAACGTGAGTACTAGAAAGAAAAATGTTAATAGAGGAATAAACGTGAGTACTAGTGCCAAGAAGTGTCATGGTTTCTATTAATGGATTATGCAACACTTAGTTTTATAGAAGCAGAGGTGTTGTAATCAATAATGAGTGGGAATAATTGTTCAACAAAAGCATTGAAAAACACATTCACAATTGATTGAATGTGGAAGCATTAGACCCTATTGATGAAGATAAAGATACATAAATTATCTCTGAAACAATATTTCATGGATATGGAGAAGCGCATTTAACAGATGAACTCAACAATCAAATCATACAAATTGCACCTTATGAAAGGTTCCAACCATTGGCAGTTTTCAAGACAAGTTTTCATAATAACTAAATTTCCCTACATTGTTTTATGGATCTAGTTTACGTGATGACATTAGAAATCATTTTTATTTTCAACAAATAGAACAATGGAAACTTTTACAAGATACTAAAGGGTGAAAAAGTGGAATTGCATTACCATTTGGTGCGAATAATTTAGGCAAATTTGCGATTTTCGATGTCTTTGGTTGAACATTTTTTTCAGTCAAAACATTATCACTAACTTTTGGCGAAAAAATATAACTAAGAGGGATCACTTGGAATAGGGACCCAAATTCATCGAGAAGAACCGAAACGGGTGACCAAAATCATCGAGAAGAGGCCAAACGGGTGCCCAAACTCATCGAGAAGAGCCGAAACGAGCGCCCGAACTCGTTGAGAAGAGCTGAAATGGGCTCCCAAACTCTTGAGCAGAGCCGAAACGAGCGCCCAAACTCGTAATAACAATAACTGGCAACAAATTATATTAAAGAGATTATAACTTTCAAATGATATTTCAACTTACAATTAATTAGACATGGATATTTCAACTTTCAAATGAGCATTTAGTGTTGAATTTCATTTACAATTCATAATGCTCAAGTTATTATTGTATTATTGTTAATTTATTTTTAATATCTAATGGTTTCTTTTAACAAGAACGAGTAAATATTTATATTATAAATAGGTTGATGAAACTTAAAGCTATACTACCTTATGAACCAACCTAACAAAATAGTGCAAGTGAAAAACATAAGATTGAAGTAAAAAATGAGAAAAAATGGCCATTGTGACCCTCTTCCATTCACCAGTCTTTTTGAGCATGTCCTTGGTCATTTTGCACTTCTATGTTCACCATAGCTATCTATTGAGCCATTCCTTCTTCCATTGGCTCTAAATGACAAAACTATCCAACCTGAGATTCAATTCCTTGAGAAAACCCAAGATTATGTTGAAATGCATCTCAAAATCACTTTCAAAATTTTCTATTTTTTCTCCTTACTCCTTTACTCTAGATTCAAATTCATCTTACCTAATATCTTGTTGTATAATGTGAGAGGTGATGTATTCAATTAACTATTTCATACCATCAACTAATTGTTTCATACCATCCATTTGTTGCCCTTTTTTAAAAATTGGATTTTTTCAATGTACACCATGTTTCATGAACATTGATTATGCTTCCGCTAATCTACAGGAGAAAACCATGTCTAAACGAAAAAACCAGCTGGAATCAGGCCACGAAAATGACAGAGGAAGTAAGAATGCCCACTCTGCTATTGTAGTTCGGGGACACCAATAGCACCACCGGAGCTGATATTGAATACTGATGGGGTGATATGTATCAGTTCTTTCAAGCAAAAGAATACCAATCTGCAAGCATAGATGAGATACCGTTGTTCCAAAACATAAGACGGTCTAGGTTCTATAAGACAGTATCCAGACCAGAATTGTTCCCATGCTCGGAAATTATGGAATGGCTCCTCCCTCACATTGATGCTAGGAGGCACATTATTAAGAATATTATGGGAGAACCGATAGCCTCTTTCGAGCCAACTACCATGGGAACGTACTATAAGTTTCCAACACCAGATATCAATTTGACTAACGAGTGGATGCAGTCAATAGAGCTTGACTATGTAAATTTCATTAAGTAGGCTTGGCTTTTGGATAAACAATTTCTCCAAAATGACAATGGCATCTACAACACCAAGACACTGTGTCATCCCAATAGGATGACTACAACCCTCTTATGTTAGTTATATGGATAGGTGGATGCGACACATTTTAAGATTGAATGGGCATTTCTATTGTACTATGTCACTGTTCACGGTACAATATTCAATTGGGATGACATCCTCTCGGATAATATGGAGGACATGGTGCTGGAAGTGCAAGACGGTTTTTTCAAGCAACAATAAGATTTTTACATGTCCTCGTATCTCATAGACACAATCTGCGCATCAAATCATTTTCCAGGTATGGGATGGCATTGGATTCCCGGAGAGACCCCTATTCACGTATGTTGTCGATTTCTTTGGGCCCAAAAACACATCAGTAACTAGAGGAAAATTGATGAGGACTTCATTAGGCCACTATACATAATCATACATGGGACCCCTACCAAGTGTGTGTCAAATAATTCCATTTCCACAATGATGGAATTGGGTGATTGTTACTTGAATGAAGAAGGCACTTATTTGTGGATATATGGGGCATCAAGGACACTTAACATTATGCCCAAGTATGTAATAGATTACGTGGTTATTGGGGAAATCACGCATGAAGCATTTGTAAATGGGATTAGGTCCCTTAACAATAAGAAGAATGTAGTATGTCCTCCTTTTCCAGTCATAGTCAGGGCTTATAAATTTTCAAATGTAAAAGAATCCCTTGAATTGGTCGAGGACTTAGATAAATACCATTTTGGACAAGGACAGTTCAAAATAAATGACCGCGAGGGGAAAGTCATAAATCACTACACGACTGTAAAATACTCTTGGCTCTATCAACATTACCAATGTGCGGAAGAGGAAATATATAGGTGGGTGCAAACCTTGGAGGAACTAGATAAGAAAATGGATAAAGGGAAAAGCATTGAGGAATCATCCTCTAGCAAAGAAGTCACCTAGGAAGAAATGCTAGGAGAGCAATAGTAGAGCCCAGAAGGGAATGCCACTGGAATTATTATCCAAAGGAATGATGGGGCCGATATCCAAAGGCTACATGAACAAAACGAAGCTAAAGAAGCGACTCGTGCAGGAGCACTAGCTATAAAAGAGAAAAAAGAAAAGGGAAAACAAGATGAGTTGTCGAAAGGGGCTGAAGAACAAAGGAAGCACGAGGAAACCCAAAAGAAGGAAACAAGAGAACTAGAACAAACAAAAGGAATGCAAGAAGTTGGGCCATAGGACATGGACATCAATGTGCCTATTTCTAGCTCTAACAACCCACTCACCGGGGGACATTTCCCTTTGATGTAGCTTGGGATTGTAATGTACCACCCATCCAGAGAAAATTTAATAGCTAAGCTGAGTTCTTATAAGTTTAACCCGAGGAAGAAGTGAATCGTGCAAAAGACAGAAAAGAGGCTTCAGATCGTTGCGCATCCTAATATGGTCACCATGCAGGAAGTCCCTGTCTTTGAATACACCGATAAAGATCCTAAGGCGATAGCGTCTATCAGTGTGGCCTCAACCATGGCCACAGAAGATAATATTGAAAATTTGTTAAAAGAAGCGGAGCAGACCAAGCAAAGGATCAACTTACTAGAAGATCTCCTCATAGATCCAAGAAGAGAAACCATAGAATTGAGACACGACAATGACACACTGAAAGTGGAGAAATGAACATTGGAGATCTTATCCAAAGACTTGCAAAGGGATAAGGATGAAATTGAAGCTAAAGGAAACGAGCTTGAAGCAGTAAGGGAACGCACTGCCACTCAAATAGAAAGTTTGCAAAGAGAGAGATGCATTGATCATAGAGGTGGAATCTTCCAGGAAAGATAAACAAGATTTATCAGGATTTCATGAGTACGCCCTTGCGTTACAAGAAGAATACCTGGGCATACATGAACGAGTGATGGAGATGTTTTTTTAGTTTAAAAGGGTAGCAATTAAAATTCAATATATAGGGTCCAAAACTCGATAAATTAATCAAACGATTGTAGAGCTTAAAGCCATGATGGAAGGCATTGTAGCATGGAAAAAAGGAAACACATCCATTCCCCCCAATATGTCTAGGAAAGTTGTGGAATAGATGCATGTAGACTATGCCACCTTGGATAGCTTCCAAAAGTTAGGAGAAACCTTAGAGAAGGATGTCACTGCTTCACTCAAGAAGTGCCAAGAATTTCATGCTGTAATCGAAAAGGTTTCCCAAATATGCATATTGCCTCCCCCGGGTACGCTCGAGGTGCCCATTCTGAAATAGAAACAACTGGTTGAGTTAAGGACCATCAAAGATGAAGACGTTGAAGTAGTGAAGAGTGTAACCCAAGTCACTATGCAGGAATTCCGTGATCAGAGAAGGAAACTCACCAAGAAAGCTCAACTCATGACAACTTGCCATAGCACAATCACCAAGGGATTGAGTACACTATCAAGGGATGTGGTCAATCATGAAGTTGGGTTACGACTACTTGAACCAAAACAATTAAACGTTATTATTTATGAGTGTGATACTTGGGGCCAATTCATTATGTCTCTAGAAAATCCTCCTTTGGGACCATGAAATGTAATTTTATTCCCCTTTTTCCCTTCTGAAGACCATGAAGGATTTGTTGTTGCAGCTTTTTATCTCGAGGATAGCTTTCCCTATTAGCTAATTAAATCTCAAATCTCCCATTTTCACCATGTGGTTGGATTTCTAGACTCTATATGAATGATAGATTCCTTTTTCATTTTTTTGAACTCTCGATGCTAATATGCAAGTGTCTATCTTGATGCTCTATACATATGATTGTATTGTAGGATCTACTAATACAATTAGTTTATTTGTTTCTTGAGTTTAATTTTACTATGTTGAGGACACAAATACCAATTTCCACAAAACATTTGTTGAGGGTCACTTTGAATTTTGGGAATTTGTCATTAGTTTGTACTAATTACATATTATTGGTTATTTTTCAAACATGTTACTTTGAAAAAAATATGTGCATATGAAACTAGCGTCTCTTTGGAATTTAGGCCTGTAAATATGATCAATGATTTTGATTAATTGATGTATATTTATAACACACTAGTTACAGACCAATCAGCGAGCAATCACTCTAAACACATGTGTAGCAATAGCAACAATTTAACAAGCAAATGACAAAGTACAATATGTAATTTATAACAGACATGAGGTATAATTAGAACAAATAGTCCAGTATTGGTTTCATGATCACTAGTTCAAGTTCAATATGCTTTCATAATATTTGATGTGCATATAATTTGAGCCACTCCTATTGATACCATCAAGTGAAGCAGAAGGAATAACATCTATTCGAAGGATTTCATGCTTGAATTCATTGAAACCAAGATCCATATCAAAGGCATTTTTTCCCAAGCCCCGCTCTCTCCATATTAGCAATCTCAATCTCAGTTATAGTGATCACTAGGAAAGGAGTTTCTATTAACTCCACCAAACAATTAGCTATAGGAACAATAAAAGAAAGGGCTTTGTGAGGAAATCCATGAAAACCTAGCTCTCTAAACGTTTTGAACCACATCCATCATCTTTCCCATCCTAAAGTTTCAACCACATCCGTCACCTCAACGAATTGAACATCCTTGGTTTTCTTTGTGCATACCATAATATGATTGTGTATATGGAAATCCACGAAAAGTAATCATCTCCTTTTTCGTTCGCTAGAATAAATATTGATGACATCAACTCTCTCCTCCACTCTCATGTTTTAATAGCGAAAACTATTTTAGTCCCAACATCTTTGTTTCTATTCTTCCTCCACCTCTTGTTGTTCTTCCTTGATTCCATCTGGATCATACATTGATCTCCTTCCACCTCCTAAAGTTTGAACCACATCCATCACCTCGAAAATGCCATATATATACATATTATGCATATATTAATATGCTAATCACACCCCTTTTATAGATGCCCCTATCACCTCTTTCCACCCCCTATATGCCTCCCACCTTTCTCACTAAACATTTATGAGTTTATGGAAACTTTGTTTCGTTATGTGGTTGATATTAGCTATCACACAGTTTTTTTTTGACAAATGTTATATGTTAAAACTTTAGGGTGGATGTTGTCGTTGATGATTGATAAAATATATTTTATAAATCTGTCGTGTTTCATTATTTAAATCTTCTTTTAAAACATAATTGTCAATCTCATTAGAGGGCCGATTTGTTGGGTTGGAGGTTTCAGATTACAAATTAATTAAAATTTCTAAATTTTCTCATGTTTTAACCTTGATGTATATCATTTCACTTCTAATTAATGGTTTGTGGACTATGACATATATAGGATAAGATACTCATATTAATGTCCAACAAATGACCATAAAAGTAAGTGGATGTGACTAGAGTATAACAATCTTAGTTAGCTATAAAGTCTAGTGTGATTATGAGTGGCCTCAAGATATCGCTAGACACCTCCATCCTGTTGGCTTGAAACACTCTTGATAGTAGCTACATGAAAGGGAATCATAACACCATATATTGGCACCAAAATTGCATCATTCTTTGTATCAACCTGAATCATAAGATATCTTTCATAGGGGATATCATGTACAGTTTTGTATGAAATAATCTCACCAGGGTATTTTTTAAGGATTCTAAAAGTATACTTAAGTATAGTATTCTAGGCGATTATTTTGGACTGAAAAAAACATATATATAGATTAGTAGGCGAATATTAAATATGAAACATACAATTTACTACCAAAACTTGTAAATTTTGGCGAATATTATGAGATTATCTCACTAGATGGCTTAGATGCACAATTCACATCCCCTAAAAAAATACCCTCTGTAGCCAATTTCCTCGCTTTTTCCCTTGCAAGTTCCACCTAGAGCTGCCGTCATTGCTCCTCGTTCATAGATGGAAATGTAGCCTAATAGTCATATCCTTTTCTACTAACCCTAAGAATGCATGCTTGATGTTTTGATACATGACATCAACTCTCTCCTCCTTTCTCATGGTTCAATAGCGGAAACCATTGTAGTGACTTTCTAGAGTTCCAATCATCTTTCTTCCTCTGCCTCCAAATCCAGGATGGATCCACAGATCTGTCAACCTAATTGGTTTGATTTCTTGAATTATTTCATTGCTATAGAGCATTTGTTGGATTCGATCATCTAAACGACATTGTTGACATGCCTTGAATCCTTCGACTAGAGAGAAATTTCCTTTGCATAAATACTACTTCGATATTTCATGATTGGCATGTAATTTGCAATGGTTGACATGCCTTTAATCCTCCATCAAAACCTAGCTCTCTAAATGGAATATGAATATGATTCAATATCTTTGAGATGAGGCTGCTCCCATAGCTCTGACACTCTCTTTACAAATGATTGAAACTCTACATTCATCTTGTTTTTCCTATCCCTCTATTGTCGTTCTTCCTCGTTTCCATCTGGATCATACATTGATCACCTTGCACCTCCTAAAGTTTGAACCACATCCTTAACCTCAAAAAATCCATAAAATTCCACAAGTATTTCCTGTTTGATTATTACAATCTACTTTTAAAACTTTACAATCTTTTAGACACGGATTCTTGACTGTACAACTCTTTTTGTTAAAGCCTAATTTTTCAATAAGATGGATATAAAGGGAATGTCTTGTTGACTACAATGAGACTATCGTAGAGGGATCTGTTGTAATCAAGTTTCCTTGGGTTGGAAATTCTATAATTTAGAAAATTAAGTCCCACCTCAAAAGTCCAAATGAAATTGTGACTCACCATAGTTTTCCTTGTAAAAAATGTTAATTCAAGAGGTATTTAATTATACAAGTGAAACACAAATTAAAATGGCACATCTATTAAGTTAATAACCTTTAGTATGCGAGTGAAATTATATTCCTTGTAACAAACAATACATGAGCCTCGATCATAGTGGATATTGTAATTATTTTTCATGATTCTTTGCACATCATCCACAATTATATAGAATGCTTGAATTTTCCCATTAGACCCGTGGACCCTCATGTGGCCACCCGGAGCCCTCATTGAGATGAAAACTCTACTACTACATCTAAAAGCATGGGACTACTACCCACCACGAAACTGGCCATAATATTAATGGTTTCCCATCTTGTTGTTGCAGGTGAGGCCATAAATAAGGGGGTTTCAAGAAATTTGCTCCAATACTTACTTTCAAGAAATTAGCACCACCGGAGATGATCTTGAATATCGATGGGGTGATATGTATCAATTCTTTCAATCAAAAGAATACCAATCTACAAGCATATATGAGATCCCATTGTTCCAAAACATAAGACGGTCTGGGATCTATAAGGAAGCAGCCAGACCAGAATTGCTCCCATGCTCGAAAATTATGGAATGGCTCCTCCCTCGCACTGATTCCAGGAGGCACATTTTTAAGAATAATACGGGAGAACCTATAGCCTCTTTCGATCCAACTACCATGGGAAAGTACTATAATTTTCCAGCACCAGAGATCAATCTGACTGACGAGTGGATGTAGTCAATAGAGCTTGACTATGTAAATTTCATTAAGTAGGCTTGGCTTTCGGATAAAAAAATTCTCCAAAATGATAATGGCACCTACAAAACCTAGACACTATGTCATCCCTACAGGATGACTGCATCCCTCTTATGTCATTTATATGGACAAGTGGATGTGACACATTTTAAGATTGAATGGGCTCCTCTATTGTACTATTTCATTGTTCACGGTACTAGATTCAATTTGGATGACATCCTCTCGGATAATATGGAGGACATGGTGTTGTAAGTGAAAGACATATTTTCAAGCAACAATTAGATTTTTACATGTCCCCGTATCTCATAGAAACAGTTTGTGCATCAAATCACTTTTCAAGTATGAGATGGAATTGGGTTCCCGGGGAGACCCCTATTCACGTATGCTGCCAATTTCTTTGGGCCCATAAACACATCAATAACTATAGGAAAATCGATGAGGACTTCATTACGCCACTATACACAATCATACATGGGACCCCGACCAAGTGTGTCAAATAATTCCATTTCCACAATGATGGAATTGGGTGATTGGCACTTGACTAAATACCTCGACACTTATTTGTCGATATACAAGGCATCAAGGGAACGTAACATTATGCCCAAGTATGTAATAGATTACATGGTTATTAGGGAGATTGCACGTCGATTAGTCTTAAATGGGATCAAGTTTTCCCTTAACAATAAGAAGAAGGCAGTATGGCCTCCTTTGATAGTCATGGTTTGGGATTATAAATTTTCAAATGTAAAAGAAACCCTTGAATTGGACAAGGACTTAGGTAAATACCATTTTAGACAAGGACAATTCAAAAGAAATGACCGCGAGGGGAAATTCATAAATCACTACATGACTATAAAATACTCTTGGCCCTACCAGCATTACCAATGTGCGGAAGAGGAAATATATAGGTGGCAGCAAACCTTGGAGGAACTAGTTAAGATAATGGATAAAGGGAAAATCATTGAGGAAGCCTCCTCTAGCAAAGAAGTCACCCAATAAGAAATGTCAGGTGAGCAATAGTAGATCCCATAAGGGAATTCCACTGGAATTATTATCCAAAGGAATGATGGGGCCGATATCCATAGGCTACAGAAACAAAACGAAGTTGAAGAAGCGACTTGTGCAGGAGCACTGGCTATAAAAGAGCAAGAAGAAAAGGGAAAACAAGATGAGTTGTCGAAAGGGGATGAAGAACAAAGGAAGCACGAGGAAACCCAAAAGAAGACAGCAAGAGAACTAGAACAAACAAAAGGAACATAAGAAGATGGGCCATAGGACATGGATGTCGATGTGCCTATTTCTAGCTTTGACACCCCACTCATTGGGGGACATTTCCCTTTGAATTATCTTGGGATTGTAATGTACAACCCATCCAGAGAAACTTTAGTAGCTAAGTTGAGTTCTTATAAGTTTAACCCAAGGAAGAAGTGAATCGTGCAAAAGACAGAAAACAGGCTTCAGATCGTTGTGCATCCTGATATGGTCACCATGTAGGAAGTCCTTGTCTTTGAATACACTGATAAAGAGCCTAAGGAGATAGCGTCTATCAGTGTGGCCTCAACCATGGCCATAGAAGATAATATTGACAAATTGTTAAAAGAAGTGGAGCAGGCCAAGCAAAGGATCAACTTACTAGAAGATCTCCTCCTAGAGGCAAGAAGAGAAAGCGTAGAATTGAGACACGATAATGACACAGTGAAAGTGGTGAAATGAACATTAGAGATATTATCCGAAGACTTGCAAAGGGGTAAGGATGTAATGGAAGCTAAAGTAAACGAGCTTGAAGCAGTAAGGGACTATCTCCCCTTAAATATTTCATTGGGGTATGAATACACTTTCAGGTTTCTGACACTATTACATATGGGCGGATTGTTCCACGCAATATTTCCACGTTTTCAACATTCGAGGGTTAAAAAAATGAATTTTTATATTTTTTTTTGCACAGGGCGGAAAAATTGTGGCAATATCCATGATTTTTAATGTTCCATGAACTTTCGTCCCTATATCGACGAAATTTCTAGGATTCACTTTCATTGCGATATAGATGAAGGTCAAGCTATATATACTACATAGTACATACTCTAACCATTATTTACACATTTTCTATAGTTGCGACACATTGAGTGCAGATTTTGAACTTGCGGAGTGATTATTTGAGCTTGGATATTCTACATAGCTCTAATTTTGAACTTGCAAGGTTAGTAATTTATATTTTTTGTCTATATTTTTATAAGGGTTAGAATTTAATATTGTTTAGTAATGAGGCTTAGGTGTTAACTTGCTATTTTGCCTTTCTAATATTTTTTTCAAGAACTTGCTATCATTTTCATTTGCCTCATTTTAACTTTTCTCTCATACATCAATTTGGGGTATTTGTCAATCTCTTATAAGTGTTTGTACTAAATACAATTGACATATGGAGGGGATATTCTTGAATTCCATTGTATGATATCATGAATATCCCCATGCATTTAAGATAATGACCACGTGGAGTGGATTATCTAGGTATGTTGATTTCCATGCAAGACTATTTGCCTTTCTTTAGTTGGATTCAAAGATTTGATTTATTTTATTTTATTTTCATGAAATGCATATCTCAAGGAAACTCATTAAGCACTTTTATTCTAAGGATGGTACCCAAGGTAAATCGAATTTCATAAAAGATTGAGGATTTGTGAACACAAGGTTCAAGGCCGTTAATACAATATAATCATTTAAGAGCTCAACATGTCACTTAAGGGAATTGAACTTAGGTAGGGAGGATAACACATTATCACATGTTTTCATACATGGGGTCTCATACATCAATTTGGTATCTAGCTAGGTTGTGACCTTAAAATTAGATATTAACGTTTGTTATTATTATTATAAATCAAATTTGTCCATGAAGTATGAACCATAATCAAAGATTTTACCACACTCTACTTGAGAAAGAAACTTCACTAGAAAATATCATCGACTACATAAAGTTATCTCCATAAGGTTACTTAGAGTTGATCCTTTGGTATTCAGTGTTGGATCTCCCTTGGTGTTGGCCATTTGCTCTAGCAATCCCTTATCTTTTCATTGTTGGTTTCCTTTTTTTCACCAATATTTTATATAAAGGGAAATTCATGGGCTTCATCTATGATTCCAATTCTCAAAATTCATGGCTTTTATTTTTAACTATTGTTTCCTTGGAAATCTATCAACAAATGATCTGAAATCTCGATTCCATCTCTCATGACCAGAATGTTGAATCCATCTCTCATGACCATAATGCCCAATTAGTATACAACAACTTTTATAGGATCTTCACATCACTTCAACACTGTGCTTAGATGGTCGTGATTAGAAATATCTTCTCCAACCCCTAGTTGAAATCAATGCCAACAAAACCCATTATTGGTAGTCTACATAATAAAATTTTATGGAACTAATACATACAAAATATCAACTATGCTGTACTGAAATACCCACAAAAGGTACTCATTATAAAACGGTTGTGGCAAGCAACATGGAAATGCTATTTTAAGTCCAACATACTTCTAGCTTAGGAATTGCATCACCTTGTCAAATCTAGATTATGGTTAAATATTTTAGGGTAACAAGTTGATTTTCATGGTAAATAACATTCATTCTTATACTAAAGTCATTTTTTTTGAATTAAAATAAGTGGTACTCGGAACAAAAAAAAAGGTGACATAAAGTAAAAATATGCCAAAGCAAAGGTAATGTTGGAGTATATATGCACATAAAACACCTAAATGTTGGCCATGTGGCCACCCTTTGAAATTTGGATGATCAACCCATTTCTACATGCTTCATCCACTTTCCAAATATTTCTATAATAATCCTATCCATGTATCATTTTAGTGAAGTACCTAAAATATTAGTCCATAATATTCATGCTCAATATATTAAGAATTGAGCCAGAACACCTTATAACCTTTATTGCAAATTCCATTTTCCAATGTGAAAAGTGGCTTTGAGTTGCAAGCACATAGACTGATATAAAGGCCTAACAGTTAGGAGCATTTTTTTACCTTCTTAAAGGTCAAAGGTTTGTTGGCCTGATTTTTTGACCTAACTTAAGGAGATAAAGCCCACACAAGTTGCTTAGAACAACTCCTGGTGTGTTTGGAATAGCAATACCTCACAGGTTATGGTCCTGCTACCAGCTGAATTTATCCTCTTAAGGAGAATGCAAAAATTCAGCAAAAATGTAACCTAAGCTAAACTACTATTTTACAGTAAATCCTAAAGTCAATTTCTAAGTCTAAGTTAACCTACTGTGCTTTCTTAATGAAAGTCTCATGTTTTTAGTTTTGTTTTTTATTTTTGGCTAAAGAACTTTCCAAAACAAATTAAACAAACTAAATCTAATTGAAACCTATTTAACAACTTCTAAAAATTAATCTGAAAATTTAATACTAAACTAATTAACTATTCTATCCTAACCTATCCTATCCCAACTGAGAGCAAGTTTAATAAACTAAATTCAACTACCTATTGATGATAGATAAATCTGAAAAGAAATAATGCCAAATCAATGAGAAAACTCAACAGAATTGAAATTATAACACTTGAAGATTTTATAATATTTATGAGAAAAGATTAATGAAATAATAAAATAACTTCATTCATCTTCCATCACAATTTATAAATAGACAATTGGAATTCAATCACTTCAATGTTTGAATAATAATGATAATTAACCAACTATGTATTAAAATATTTGTCAAAATACAAATATTTTAATTAATCAGCTAAGAAATAATAATATCAGTATCGTTTATATACCAAGGATAACCTAAATGAATAAAAGATATGATATTTAAACATCAAACATAAAAATGAGCTACTAGAGCAAGTTTACAGATTTATATAAAATTCATAACCAAACATGAAAAATATATTATTAAACTGAGAAAGCCGAATACCAAACTTATATTTATATGTGTTTCAGAAAACGACAATCACAAATGATACCAGTTTCATGAAATAGTGCTTTTGAGAAATTCAGGAAAGAGATAACAAGTGTAAAATTTAAAATCTTAGTATAAGTCTTTACGTACAAACTCCAACCCCTTGTACAACGATCTTCATAGTTTTTATAACAAAACCTGATAACTACATCCCTAAATTCTATACAACTGCTAGCTAAAAATAGATTTCAAAATCTATTATCTATCGAACATCTGGAACCTATTTACAATCGTCTTAACTTAAGATATTCTTCAGCAATGCACCTGGCATTAGATCATTATCATGCTCTTATCTTCGAATAACAACTCGTCCATGTTGAAAGCAAAAAGAAACCAACTTTTGATATCTGGCATCCATATTAACCAAACTTGAAACAACTTTAGCACCTAGTGGCACAATAGTAATGTAGCAAACAACATCAAAAGATCGAAATCCCTTTCAGCTATGACACCTGTAATCAACCAATTAACAGAATATAAGTTTCATTAAAAATAACCAACAAGAATAAATATAATTAAATGATAAGCAATGTGTGTAGAATATGTGATTCTACAGGCATGCTATTTACCTGTTGATATACAAAATATAACAACCATTAGTGATTTTAATTGGCAACCTGTAGCCTAGCAGCTCGACGAGCTTCTGATAACTTGGCTTTCAATCTGACAATTTTAATTTTATAACCTCCTTCTTGTTCCAGCATTTTCTGATTAATGGCTACTAAAGATTTGTTTTCAGTCTTGAAGTTTGTTTTCTTGACTTTTATTTGTTGCCATCGGCTGATCCAAGATAATAGTTCAGATCTTAGACTCTGTATCTCATCCTTCAAAATTATAGAGTTTGATTCGGATTTGTCAAGCTTCTTTTTCCACTGAGCAAGCTGTTGTTTCAATTTTATGGCTTTTGTAATACTTCTCAACGTTTGATGATGAGATGATGAGCCATCTGTGAATGAATGTTCTTTCTTACTGTCAGCACCATCATATTGATCGGATGAATGACTCTCATGACCACCTTCATCTCTAAGATGTACCACGGGATCACCAATTTCAATCCTCTGTTCTTGCAAAGGAATTTCCATGGGAACCTGATCCTCCTGCTCACTAAAAATTTCAATTACTGGGGGTTCTCTGTGTTGCAGCAAGGTTACAGGTACAGACATAGACTCCATACTATGGGTAAAACGACGTGAAACTTCTAAAGTTAACTTCTTTTGTTCCAAATTAGACGTTTCAGCATAACAAACATTTGCTAACTCTTCAAGCTTTTGTATAGGTTCATCATAATGTTTGCTAGAGGTGGGTAAATCAACTAGGGCTTCAGGACTAGCAATACTAGATTGTTCTGTAATTTTTTCAACATATTTCAACCCTGCATCTATTTTCACTAATGTATCGAAACATCCAGGAAGTGGAACTAGGTTATCCTTAACATTCAAAGAGTTACGCTCTATGACAGTCGCAGAGCTAATATCAATATTCACAGATGCAATTGTTTTCTATAACCCTCCGTCCTCTGTCACAGCCTTACCAATGTCGTCGAATTCAAGGTTTGATGAAGCCCTACACTTTTTACGAGTCTTAGGAAGTAGGGTTAGCCAGTATTGTGTCGGCCCAAAATCGTTCTCAGCCAATAGTTCATCCCAAGACTTACCCACGAGAGACAACTGATGTTGGACCAAAATTTTAAGTAAACCATGATGGAATAAACTCCTCTCGGGATCACCCATCGTGCTTTGAGCTTCGTTTTCCATTTTCTTCAGACTTTGAAGAAATAAAATGGGAAGATTCATTTTAAAACCCTTCAATGCCAGTAATAAACGAAGTTGGTAATAATGAGCATGAGAAAGACGACCATCATAGGAAATATATCTGACTAAAATTTCATAATGCATTTGCCACTTAGGTTTTAGAAATTTTGCAAAAACCCCATACATTAAATTCGATTTAGCAGGTAATGGTAAAACCAGGGACTTACATTGCTTTTTATTGATCTTACTTCCTTTAAACCATCGCTCACCCGTCTGGGGAAGATTTGTTGCCTTAGCAATACTGTCCTCAGTAACTATAAGTTGAAACCCCCCAATTTGAGTTACACCATCCTTCAAACTAAAAGCAAATTGTCTAGTAACTTCGGTATTGTGACGACTAAAACACAAAAATATCCCCAACCTATCTTATCGAATAGAGCAGCGACCTCAGGATCAGCTTGAACCATCTCAGGGCCTGGAACTTCAAACCGGCTTAGAGGATCCATTTTCTCAATTACAAGGTTTTCCTTTAGCAGAGAATGAAACAATGTCATGAAAATAGAGGGTATAGGAATGGATGAATATATAGACATGACAAAACCATCATATGACTCATGCGAAGGCTGAAGAACAACCCTAAACTGGCTTCTACGTGTGACAAACCCGCCATCAAAATCATCACATGTATTTATTAAACATTTGATCTAACCCGAAATCATTACTAAATGTGATATGGACATTTGAACAAGATGAAGTTAACCTTTGATCAGGGTAATCATTTCATATCAATGTCAATCGAACAGGTGTTTACAGCATATCAATTCATATCTTGCAGCATATATATCATCACCAATTTCGACACGAAGGAAGTGTACGTGGACTCTAGTCGTACTGTTTTGACCTAGATTATATGAAACTCCATATCACAAACAATAATGACTCTTAGGGTTCCACGAAATCAATGATCAATAATTCAAATGTTTACAAATCATAGATTAAAAACCATAATTCATATATGTAATGTATTCGGGAACAAGATCAAATAATTTTGATAATTCATGTTTCAAATATTCAAATGATAATTCAAATCATCATATGATCTGCCATGAAGATTGATCAAATAGAAAAATCATCAAAAGCTAGCTTTAGTTTAAACATTAATCATCATGAGTATAACCGAAAGAGTCTTGAAGGACATCCGAAGTGATGCATGAAAATAAACCTAAGTCATTGAAAATCATATATACAATGATAATTTTTTATTTATTTACAAAGATTCAAACATTGCTTACAATATGACCATATAAATATTTACTAAGGGTTAAATAGATTATAGAATAAATTAATTAACCCAAGCAAAATCACACATAAAGCTTAGTCATGGAAATCATGTTTTTTATCAAAATCTCATAAATGAAAATCAAAATAAATTTCCATGGAAGATAAGAAATGTTAGATCAATTCTAATCCAAAAAACAAACACCGGATAATAATTATAAGCAACAATATTTTATTTGAAAAATATATGACCAATGAATATAATGACAAAAATGAATCATATATAAAACCAAATCTTAACAACTACTAAATAAGTAACTTGCAAAAGGATTTGTTCTAACCCTAAATTTAAAGTTTGATCAATAAACCTACTTTGAATTGGGAGTACATTTAGAATCATAGATTCTGAAGGCATTCCTAAATAATTTTGTGATAAATTATAGAAGAGAACTGATCAATTTTATTCGGCAAAGCAGAAAAATTGCGAGGGTTGTTTGCATGCCAACAAGGTTTGATTATTACGGCGGTGGTGGCAGGTAGGGGGTTTAGGTATGTAAACCTTTGTAAACTACACAATGAAATTGCTACATGGTGAGGGCCCCTTGTCCCACAAACAAGGAAGTCTCATATATCAATTTGGTGTTTGGCTAGGTCATAACCTTAAAATTATATTATTATTACTATTATTATTATCATCCTCCTCCTCCACTACAATACTTGTAATTATTGTGTTTGTAAGGATTTTTGTGACTTGTCTTGCTTGTGATTATTGTGTTTGTGATGCTTTTTTTTGTTTTGAAAAATTTGTGATGCTTCTTAAATAAGCTCACTAATTATTTTTGGCTTCGACCTTGTTGATAATTTTTTCATGTAAATATCATTGCTTCATAACCAACCCTTAATGTTCTTAAACTTGGCAATAATGTTCTCATACAACCCTATCACAACATCTCTCAATTTGAAAGGAACTTTTAGCTCTTGTAATCAATTCCAAAGGTCAGTTATAGGAACCGTGTCAAATTATTTTCTAAAGTCAATGAAGAAACACAAGAGATCGGTTTTTTATTAAAAACTCCTCTGCAATGACCCTAATTATAACAAGGTGGTGCACAATTGAGTGATAGATCCTGAATACGATGTAAGATGGTACATTGGAAGTATATATTACTTTAGTCTTCATATTTTTCTTTATAAATATATAAATTGGATTATAATATACTGTATTCAGAAATATACTTATAATATCTAATGTAATTGACAAGTTATTGTTTGATATGGTCTAGGTAAGACAATAACTTGTACCACTACAAGGATTTGTCACTATGAATGAAAATGCAAGGAAGCTTGCTCAATTTAGAGCTACATTAGAGGTAAGAGGAGATGGAAAATGTTATTGTCCTTGCTCTGATTGCAGGGGCTTGCAAAAGAGAAGACTTTTAATAACAACAACTGAAAGACATTGTAGGGAGAAGGGGCACACCGAAGGGGGTTATAAATATCGTCCCCTAGGAATAGTTTGTTATTCAATTTTTAATATATTCACTATAATATTCATCATGTCATGAATTTCAGTAAAATGTCTTATTTTTTTACTATATGTTCTATACACACTAATTTTTCTATGTTGTTTGTAAATTTATAGACAATGCCCACAAAATGTCACCCTCCAGAGAGTTATTTGCCAAGTACTAGCAGAAATACTCATTTACAACCTGACGAACTTCTACATCATAATATTGAAGATGATCAAGTAGTTATTTCTGATGATATGGATGTAGATAACATTAGTGATACAAATTAGGACGATGAGATACATAGATTGATCCAAGACACATTTGCTCCAATGGATGAGGACAACTAGGATGATAGTCATGATGTTGATCCTCTACTCGAGAAGTCACGTCAACCTCTTTATGAAGGCTGAAAAACAAATCTTCTATCTGCTATATTGTTGTTAGTGAACTTGAAGGTTTTGAATGGTTTATCAAACACCTGCC
Organism: Larix kaempferi; assembly: GCA_027924585.1. Lineage (NCBI taxonomy): Eukaryota > Viridiplantae > Streptophyta > Pinopsida > Pinales > Pinaceae > Larix > Larix kaempferi. Next base: position 7,906,000 of record BSBM01001051.1, read on the forward strand.
CGACACAGATACTAAGGTATGTAATTTGTTAATTATTTTTGTTTGCATGTTCACATCTACAGAAAGGGTTGACTTTTTTCCTATATTATTGCTATTGTTATCTAATTTGTAAAGTTTGGATGCGATATTGATGATTAATATTTTTTTCATTGATTTATTCTTTTGAATTTTGTAGATTGTTAGGTGAATTTCTATTACCAATTTCAAATATTTTACCACGCACTTATCGAGAGATATATGTCATTATTAAAGCATTTGGAATGGAGTATCAAGCTATTGATGCATGTCCTAATGATCATATCATATACTATGGACAATGTGCATTAGAAAATGAATGCCCACAATGTCAAACAAGTAGGTATCGGACCGATAAAGTGACAAAAAAGGTGCCTCAAAAAGTTCTTCGTTATATTCCGATAATTCGATGTTTCCAGCAGTTGTTCAGGTGTCAAAGTATAGCACAGTTTATGGATTTCCATGCAAAGAACAGAAGTCGCGACGATGTTCTTCGAATGCATGCAGATGGTTCTGCATTGAGGTACATCGAAGAAAAGTGGCCAATTTTTAAAGAAGAACCTTATAATGTTAAACTTTCGTTGGCAGCTGATGGTGTCAATCCATTTGGAGAGCTTCATTCTACCTACTCAGTGTGGTCTGTTTTTGTTATAAACAATAACCTTCCTCCTTGGATGTTGATCAAGAGAGAGCACACAATGTTGGAAATGATTGTTCCAGGTATTTAATTAATATGTAATTTTTTCCTTGAAAGTCTGATCACTAAATATTTCATTGATTTGTTTCGTGCATGATAATTATGTCTTTTATAGATAATGACATATAGGCGCTAAATATAATTAATCATGTATGCTGGACCAATTAGGCAAGTACCAGGTTAAAGATATGAATGTATATCTTGAGCCTCTTATCGATGAGTTGTTGAAGTAATGGGTTGGCGTCACTATGTATGACATCTCTAGACCAATAGGGCAAAGACTATTTCAATTCCATGGAATACTTGCATTTACAATTCATGATGCTCTCGAGTTAACACATTTTTGTGGTATGTTGTTACTTTCTTTTGTTCCTTAATATTTTATATATATGTTGATAATATCATGCATTATTTTAAATTGTAATTCTAATTTGTTACACCAATTCATATATCTTCTAGGTCTTCAAACAAAGGGTAAATTTGCATGTCCAGTTTGCGGTCCCAGGATAAAATCTCGCCGTTCAAGGAGTTTAGCAAAGGAAGTGTTCGATGAGTATAGGCACTTTCTATCTAAGAACCATAGTTATCGAACTACAGACAAAGACAAATTTAATGGAAAGAAGAGAATGGAAAAAAACCACGAAGAATGGCATCTCACCTATGGAAGTCGGAATATAATAGAAACCGTTAAGGTATGCCAAACTTTTTTGTACTAAATTATGTTCAACGCGATATGCCTATATTGATTAATTAGTTTTAATTTTATTTTGTTGATGTTTCATGAATGTCGTTAAGGCATGAATGGGCTTCTACGAGGGATCAAAATTTACCCGATTCAATTCAGTAGGTTGCCATACTACGAGCACCTACAAATAGTTCATTTGTTTGACACAATGCATATTGGGAAGAACATTATAGAAATATTATGGCGAATCTTAGAGGGAAGGATTGACAAAGAAAAAATCGGAAAGATTTGCAGTGACATCCAAGAAGCTAATCATGCATTGCAAAGTGTGATCGTTAATTCTAATGGCGATGGCCGTCAACAGAATATTAGTCTTCCGTGGTGCTTGACGGAGCAACAGAGCAATATTGTAAAAGAGGTCATAAAAAAAATCAGGTTTCCGATGGGTTTTTCGTCAAACATAAAGAATATCTTGACGAAAAAAGGTGATTTTGCTGGGGTTAAAACACATGATTGGCATACATTCATTAAGGTAATTATGAGTCCATAATATATTTCATTATCGGTATGCACTATTTTATTAATTTTATTGTCTTTTTTGGATATAAATATTAATAATTATGTGTTTTTTGATACAGTATGGTATACCTTTATCTCTCCCAGACGACTTTGACAACAAAATAAAACAAATTATTTATGTTATTGGAAAATACATGAGGTAAGTAATGTTTTACTTGGAAAATGACTTGGTATGTGGTTTGTAGCGGGACTTATTGACATATTATGTTTTTCCCCGTAAATATTATATATGCCTTGATATTGTTTTATTGCATCATTTGTAGGTGGCTTTCATCAAAAGAAATCCATAAAGAAGATATATAAGGCATTGGAAGAGAGAAATTCCTCGACTATTGTGTGAAATGCAACAATATCTACCTCCAACATTTTTCAATGCACAAGAACACTACCTCATACACCAAGTTGAGGAGATTGAATTATGTGGACCAGTACACACAAGGTCGATGTGGATGGTGGAGAGGCAGTTGAAGTCATTGAAGGATTTTGTTAGACAAATAGCGCGTCCTAAGGGTTCTATGGTTGAAAGATATATGGTATATCAATGCATGGTGTATATTAGTGAATATCTACCTAAATTAGCAGAAAATATGAATGTGCCTCGCATTTGGCATCTCGACTCTATCAACAAGTTTGAAGGCGAGGTCCTATTGGGGAGAGGTACATTGAGGACTGTGAAAGGTAATTATTATACGTTGTTGAATTAATATATTACACATGTATTTTTTCCAATTTTATATTATCGTACTGTTTTTTAACTTTTTTTAATAATTATGCATTTTCAACTATATTAAACTATGTTCCTTTAGTGATATCTAATTAATGATATTGAATTGTTATTTTATCCTATAGTTGGTCGAGTGTGGGATGATTTACATTTATACATTGCAAACAACCTTGATTGGATGGAGCATTGGATAAAAGATTGTGAAGAATTCTTCGGTAGGTTATCATGGGAAGGGGTCAGTAACATGATTAAAACAACTCATCGTATTCGATAGCAATTTCCTGAACTTACGTCACAAAGGGAAGTTGATTTAGCCTATGGTTTAAAAGATAAAAAGGAAAGTAAATTCTTTACCCACATTTTTTCTAGTTACTTCGATCCATTTTTCCAATTACATTTCATTTGTTTAAGTTTTCAATTATATTTACTAACTCCTATATGACGTATTAAATCACAATGTATTTTTAACCTGTTGTCAATGTTGCAGTTGAAACATCACAAGGCTATGTGGTGTAATGGTCGTAAATTTCATATCAAAATGTTGGATGATAACAGGAAAACCTCGGATTGTGGGATAATTGCAGTGTTTAAGGTCACCAATGTTTCCACTAGAAGTGATAGACATCTAGAAGAAACCGATAATAGCTACTATGGGCATTTGGAGGGCATTATTGAGTGTGATTTTAATTCCTTTAAAATAGTTTTGTTTGAGTTGAAGTGGTACAAGATACAGATGCATGAACGTGATCTTGAAAGAACTGTTATTGAGCATGCTAATGGATTTACCATGGTTAATACAAGAGCATTTGAACCGGGTACAGAGCCTTATGTTATTCCAAGTCAATGTGAGCAAGTCTACTACTCTGAGGTACCAGGTAAAGCAGGTTGGTCATACGTTGTTTGATACGATCCAAGAGGAATACCAGTAAAGTATAATCTTGTACTAGATGATGAAGATTATCACGAAGAAGAAGAAGATGATGATGATTCAAATCAAGCTGCAGTCGATGTGTTAGATGAAGAAGTTGAAGAGGTTGATCATGCAAATGTAGCAGACGATGATCTTATTGACGATATGGATGACTATATTAGCAAAGGTGACTTTGATGTTGATGACTATGTGAATGATCCTTTCATCAATATCTATTCAAAACCAGATCCTGATACAGATGTTGAGTTGGATGAAGAAGAAGATGAATGATATTTAATTGTTGAAAAGTAGAGATACACAATGTTTTTAGGTTAAAGTAAATGCACACACCACCATATGTTCATTTTTTTTATTAACTTGGTTATATTTGAAAATTAGTTCTCTAATCTAATTATGTTCTACATGTGCAGTAGCGTGGGTGTTCCTGGAGGTTGTAGTGGTAATGGTTTGAATCGAACATATGTCGATTGAGCAAGATACAAAATGAAGTTATAAGATTTATGTGTTAATTTCTGGGTTATTTCATCTTAGAACAATTATCATAAGTTTTATACAAATGGATTGGTAACTTAAATTGTTACAATTGTTATTACTTAGTAGCTATTATGTTATTCTATGTTAGTTACTTATTTTGATCTTGCTAAACAAAAATGATAATCAACAATATCTTTTTATGCTTCTTAAACTAATAGTCATTATTAACAATACCATTTTTGTGGTTCATTTTTAATAAGATGTTTGTGCTTCCGTATCAAAGTACGTGGACTTCTTAAAATCCATCACATATTGATGTCCTTTGATCGTGATCCATTATGTGATGGCAATTAGGCCTTGTGTTAACTCAGTTCTAATAGAATGGGTTAAGTGACTAATTACATTTTTCTTCATAAACAAGAAAAAGAAGCAAGTCACTTGGTGAATGGGCACTGCAAATAATTTTTTATTTATCATTTTTATTAACCAAGTTTTTATAAAAACACATTGTGGATTTCATTTATATGTTTTACTAAGTCTTAGAAACCAAGATTAAGTGGGAAAAAACAATAATGTTACAAATAGACTATGTAAAATATTTTAGCGAAAGATTCTTGAAATATGTTCCCAAATTAAAAGTGGTTCTCTTACGATCGACGCCATTTTTATGAGCTATTTATTTAGTTGATGTAGTAATGTTTTAAAAGTTGATTTTAAGTCATTTTTTAAATAATTTGGTGTTACTAATATCGCCATCTTTTTTTTCTTCAACGACTATTTATTTAAATCCTTTAAGTGCTTTTACTTCATAATAAAGGGCATATTTTGAATTGCAAAAATTTATGGATGAACTAGTTTTTGCCAACAAACAAAAAGATATAATTCTTCATCAAAATTTTTCCAACATAATTTACCCTAATCCAATATAAATTGCCTCGGTAGAGTGTTAGAGAACAAATTGAGACTACAACAAAACAACATGGAAAAATATTCTAAAAATATAAAAAATAAAGTAGAAATTCTACCCATTTGGCCTTACTTAAGTCTCCATTGTTGAATTTGTTGCATGCATGTCCACATAAAGTCAACCCATACAATTGATTGCAACTATTTGATACTCCATAGTTGGATTAGGCGTCCATCAACTTGAATGTGCACATACTCATTGTTACCCAAGAGAAGCCATTGAGTGAGGGATCCGCAAGTGATGCAAAGGTCAAAGGGGAAGATATAAAACTAACTCTCATGGGAGTTGTAAGCGAGCCATACTTTTTCTACTTACTAAGGATTTCAAAGCTCCTAGTTGAGTATTCGATTCTAAATATTGTGAACTAGTGACCAATATTAAGGTGGTGAATTCCCTATCCAATAATTTCCGCAGCTTCAACATTTGTGATACCATTTTCATAGTACCTTCATCCATGGCATGGTTCTACATTGGTAGTGAACCATGTTTATATGATAGAAGGGTGAGTTCCATACCAAAAATGCCTCAGATATAAGGAATTGTGCCACATAATAGGTCACCAACACTTGTCTAATTCTACCCTAACCAAAGCACCCTTGAGCATTGTTTGTGTTGCAATGTTGCAACGAAATTCTAGAACCATCAACACAATTAGCACACACACAAAGTCCCATTATATTACTATTTAATTAATATATATTATAATTTAACTAATGTATATTATAATTTAATTAATATGATATTATAATTTTTTAAACATCAAACAAAACATAACTGAAATGTCATACTTGTCTCTGTCAAGCTTGGCCAAAAGGCTCTGTTGCCCTGGTTCGACGGCCCCCCCTGCATGCAACCAGCTACAATTCCGTGTCCTCCTTCATTGTGCAACTTTCACTGTGCAATTGCTACGACGGCTATTGAAGTTGATTTCTTTGGGGCACCCGCTCTGGCCGTGTCTGCATATCCCCGCAGACCCTCACTGTGCAACTTTCACTATGCAATTGCTACGAGGGCTATTGAAGTTGGCTTCTTTGGGGCACCCGCTCCGGCCGTGTCTGCATATCCCTGCAGACCCTCAATGGAAACCGTAAGTTGAAACCCTCCTCTATTGAGTCGAATCTCTGCATTTTTGGGTGCGAATTAGGTGGTTTTGATTTCATTTGCTAATTAGGTGGTTTTGATTTTATTTCGAATCTCTGGATATTCATATTGTTTTCTAAATTATTTGAGGCCGACTTGTCCAAGTTGTAATGCCCGCCTCAACACTTATGATTGATTTGATTTTTTTTTTATTGACTATATTATTTGAGACTTATGATTGATGAGACTATTTTGAGATCTACAACTAATTTGACTATTGAGGGCACTGGTTTGAAGTGACCCCAATTTATAAAAACTTGGACCATGAATGATTGCTTTAAATTTTATATGTGGAATGAAAAGTGTTAGATAAATGATGATTGATGAATATACTCGACTGACTGAGAAAATGAAAAATGATGAAAATGCTTTAGAATGGAAAATGACGATTGTTGAAATTACTTGAAATGAAAATGATGTATGCTCGATTGACAGAGACATAATGATGAATGTTGAAATTACTTGAAATGAAAATGATGATTTGTTTTATACTCGACTGACTGAGATAAAATAACAAATGATGAACATGCTTGACTGACCGAAGCGTAATGTTAAAATGATGAATGTTTAGTATACTCGACTGACTAAGATACTGAAAAATAATGATAAAAATGTTTTATAGTGCAGCACTACTAATGTGCGCTTGAGTGTGTGCAGTGGCAGGTAAGACGATTTACCGACTGACCCACAATGGAATTATAGGGGTTGTAAGAATGGAAATAACACTTAGGGGTACGATGACTGACTGTCGACCCTGAATTAGCAATTCACGCACGGGTGTAGTCGTTTCAGCTCACCCGGGGAAGCGTATGGCGTACGGGCAAGGCCATAATGATTTGGTCGCGTACGATGGGTTGAGGGGCGCGCAATAAGGAGAGCCTTATCCCTCAACATCCCTTAGTCTCCAAGAAGCGTAGTTGAGAGATCACGGTAACGACTCCTGATCGCTACGTAGTACTCCCCACAAGAAGGAAGAAATGAAACTGTTAGAAGGGCCCGCCGAAGAGGTACCTGGACAAGAAAAAAATAATGTTATTTAATATAGGAAGAAATTGAAAACTTGTCAAGGATAAACTCAAGTGACTTTAAATTAAAAATACAATTAAAATAAAATAATATTCCTTATTTTATTTTTAAGAGAAAATAAGAAATATTAGAAATGAAAAAAGAAACAAATTCTTTTATAAGTTTTTATTATTTAAAAAAAATTAAATAAATAAAAACAACTAGTTTACTAAAAATATATTAAGTAAACTAAAAGAGAACTAAAATAGAAGTAGGACTTTTCTACACCTAACTTCCACTGATTTAGGGAATTAGGTGCACACTAAAGATATTGAGACACATGTAATTGAGAATACTTGAAATTAAAATATTAAATTAAATTAAATATGTGCATGGACAGACACATGGCACACAGACTTTCGCTATATAATGAGGGAGGAAAAGGAGAGAAAGACATCTCTTGCTCCCTAATGCTAGATGGGCATCATAATCTCGCATTATGTTATGATTCTTGCGAGTTGAGATTAGCTAGACTGGGGATTGGGAGATCCTTTCGGGAAGCTTATTAGTGTGTTCTTACGACCCCATTAGCTCGGGGTTCGGGGTGAAGGAGAGTAACCCCGATACAGTACGGTGGTCAACCGAAAGGTTGTCGGTATCTTCGTCAAGGTTGGAATCGGATGGTCGATTTGCTGCAGTTACATCTATCTATACATCTATCTACTGATATGAAAGGCAACCAACGAATCACGTTCATTGTTTTTCAGTCAATTCCTTTCAGTATTTGAAGATTAATATTGTCTTTCTTTATATATATGTGAATCGATCTGGTTTTGTAAAAAGTGACAACTCTGTTTTATATTTGAGAACTCATATAGTTTTATTTATAAACTTCTAATTCGGTTTGTAGCATTTAATTTCGAATACTTATGAAAGACGTAGGAAATTTCAGATCTGAACTATTAGTTATATAAACCCTGTTCGTTTTACATTCTTGAAACCTGGCGAAAGCGATCAGAGGGTAACTCTGTCTTCATTGTTTAAATAACCTCGAATTTCCTGTGAAGGCAAGAAAATTTCAGATCTGAACTGTTTAAATATCAAACTCTGTTTTAGTTCCAGAATTTCTTAAAATCCTTGTAATAAATTGATGAGATCGAGCCCCGTTTCTATCCTTTATATGATCTCGAATTTATCTTTTATTTTCGTTGAAGGTGTTAATACTTTTTGGTAGTTGCAGTCGATCCATTATTTTGGGGATTTTATACTCTGTCTATTTTGTGAAGTAAATTTGGGTTGATCTCTGTTCATACAAACTATGGAAGTAGAACTTGCTTTTATTTTCATTATATTTATATATCATTAACCTTACCAGCAATTTGGAAAATTCTTAGTGATAATTAATGAAATACTTATAGTTACTTAATTCTAAGATTTCTATATGTTGAATTTATATTTGTCGAATGGGAAAAATTTGGGGATTAATTTTGCCACCTGCCCAAACACCCATACCGAACTCATGGTTTCCTTCGTAAAATTTTGGTAGGTATGCATAATTGCTGTCAACTAACTTATACCGAGAAAGGGGAGTCGGATAGAATTCTTACCTGCTACCTGTCGAGCCATCATAGCAAACCGCTTCCATTTACCTACCTTACAGATTAAAGCTTCCTCTATTTTCTTTTTCAAAAGAGCTAGTAGTAAGCTTAAGGTTTTAAGTGGCCGAATGATCTCTCTTTTCTAACCTTATTCCATTAAATATTTAATTAAGAAGATAAACATATTGTTGGAGATCGGGAAAACCTTCTCTTACAATTACGATAGAAACATTGAAATCTCTAGATCATAAAACATTTCTAATATAAGATATTTAATATATGATATCGCATTTCTATGTTTATGTACTCATCATAACAATTCAGAATAAAAATTGTTTGTATCCTTATTTGGAAATAGTGCTGTCATTAGAATAGCATTTTATAAATTAGATTATACATACCTTGTCCCAATAGGAAAGATAGGTCTTGAATAAATGCACCCTTGGAATATTTATATATATATTGTGTTCAATAGGTAAAAAGGAAAATATGTGTCGTTAGAATAGTTTTTATAATATGCATTAATTCAATAAGAAAAAGGGAGAGATCTTATTGAGCACACCATTAAGATATTTTATACACATTATATTCAATAGGTGAAGTAAGGAGGCGTGCCATTAAATATATATATTGAATTTATTGTGTAGAAAAGGATTCTTTTGTTAATATATAATATTAGGATATGTATACAATGTTAAATAAAAAGAAAGGAGTTTCATAAAAGTATGTTGTGTATATTAGGAAAAGGTCCTTTTACGAATGTGTCTTTCAATATGGGATAGTATGTTTGTTTTATGTTTAAAGGTTAATTCATTACATTTTAACTTTGTATTTTCTTATGTATAGGATTGAATGTATCTTGCACCATGGAATGATATTATTGGATTGAATGTATTTTGCACTATGGAATTATATTATTGGATTGAATATATCTTGCATTATGGAATGATATTTTTGTAGCATGTTTAAAAGATTAACATGTATTGTATTTTAGTCTCATAGAATTTAGTGTCTTTCATAATTATATCTTGGAAGAATAATAATACTCCTAATATGTTAAAGATTAATATATTACATTTTAGTCTTGTAAAATTTATTATGTATATAGGAGTTATCTAAGTGTGGATGTAAGAATCTCAGACTTGTTTAAAGTAATAAGTGGGAGTAAATATTTAGGATTGTTTAAAGACGTGAAGTGGAAGTGGTTATGAAGAATGTCTTTAAAACAATGATTTAAACTAATTATTTGAAAGCCGTATAATCATTGAATGAATTGGAAATAAATTTAGAGGTTTATATTTGATGATGAAACTTTATTATCCTATTATTAAATAAGTAGATATATATATATATATATATATATATATATATATATATATATATATAAGAGTTTGAAAAATGAACATTTACTACACTATTCTCGAATAGGATTGAGTTGTAAGTCAATCAGATAGGAGAGTGTGTCGTAACAAGGACTTGTTGTAAAAATAAAATAAAATAAATTTACTTCCCTAGCGGGTCCTTACACAAGTCAAATTCATCATGTTTTCCTAATGGTGTAACATTCCTAGTACCATTACATGGGGCGGTAGTAGCATTCCTAGTACCATTCAGACATTGGCGATGTCTTCACCTGGGACATTAATTTAGTATTTCAGGTGGATTCTCATTCACCAGATTTGCACTAATGGAACTCAAATTTGTCAAAAAAACAATGCTGGAGATAGAGCTAGTATTGGTAGACCCTAAATGGTTGCTTGTGTTGATTGCTGAGATAGGGTTTTTCCCTCAAATCCCTATGAACGCCCGTATGGTATTGCTAGAAGGAGATTTGCAATGTATTTGCAGAGTTAGGGGTTGTCCCTTGTTTTAATTTCTAAGTATTTTGTTGTAAGTATTTTTCAAGGTAGGGGTTTTGTTGAGGTAGGGTTTTCCTTGTGTTATGAAGGGGGTGGCATAACAATTCTGCACCTAGTTTTGGTTGCCTAGTGTGTGGTATCATCTACTGCCAACTATAGATATTTGTGTTGGAGATATAGTCCAATCATGAATTGACTATGAATGTGGTGGTAAATTCCATATGGAAACGAGTAGTTTTACAGGTTATGCTTGGTCCTTTGTTATTGCGAGTGCTTTGGTAGGATTTTTTCTCTGTTATGAGGGAGGTTCCATAAAATTTTGCATCGGGTTTCTGCTCCTTAGTGCATGGTATCGTCCTCTGCCAACTATTGATATTTTTGTTGGAGATATGTCCAATCATGAATTGATTATGAATGCGGTGGTTAATTTGATATGGTAATGAGTCAGTTTACAGGTTATGCTTGGTCCTTTGTTATGCTTTTTCCTGGTACTAGTTATGCTTGGTCCTTTGTTATGCTTTGTCCTAGTACTAGTTATGCTTGGTCCTTTGTTATTGCGAGTGCTTTGGTAGGATTTTTTCTCTATTATGAGAGAGGTTCCATAAAATTTTGCACCGGGTTTCTGCTACTTAGTGCATGGTATTGTCCTCATCCAACTATTGATATTTGTATTGGATAATTGTTCCAATTATGAATTGATTATGGATGAGGTGGTTAATTCGATATGGCAATGAGTCAGTTTATAGGTTATGCTTGGTCCTTTGTTGCTAGTTATGCTTTGTCCTGGTACTAGTTATGCTTTGTTTACAGGTTATGCTTTGTTTACCATTACTGGTATGTAACTGGTTATGTTACTAGTATTATATAATTAGTAATTTCAGTGTATGGTGAATGATATGTTGGATATTTGGACCGATTATGAATTCATGGTATATTCCATATAGCTTTGTGCTTCGTTACTGGTTATTGAGGTAAAAACCCTATCTCTGATATGTCAACAATTATTGTAGGTTGATTGCCTTGGACCAGAGTCTCCCCACTAGTCTATATGTAATCATAATCCCCAACATCAACTAGATGAACATCTATGAAAGCACTATTCTCAACATCAACATCTACAGATGCTAATTCTTCATTTCTAATAGTAGGTTCAACACCCATAGGAATACTGTAAGATACCATAGCCCCAGTTTCAGCAAGAAATTCATTATTAGCATGCAATTCCAACTCAGATGATGGAAATTCATGAACTTCATGAGGTGTACATTATGTCTGCAAAAGCAAAATCTTGTCATTCTTAGCATCTGCAACACTCTTATCTCCATCAACATCTACAAATTCTCTCTTGTTACTTCTAGTAGTAATTTCAACACCTGGAGGGAGACTGTAAACTGAAGTGGGTCCAGTATCAGTCGGCAAGCCATTACTAGATGAAAACTCTAAATTGGAAGATGGAAATCTGTGAACTTCAAGTGCAAGATCACTCATGTGACCATCAATATACAGAGATGCTCTCTTGTCACTATCAACATCTACAGACACACTCTTTTCACTTCTAGTAGTTAAGGCACCCAAAGTCAGATTGTAAGCAGAAGTAGGTCCAGTATTAGTAGGCAATTCATTGGTAGAATGCAATTTCAACCAATAATATGTAACATTTTGTGCCTAGGACACAAAGTTGTTGATTTTTTAATTATTCTATTAAAAGACTAGAGCTCATGTTATTTAGATGTTGATGGATTATTTAGATGTTGATGGATTATCAATGTTTACAAGCCTTAACTAAGGTTGTATCCATCATGGACAAAGCTGAGGCTGGAAACATTAATTTCAAATCCCTTTTCAAAGACCTGTTAGAGGCAAATATTAGGGAGATCATGAAAATTAGTCGATTGGCATGTCTTCTCCAATGTTGTCATCATCCTTCGAAAGACTTGGCATTGGTTTGTCAATCAATGTTCTTTGTCATTAATGTTGTCATAAATGACAATCCTATTCATCATGAGACTGTGAACATGGACTTCATTTCGTCTTTGTATGCATGGTGTTTTTGAATTATCAAAATTGACTTATTAGGAGCCCATGTTATGGTTATCCCTCACTATTTATAGCTGCACACTATTTATTGGGTGTTAGGGTTAGAAAAACAGGATCGCAGAGCAATAACAATAAACAGAAATGCAAATATAATCACACTTACACATTACAAGAGAGACACAGATATATCGTGGTTCACCCAACTTGGGCTACGTCCACACTGAAGTTGCCAGTCCTTATTATTATTCCGTCCAGCAAAGTGAAGGGATACAACCTGCAGCACAACCGTTGCACTTCCTCTTCACTATCTCATAGTCTCTCTTCTGATCTCAGAGATATTTACAATGCATAATACCTAATACATCAACCCTAGCTGTGTTACAATGTCTTTCTTTTATAAGGGAAATACAATGGGAAAATACCACGGGTTACCCAAAACCATGGGCCCGAAAACTGGTGGCGAAAACAACCCCAAAAATTTTCTTCGGGGGCTACGCCCCCAAACCCCTTTTCTCACGGTCCCACTGGCCCCCACGCCCCCCGAACCCCCCCGGGGTTGTGCCGAGATCATAACCAAACCTAGGGTATGGGCACGTCTGAATAATAATATCTCTGAATCTGGAGATCAGGCTCCACAACCAACAGTTAGTCATGGTTTGGTTGTTTCCAACACTTATATCTCTTATTGATTTCACTTAAGTTAAGGCTTAAATTGTCAAGGATTTTAACATTAGTCTTGAAGACAAAAAGGCAGATTTACTGCTGATGAAGTTGTTCTAATGCATGATTTTCTATGGTTTTTTCTCTATAGAGCACATCACCATGGTGGGATTGTTTCTGATGGCATATTATTAAATAATAACATTCGGAAGGAAATTAGCCTTGGTACACTAGCTCATTCACTCACTCATGTCATGCACTCACCGCTTAGCTTTGCAAGGTGACGAGTGATGACTGACAACTACGAGGTACTAGCCACTGGGATTTGACTCTGAATCCTGATTCACCTCGGGATTAGATCTAAGGTGTTTTAATGTGTCAATGACTATGGCCATGACATTAGAGAACCACTACAAGGCCAACTAGAACCACAAACCAAGAAGAGGTTGATTTATGCATTGACATAGAGAGGTGGCACTAGGCACACAATATGGAGAAACAATGAGTTAGGAAAAACATTTGCACCAAAGTACCACAATGGTTACTAATAAGAGAATATTTGACACAGGAGAATGCTGTTAATTTTTAACAAGCGAGCCTGAAACAAACGAACCTGGTGCAAGCAAGCACAAAGAAAGCGAGCGTAGAAGGTCAAAGAGGAATCCAATGGGCCCATAACCCACAAGTAAACATGAAAATCTCTACTTGGACTGGAGGAAAAAATCATATCTATACTATCAATGATAATATGAGTTGGTTGGATTATATGCAAGACTGGAAACCTAGGTGGGAGTTGAGACATTCTGAAGTGTTAGATGCTAACTTACAGGGATCTGATGCTTTTATTAGACTAGTGCCAAAACTCAGAAGAATGCCTATGGGATCCAGTATTGTACCAGAGATGATTTACAACAACTCCCTGAGAAAAGCAGCTGATGCAAGCAATTGGTTAACACACCTCTACCAAGATCTTAACTTAATCTCGACAGAGGGATCTAAACCTCACTCCGGGATACAACTAGACGAACAATACTATTGTATTAACCGGATACGTTCTTTGGAAACATGGCCACATCAAGATGCTAGTCTCTGGTTTCCAAGTTCTACACACACTTATGAAAAATGTAAAAAATGATGGTGAAAATTCTTGAGAAAAGAAAATACAGATAGAACATATTATACCATGCTAAGGTTTGGACTTCAAATTCCAAAAATCTATGAGGATCCTGTATTCTACGTCCCTGATTGGATTAGAGACTGGTGGCGGTCATTCGACATCAACCTGACAGCATTAGAACCAGCTGTTATTTATAATCTAAAACGGGAAGTTGGAGAATCTCTCGAACAGGTCAAAGATATTTTGCAGACAAAGCTTACTGAGGCTCAAATCCTTGGGTACTACATTAAAAACCAACAACATTGGCTTGTCAAAACCCACATAGACGTCCACATGCATTAGAATAGACACGTGTTCCTGAGGTCTTTTTATTCAAAGGCATGGGATACTGAATCCAATGTTTTTCGAGAATTATATGGTCCCCCATACTCCGATGAGTTGTAAATATCTCAAAAGTATTTGGTTATGAGTGGGGCATGTCCATTCAAATTGTCATAAAGATTGAAAAGAAAGTCATAAAAAATTTTAGATCTTACTTTTGAAAGTCATAAAAACTTTTAGATGTTTTCCATAATGGTTAGTTACTTTTATGTTGTCATAAATGACACTCCTATTCTTCATGAGCCTATGAATATGGACTCCATTTCTTCTTTGTATGCATGGTGTTTTTGAATTTTCAAAATTGTCTTATTGCACATTAGATTTTCAGCTATCATTGTAGTCATGGTTTGTTTGTTTCCAACACTTATATCTCTTGTTGATTTCACTTAAGTTAAGTCTTAAATTGTCAAGGATTTGAATGTTTGCATCAAGCACATGTGGTGTATAAGGGTTGTTTGAGGGTCTTACATAACATTCCCCACACATTTAATTGCAACTAACACATTGGTCCCAAACGTTGCTATTTAATTATTTATCCTAATGGTATCAATGAACTCTAGGATTTTGACTATCGGGTGCTGAGGTGGCATCCTTTGGTTGTTTGCTTGCTTGGGAGACTAGAGTGCTCCCCTTATTTGGCATATTTTGTAGTTATTTGGAGGCATAGAAACCTTAATAACAGTCTATAAAAGAGGTCATTGATACCATTAGGACAAATAATTCAATAACAACATTCGGGAGGAAATCAACCTTGGTACACTCAATTCAATGTCCTCAATAGCCGATGTTATCCAGTTCTATAGCATGGAACAGTTCCAAAACCCCAAAGTCAGCTCACCAGTCAGCTAGCAAGAGATGATGCCCACGTAGCTAGCTTGTGATTCTTAGGGTCACTTACCCACCTTAAGTTACATATTCTTTAACTTATCGCTTTGGTCTTTTGGGTACTTTGGTTGTGGTACACCCTTTGGTACAAAGGGAGTTTGGTCATAACACCCATTATCATCTTTTTAACTTTACCATTTTTTATGTTGGTCATGGTACCCTCACCCACGTTTGACTTGACATAGTTTTGTGATTATGTCTTAGTGGGCTACATGATCAATGACCTCTGAACAATGACCTATGCTGATCTAAACTTAACCTCATATGATGATACTCTTACCCAGGCTTGGGAGTGCTAAAGATGGAAAGTTGAAAGATATGAAAACTGTGTTTAATTTCCATCTTGCTATTTAATTTCAGTACTTGCTTATTAAATTAAATGTATATTGAAGTATATTGATGTGTACACCTGCTTATTTCGGTATTGCTTATTAAAGTATATTGATGTGTAAACCTATCCAATTGAATTATTGAGATATTGTGGAGAGTTAATAAATGTCAATCTCCCTTAACTGAGTCATTGTTGTTAATTTCCCTTGTTAATATAAATTCATTTCTAGTTGTCCACCATACTACTCTCAGGTTGACATTTTTTCTGGTTTGGTCCTCTTGCTTGGTTGATGGATACGCTCATTCTTGATTGAAATATTTTATTTGTTTTTTTTTATAAAAAAAATCAATATAGTCAGAAAATCAATATACACATAATGTCTAAAAATCTGTCCTACAAGTTGCTTGCTAAAGATTGATACAAAAAAGATCCTCGTAATATTGAAAGTCTTTGAAAATCAAATTTCTCATGGCCATTTGAGTGCCACTTTGCATGAATTTGAAATTTGCAACATGTCTAAGGTGTAATATCTCACCTAAGTTAGTTGATGTATTTTGCATTCTCTGCTGTAGTATTTTACTGATTATTTGGTTAAGATGTATTGACATGAAACAGTTATGAACACTGCTGCAATGTACTCATGAGTGGACCCTCTCACTATAGTTATGCTTTGTTGGGCTGATATAGTCAAATAATGTTTCTTAGTTGAGTGATTTTTCCAAACAGTTCACTAACAAATAGTTTTCATATGCATTAGCATAAAATACCAGCATGTAAATTTTAAAAATGAAGCGTAGGCTGCCAAAAATATGTCATTCAAAGAAAGAGGGTAGGCTGCCAATAATATGCCTAGCAGTGTTGGAAGGACCAAAACTGGGTGATATACTAGTTAAATTCCTTAATTGGTTGTCCCCGGTGGTTTTGTTCTCCCCACAAGAGAAAAGACCCCCAAATGTGCAAACTCATTCCACAAAAGAGCTCACAGCCTACAATGATGAATGTGGTGTCGTATGGATAGATTGTTATGGCACTGTAACTTGGTCTCTTCTTGCCACAAATTGTCCTCCCAATACCAAACACTTCAGCTGAGATATGTAACACTACACCCACTAGGGTTCGGCATGTCCCTCCTAAGCCTCATATTTGAGGGAAGTAAATGTGTTTAACTAAGTAAATGTGTACTTTCAAAGAAGAAAGAAAGCACCATCTTGTTTATTTTGTTTTCTCGAGTGTAGGTACCATCAAATAGGTATCTGTCAGATCTATCTTCCTCAAGTGATGATGAAGATATACTCGGAGAGGTTGAAAGTGAGACGAGTTGTACTAGATCTACTGGTTATATATCAACTAGATCTGAAAAAAATAAGGAAAAGATTTCATAGATGCATGGAATATTTTATTGCCAACGGTGGGTCGTGTAATTATGATGATGAGAGCATAGGAGACATTTATTTGCCATTGAGGTATACACATCTAGTGCAACGATGGGTACCTAATATGCTACCTCAAGTGGACACAGATTTCCTCATCAATGGGAGGATGTATTGCATTGCTCCTTCATCCTTACATGGATTGGGGCTATTTTCCATGGATGGAATAAAGGTACGCTATGGCACTGTAACTGAATTGATGGAGTATGTAGGACCACTATACAAATACAATAACTGGTTGATCTTGGTCCAATATGTTTGAAGTATGCGGAGATACGGAGTTGCCGCGAATTATATTCAAGTAGCAGAAAACAAAAAAAACAAAGAGGCGACTATGTATATTGATGGGAGACCAAAAACGTCCAGAAACGTTGTTGGCTTTATAAATAGTACACGACCAGTTACAACAAATAAGCAACCAAATTGCGAATTCGAGACACGCGAACATCATCGTATATTTGTATGTGCAATAAAAACAATACTTGCAGGTGAAGAGTTGTTGATCGATTACAACTTAAATCGAATAGACGTGGATTCCACGGTCCAGGGTAACCGTGGACCATTAGAAACTATGCCTCATCAAGTAAATGCTAAATGTAGTAACTAAATATGACTACAATAACTAAATGTTTCGTTTTTTTCTGTTAACATTCAATTTCCACTATTGACATTCACTTTTTTCGTGCTTATTATGAATGTTTCCATGTGATTACATTGTGATTACACTACTATGAATATCTCATTTTTGTTTATGATGCAATTATTGACTCAACGTTTGTTTAGGGTGGTGGCATTGGAAAGGAAAATGCTGCTTCCACGGTCCAGGGTGACCGTGGAAGGTCAGAATCTATGCCTCGTCAGGTAACTGTTAAATATAGCAAATAAATATGACTACAATAACAAGATGTTCCGATTTTAACTGTTAGCATTGGCTTTTTCCGTGCTTATTGTTAACATTTACATATGATAACATTCTTATTAAACTGTGGCAGGAGTCTGCACATCGACATGCAGCAAAACATGTATCTTCTACTTCTGAGGTAAAAATAAATATTAATGGAATATATCATTTTTGTTTATGTTACAATTATTTAGTATGAGGTGAACGTTTATTTATCGATTTATTATGTCAGGGTGGCGCCATTGGAAAGGCACCTATTGCTTCCATGGTCGAGGGAGACCGTGGAAGGTCACACTATGTGGCCCGTCAGGTAAGTGTTACGTACAATAACTAAATGTTTCGATTTAGTATGTTAACATTCAATGTCCACTATTGACATTCACATTTTTCTGAGCTTATGATGGATTTCTGGTTCATTTTTCTGACATTATGATGGATTACTGGTTCATTCAGGACCGTGGAAAGGCACCTGCTGCTTCCACGGTGTCAGTTGATCGTGGACACTCACCAGCCATAACACCGCGTTAGGTAAGTGTTAGTGAATAATAGTAACTTAATTTTCATTACAATATCAATATTTGAATGATGTTAAAATTATATTGCTTAATTTAATTTATTGTTTGATGAATTTAGTCATGTGCAATCGATCTGGGTGATGAGGGGTTTGAGGAAGACATTTTCTATTCCACTGACCCACTGCACACTTTTAGAGTAGCCTTGAAAAAGGAAAACATAGAAATGCTTGCCTTGGATCGAAAAAAGCCCTTGACACAGGAGAATAGGGCAAGGATTCTAGAGCTACAAGATCAAATACAATCTTATGGGGTAAGTGACATCTTCACAATTTTTTTTAAGCTATGACATGATTTCATATATGATATTATGTTTTTTTATTTTTCCAAGTGATTTGATAAAGTAAATTGTATTGTTTGTAGGATTTTTTAAAACCCGTGACTAGATCAGAACTTGCCGAGACAGGTATAGGTAGCAGTGATGGTCCAATGCAGCAAAAAAGAAGCAATGTACCAATGAGGCTTTTTGCCACTCCTACGGTTGGCATCAAATCCATTGATGACGCGGGCATTGATGAGACGGGGCATGATGCCATGCCGGAGCATGATGAGACGGAGCCTAGGACTCCACATGACTCTGGAGATGAATGTATTGTAGACGACCAGGAAATGTTTCCTGGAGTAGCACGAGTTAAAAGCACTGGATCACTAGATCTCACCTTTCTAATGGATGACTCTTGTGTTCCTATCAAGGTTCATAAGATTGCAGGTATTTATTAATTAATTTATTGATTTTAATCATGAAATTGAAATAGACATACGTTGAAATTATTATAAATTAATGGATTACATGTTTTTGCAGGAAACAATGTCTTCTATAGGCATTTGAATGACAAAGCCTTGGAGTTGTTTGGCCCCACCATTCGCACACGGTGGAATAGCCAAGATAGCAATAAGAGAGATGAATTGATGGACCACATGGTCAACTTGTTCGGCAATACTTTCAACAGGAAAGTTGTTGCAAAGTTAGCCGGTGAGAATTTGAAATATACCAGGGCCCAATATAGGGAAAGATTGCAAGCTGACCTCAAGCATGAGTGCTCTCCCATGGTTCCGGAGAAAGAGTGGAAGGAACTCATAGATGATGAAAAGGAGAACTTGCTAAAAAAACAAGGAAGACAACCACGGCCTGGTAAAGCAAGGTACAACATATATCATCTTTTTACTGAAATAAGCTTAATTATTTTTTTCTTTTTTGTTTTAAGTAAGATTTTTGATATCTAAGGTTTTTCAAAATTTTCATATATAGGTTACCTGACACCTCCAAAGAAACCAAGGATAGAATGGAAAAGCACAGGCAACATAGACTGGGTCAGGGTGGCTATAGAAAACTAAGAGAAAGAATCGTAAGTATTAAATGATTAATTATTGGGAATATTTATTTAACAGTACCGATCAAATATCTGATTTTGATACTGGAAATTTCAAAATGTGTTATCATGCATTGCAGGGAAATACGTTCCAAGTTGCTGCCACCAAGAAAGACCTAAAGCTTGGTTTCAAGTTTGGTTTTAAAAGTGTGGTTGAATATCGGAAAAGCTTGGGGTAGACTCCAATCTCCCCAGTGACGCAAATGAAGGTATATCACCAATTGTAGTATACTATTAAATTCTATTCAGTTCTGATTATATCACCCATAACTAAAAATTTATGTTTGTTTTTAAGCAACAAGGAAACCGTAGCAGTGAATCTAGCGGTACTCAGCAAGTACCAGTTGATGTTGGGGTGAACATGTCCCATGATAGTGTGGAGCATAGTGTCCATTCTGGTATGTATGCTTTGGAAATAGAAATATCTACTGTGATTAGATATATATATTTCCTGAATGGAAGACCATGCAGCTCAGGAGCATGAACTGCAAGAGGAAGCAGCTAGACCTCCAATTAACACCCCAGTTGTCACATCTACAGAGACTGGTAAAGAGAAATATTGTAATTTTAATCAAAATAATGAAATATTTATTTCAATAATAATTCAACGTCATATATATATGCTCATTTCCATTGTTACAATTCACACCCCTTCAGAACTGCCTCCACGCCCTGCTCAGTGACGTACAAGAAGTGGCATAAATGAGGGCATGGAAACACAAACAATAATAGGAGATATCACAGTAAATACTGCGCCAATTGATGATTGTGATACCGTACTTGCAAATTTTTTCAATGCAAAAAAACAGAAATCAACGAAAAAGTAGATGCAACATAAATTCATGACTTGTATTTTGATGGATATCGATGTTGTTAGTATGAAACATTGTTATTATGTAACATAGATAACTTTTATTTGGTATAGTTAAGAGGTACTTATCTTTTATGTGATGCTCTTAGGAATTTTACCATTTATATCTTTTTTTTTCTTAGAATTAGAATTTTAAATTTAAATGTCATTAGAAGTCATTGTATGCTTGTTTATAATTATTTTGTATTTTAATATTCAAATTTCGTGTTTTCTCACACATCATCACTCCTGTATCTACTGCATGTAGATATATTAGTCTGAAACATTGATTCTCTTTATATTAGATATATTAGATATGTTCATCATGACTTCGATCATCATCACTCTTTATAATTTGATTACTTCCCATTACATCTCGAGGACCAACTTCAGCATAGGGACCACATAGGAGTGCTGAAGTTGATAGAGATCAAATTTATATTGTAAAATATTTTACTGTTGCTTTAGCACTATTCAGAAATAGTGCCACACTTTAAATCTGATTTTTGGTTAAATGTTGAGGTGGAGATCTTCAACTATACCTCTCTTATTGTTATATGATCAATATGTTTATTTTATTACCTGTTACTGAAAGATTTGAAATTTATGTTATAAAATGTTTTACTGTTGCTTTAGCACTATTCAGAAATAGTACCGTTTTATCATGCAGTTGTAGAATTGTTATGTTACTATACCTTTCTTTCATATGTGTGCTAAATTGTTGTAGTTTCATGTGGACTGTGTTAACCTGTTTGAGGTCTGTACTTAACTTTTCGTTTCTCTAAAGGTGCTTTCATGTTCCCTTAGTGACTTGTCCCTTGAAAGGATAAGATCTGAACCAAAATGTTGTCTGAGTACAAGGAGGCCTAATCAATTTTTATTCGCTTTTTTCATTGCTTATTTACTGCTGCTACATATGTTATAATTTGATTACTACCCATTACATCTCGAGGACCAACTTCAACACAGGGACCACAAAGGAGTGCTGAAGTTGATAGAGATCAAAATTATGTTATAAAATCTTTTACTGTTGCTTTAGCACTAGTCATAAATTTGGATGGTAATTGTGATGAAATTTTGCTTTTGTAGACCATATTCCTAAATAGGTAACACAGGTGGCTCTTATTTTCTATAGTACAAGGTACTTATCTATTATGTGATGCCATCAAGATTGCATAGAGAGAAATGAGGGATATTTTTATTTGGCATCCCACCACCCTTCCTTATACTGTGATGATGAACTTTCAGGTTATATGGAACGGCTGTACATTTGAGAGAGATATGACTGGTTATACCTTCACCACCTTGATTGAGCTATGATTGGTCTTGTGGTACCTTATCTTTCACTTGTGTTTAATGGGGTCATTTACCCTCCTTGAGTAACTTTTTTAAAACCACCTTGTTGAAGTTTTTCTCTTATAGAGTACTATGGTTGTTTGGCCACATTTGGAGCATACCCTTGGTTCTAAGGGTCATGGGTCTTCTACTACCCACATCTATGTTATGACCATTGTTTATATTTGTACCCACACTTTAGATCTGATTTTTGGTTTAATGTTGACGTGGAGATCTTCATCTATACCTCTCTTATTGTTATATGATCAATATGTTTATTTTATTACCTGTTACTGATTGAGTTATTAAATAGTTGTTGTACCTTCCCCACCTTGATTGAGTTATTATTGGACTTGTGGTACCTTGTCTTTGACTTGTGGTTAATGCGGTCATTTACCCTCCATTTTTTTTATACCACCTTGTTGAATTTTTGGTCTTATAGAGTACTTGAATTTGATCACCTGTGATCAGTTGTGGTGTGTTGATAGTCACTTCTCTTGTGCTAAGACTTGGTTGAAGTTTATAATTTTTGTGACTTTATTTATGTTGAGTTATGTACTGTGCTTGACTATAATTGACCTAATAAACTCCAATCATTTCTCTCTCTCTGTCTTGTACACACCCTCTTGTAGGGTCAGCTGGTTCCTAGAGAAGACTGGCCTCTCCGAGGCACAAATAGTCTTTTCTGAAAGTAACACTTCTGAGTATATTTTCAAGAATGGATTCACACCCAGGTTGGTATCTTCAACTATATCTCTCTTTTTGTTATATGATATATATGTTTATTTTATTACATGTTACTGAATATTAATTTATCCTTTTAGTTTGCTTGCCAGTGTAACTCATTATAATCTGTTGATACGACAGTTATGAATATACCAAAGAGCCCGTGTTAAGAACTTACTGGTTGTACATTTGGAGTTCTTGGTTACAAGAGGTAAGTATGCATGTGAAACTTAGTGATCATATGTTAGGTAGACTTAGATCATCTTTGCTTATTTGGAAAATGATAATGCATTATTTTTCCAATTCTTAAGAGCTTGGTTTCAAATTTGCATCTAGGGATGAGAGTTGTCCATATTATCAGTGTAAACAACTTGGGTATCATTTGGGGTGTCAGGTGATAACCATATATCCCTTGTTTGCTAGTTTCCTGATCTTATGATTCCTGTGTAAACCAGGGAAAATTTTAAGAACCCCCCCCCAAATTTATATGTATAAAAAATGGGTGAATCTCCCCGGTATATAGGAAAATTTGAAGGCGATTTTATCAACAATATAATATGTATATATCATTTTTTGGTGAATCTTTCATTTTATTATATAATTCTATAAAATATTGGCGAATCTTTCACTAAATTATAAGATATTGTAAAATCTTGGCGAATATTTCTCTGCATTATAAAAAATGTAAAAACTGACGAATCTTTCACTGATTTATAAAATATTGTAAAATTTTGGCGAATCTTTTCCTAAGAAGACTCACCATCTCTTTGATTCCTAAGAAATCACAATTCAGTGTGCTTTCACTTTTCCTTGTAATAGGTTTCTCTTCATATTATTTGATTCAGAGGAGACCCATCCCAGTATTCGAAGGAAAACACATTTTCATTTTCAAAATCATGTATTCCTGTTAGTATAAATTTCATTGTATTATTGCTTTCAGCAAATAAATTTCTTAGACTCTTGAATTATTATAGTTTGGGATTGTGACAATATTTTTTTATCTCCTCAAAAGACTACTAGAGGATGCATGATTTAGATGATCATGACTCAAAGTCTCAAACTCTTTGTCAAACAAACTCATTAATATACTTCCTATAATTGCATTTTTAAGTTGTAATGGAAAATTCCTAACAAGTATTTTTAATGACCATCTATCACATTTTTAATTTTTCATAGTCCAATTCTTATGAATCTATGTATGAGATTCTTAAACCTTGAACAAATATTTGGAGATGAGGACTGTATGTAGAACAATAAGAGTGAAAATTAAAAGATCTTGTTGAAGACTTTGTGTTATTGCTGCACTGTCCTATTCTCAAGTAGTCTCTACCTTTTTCAGTGGAAGGTGATAATGCATGACATATATTCAAACTTATTTTTAAAAAAATTGGCATATGAAGTTAAGGGAAACAAAAAAAGCTTCTTTCTATCTCTAAAAATAGAGTCTAGATGTGTTATGTTGTAAATTTGTAATAGGATTGAGATTCAAAACTCTCATTTTGTTTCTTGGTTTAACTTTATTTACATCTATTTAGTATTCACTAGAAAAGTATATGGTGAGAACATTCCCTTTGATAGACGAATCAAGGAGAAATGCCTCTTAAAAAACAAGAGGGAATGCCTTTTGATTTCCAAACATAAGAAAATGCTCAACATTGATGAACTTCTCCCCTCAGTCAAGGAAAGGTGTCAACAAGCATCACAACCAACACTTGTTCATGATGGCATACATCAAGACAATTAAAAAACAACTGTACAGAAAAACATGTATGATTTTCTGGCAACCCAAGCCAGACACCAAAGTGCATCTCTTATGGTACATGCATCATTTAAATGTATTATTAATGTTTTTCAAATTATGTTGCATTACTTATGTATACCTTTTAAAATTGGGCATCAATGCATATATGTATTGCTTGATTCCATCACTTATGGTGTATCGATTAAGTGTGTTGCTCTGGTGCACCACTTATGTGTGTCACTTGCATCACTTATGGTGTGTCAATTAAGTGTGTCACTCTAATGCATCACTTATGTGTGTCACTTATGGGGTATAACTTAGTTGTCTTACTTGTGGTGCAACACTTATTGTTCATCGTTTATGGTGTATCTTAATTCATACTAATCATGGTGTGTCTCTTGAGAGCATCACCTATTATGTGTGACTAGGTCACCTATATGTGTTGTGTATAGTGCATCACTTATATGTGTTGTTTACATGATTTGCTAATGTTAGTCACATACGTGTGAGGCCTTTTTCTAATTAATGGGGAAAGTGATTTCATATATTTGAATATGTAGAACTCATGAAGATATTTTCAATGAGTTGTTGTGAGCGTTAATTAGAGTTCAAAGTGAAAAGTTAAGGCCCCGGGAAGTTAATATGTCATTCATCTATCTAATATACATCATAAGAGAAATAATAAGTATCGTATTGCTTACCAATTGTAGTAGCGATGTAATTGTAAGCCACCAAGTTAGTAAGTAATAAGCCAAAAGTTCAAGTCCCTCATTGGAAAGGTTATGCATGACACCATGAATGGAATGCACAACATGTTTTGACATTTCAAATTGATTCGCAAGAAATACAAATTGAGAAACTAGGGTTAGTTGAGACATCAAAGGAGATGCAACATTAGATGTTGGGGTTGGTTAGGATAGAAATTAAGATGCAAAGAAGTAATTCTTTATGTAATTCATACATACATTATGACACAATTTTGGATGTTAGGATGCATCTCATGATATCAATATGGATGTAAGGATGTAATTATGGACTCCATTAGGGACTCAACTACGTAGGCAAGGTATGCTCTAGGATACAAAGTGGAACAAAAATAGTATGCATGATAAGGAAAGGATTAGAAAAAGAGGTGTAAATGGTACTCCCCAAAACCATTATCATTTTTGCAACATAAATACCTCGAAAAAAAAACACACTAAATTAAAATGCAACATCAAATGTTACAACCTTGTTTTACAATAATAAGTAATTAAAACTTAAAATTGCAATTTGCATCTTAAAAACCCAATAACCACAATAACAACCTTAGATGTCTAAACAACTAACATATCATTGCAATTAGTACATGGAATGTCCTTTAAAATTGTATGTTAAAATGCATGCAATCTCTAAAATCTATTGAGGGGATTTGTTTGAAAAAAAAAATACAATGATCGCAACCCTTTCACTTAGAGCTTCATGTAAAGTTTTTATAAAACTATGATGAAGGTAACCCAAACTTATAAAGGTAAACCATGGGGATGTTGCTGGGTAAACTTATAAAGGTAAACCATGGGGGCGTTGCTGGGTAAACTTTGATGTATTCACTGCTACCAACTAGCAATGAATAAAATTCAACCCAATTTTAAGACTTGGAGTTACATATACATCATATTATAAATTTATAAGGACTATAATGTATCTTCTTGCACATTGTAGGATATATTTTCACTTTTATGTCCTTGAGTACCCTACAATGATTACATGCTACCAACTAGCAATAAATACAACCCAACCCAATTTTAAGACTTAGAGTTACATATACATCATATTAAAGGTTAGATTTTCACTTTTATTCCCTAGAGTACCTACAATGATTCCATGCTACCAACTAGCACTGAGTACAACACAATCCAATATTAAGACTTAGAGTTACATATACATTATATTTAATTTAAAATTAATTTATATATAATTACATATACATTATAATGAAAATAAATAGAAAAAAAATGTAAAATAAGATTTTTTATTTATAAATTTAACCTCAATTTAACAAATTCAATCGACATATATAATGATGAGTATTTTATATTCTTAAAATTTAAAATTAATTATTTTGCCCATATCAATTCCTAACATTCCCACCAATATATGACCATATCAATTCCTCACATACTAGGATAATAATTAACAAACTAATGTTCATATGACCATAATTCCCACCAATATATGACCATATCACATCTCCATGTCATTATCCATATCATATATTCATTCGCTCTTATCGTTGTTTGCCACATCTCAACATTGCCATATCACTGTCCACACAATTATTGCCACGTCTGCTCTTTTAATATTAACACTAATGGACCCATCTCTGCCACACGATTATTGCCACGTCTGCAACACATCACTGCCACATCTGCAATATCTTAGTCATCGTCCACGTTGAAGAGATAAGCCATGTGTAGCAAAATATAGGGGTTCACTTAGGTGTCCCGAGCTCCAGGCTGGTGTTCTTCTCATGGATAACCAAACACCTAGAGATCCTACACTATCTTTGCACTACACGTCAATAGCATTAGCAATGACCGGCGTATATAAATCGTTAAAAGTTCATCTGCACATCAAATGTGGGATAAATCCCAGAACTAGATGCGTTCTCCACCATCGATCATCATGATCGAACGGTCGCTGAGTCATATCCTTCGAAAATATTATGTTAGTAGATTTTCATCAGCATTCCAAAGAAAATCTTACAGACACATTTGCATTATAGAATTTGCAATCTTGTCGGAGTGTCTGATTGCTATCATACGGGAGAACCCTCATGGAATGACCAGGATAATGTTAACAGAAAAACATCAAAGTTTTCAAACAAAGGAAAGCCCATATCTCGAATACTTCAGGAAACGTTCAATGAATAATGACAATCTTTTTCCTCTCCGAGATTTGGACTAGCCACTCGGTAATGAGAAATATGACTACCGATATTTCACTTATTCATTTCCATGGCCTGGGGTGGGCTTCCATCAACATGCTTAGCACCTACTTCTTTCCAACTTGTGGAGAGAACAGTTCCATTTGAATCTATGAAGGATTTATGCATAGCCCTCCTTGTATCTTCATCTACATCCTGGTATATGTCCCGAAAAATTTTATTCAGCACTACATCACATCTTCCAATTTCTTATCTTTTTCCTCTTTCTTGGGTTTCAAGTTTATCCCAATCTCTACGGACTTTTGTGTTTGACGATGGGTATGTGGGTCTCCGAATTTTGGTACATTGAGCTAGTATTATCTTGGCAAATATACGCTTCTGAAGAACATAATTGTCTTCTCCTGGAATATCAATAATAATGCTCAAAACCTGTTCACCAAACTCAACAATAACACTGTCTTTAGACTGTCCCTTTGCAAACATAGTAACAACTACTTCATTTGGTTTCTGATAATGTTCATGTATGTATTTAGGTTTAGCTTGTTCCAAAGGTTCACCGAGATTATTATTATCTGTGGAAATTATTTGTTTCGACCCTGTGATTGCAAGACGATTATCTAATGGATGCAATAGATCGATTGTTTGATGCTAATGGCATCTCTGTCATCACACTGTCATCTGCTTCATTATTGGTTTCTGGCATGTATTTGTGCTCTGTCATCATACTTTCTTGTTGCTCTTCCATCACTTTGCTTACTGCTCTGTCATCATCTGATTGCCATCAATGACAACCTGCACACTCTGCACTGCCATATTGCCAACATCATGGATCTCTGCTTTTTTTTAATCAAGTCATGGTAGCTTATTATGTTTCTACATATACTCAGGTTCTATGTGTTCTCTGACTGAAATAAATGACTCTGGGTTCGTATTTAAGTTCAGGGGCATTGAGATAGGTATTTATAGATTGATTCTACACATATTCATCCTCCATAGAATCTTCAGGGACTGTGGTTCGACTAATTCCTTTCTACCTAAATTGAATGGGTGCTCCCCTCAAATACTATGATCCAATGTGCAAAGGTCTTTTAAATTTTGTGCCTCAATAGGCTAAAGGAAAAACCTTTCTAATCCAAATCATAGTTGTCTTCACTCATCATAGATTCAATGGATTGGCTCCACAATCAATTGAGTTGGCCAACATGCCACATAGCCACTAGTCTGCCACATTCCAAAAACTAGTTCACATGTTCAAAAGATAGAACCGTTGGCACACCAAATGATACAAGATCAATCATGCCAGACTTGTAGATAAAATTTTAGAAACATGCACCTCAACATATTCTTCCAAAACACATAGACAGATGTTGACTTCCTATCATCACCATTCCCAGCCTACTATGAATTGGTGTTATCGATAAGTGGTTCTATGGAATTAATGAACTATTTTATACCAAGTAGA
Organism: Larix kaempferi; assembly: GCA_027924585.1. Taxonomy (NCBI): domain Eukaryota; kingdom Viridiplantae; phylum Streptophyta; class Pinopsida; order Pinales; family Pinaceae; genus Larix; species Larix kaempferi. The sequence goes on from BSBM01001051.1 coordinate 7,935,398, forward strand.
TAAGTGTTCTTGATATAATGAATATTTTTCATTGTTTCCTTCCAATTAATTTCTCAAAGATCCTATATAAAATGAGAAACCACACTCAATAAAGGAAATATCATGTCATCTGCAAGTTATATAAATGAGGCTACCGATAATTATTGATACCAAGTTTCATCAACTCTTGGTGTTTCATAGTTCCTTGTCAATTTTACTCCTGACTGAGAAGGTGTAGCATAGGATTTATAGTTTTCCATCTTGAATCTTTGCAAAATATCCATTACATACTTAGTTTGCAAAATAAAGTTACCATGATTCTTTTGTAGAACTTGAATTTCCAAAAAGAAATGCAAGAGACAAAGGTTAGTCATTTCGATATCAACCAATTGTTTATTCAAAAATAAGTAACCAATCTATTGGATGAAATGATAGGGATTCGGGAAGGGAGTGGAACCAGATCGCATCACTTACACTAATGCAATTTGGGGTCACTACAAAGCTGGCAATATGCATGAAGCACATAGGATCCAGAAGGAAATGATACAAATAATATCAGAGTAAATGAAGGCACAGGAGAGGATTGGGACCTCATTGCATTGTTTACATTGCTATAATTATGGGTCACTGCAAAGCTGGCAATTTGCTTGAACTTTGAAGCATACATGGTTCAGAAGGAAACGACAGAAAGAATATCACAGAGTATATGAAGGCACATGAGCGAATTGTGAGCTCATAACATTGCTTACATTGCTGCAATTACTGGTCAATGGAAAGCTAGCTATACAATTCAAAAACAATTGCAGAAAGAATATCATGGAGTAAATGAATGCACAGAAGGGTGTTGGAACTAGATCACATCATTTACTCTACTCTATTGCAATTAATGGTCTCTGCAAATATGGAAATGTGCATGGGATTCTCACACTCTAAAAAAGATGGCAGAAAGCTTATCTCAGAGAATGAAGGCACACAATGTGGAAAGTTAAATGAAAAGAGTGATGTTTTTCATGGATCAGGTTATTTTTTGAAGTGCTTGAAATAAAGATCATTTAGAATGCTAAATTAATATTCTATTCCAAGGGTGCTTTTTCTGCTGGATGTGGTCTTTTATCAATCAGCAGTGGTGTCTTCCTAGAAAAGACCTGTTGTGCTCAAAATCAAAGTATACAGGGACGCCACAGTATATAGTAACGCTTGGATCTGGAAGGTTTCTATTTATTTTCTTATTTTTCACAAGTAACAAATTCTTTTTTCCCTCAACATTGCAGCTTTGATTCTCATCTATCTCCCATTGTCAATAAAGCAATTTTTCCTTATCATGCAAATGAGGGAGTAGATTGATTAACATAGGGACTTTTGACACAAGTCTTCTTACTTGTCAGTACTGGTCTTGTTTCAACAATCTGCAAGAGCAATTCTCACTGAAAGATCATAATTACAGTCACTTGGGATAGCATCATGGGCCATTGGGCCTATAGCCATCCTTTGCTTGTTCCAGTAAGGCTTATTACTTTGAAGGTGGACACGACTGTAGCCCTAAAATTAGAGTGAAAATGCATTCACTCCCGATTTCCAAATATATGTTACTATGAAAGAACATATTTGATGAAAAACAGGGGAAGATCTGAGAGATATAAACCTAAAACAAACATTGGATAACAAAGGTTGCAGGGTCAAACAAATATTGAGATGTACTTTAGTTTTCAACATCTATTTCCAAACATTCAAAGGAAGGGTGAAAATACTTGATTCAATAAAAGTTGAAATGTTGCCAGTACATTCTCTTGTCTTAAATACGATTAATGTTATTAGTATGGATGTTTTCACAGAGAAATAACAGTGAATCATTTTCTGCATCTATTCATCTGTTAAAAGTAACTTTACTATATCTGTTCATCCGCATCTGCTCTTCTAACACCCCCTCTAGCAAGTATACTTATTGAAAACTCCCCATGCAACTAAGAACCCCCTATACTGTGCATATTAACCTCTGGCTTTGTCTTCACAGTATTAGCATGCATTCTTTGAAACCTGGAATGCATTATTATAACATTTCTGGCGTGCATCTTTTGAGCTCTGTCCTCACCCTTCTTGCTACTCTGTCATCTCATCTTAGTTGCCATCAATGACAACCTATCTGACTTATATATTGACATCAATGCCAACCTAAAAATCTACCATATTCTTTGTCTTCACAGTATTAGCATGCATTCTTTGAAACCTGGAATGCATTATTCTAACATTTCTGGCGTGCATCTTTTGAGCTCTGTCCTCACCCTTCTTGCTACTCTGTCATCTCATCTTAGTTGCCATAAATGACAACCTATCTGGCTTATATATTGACATCAATGCCAACCTAAACATCTACCATATTGCCAACAGCAAAAACTTAAGTTGTGTGGTAGATAAGATGGAAACAAGACCAATTCAACCATGATAACACATGCAAGTTTTATTGGCATGATGAAATTCAAATGAGACCCAAGAATCAGATAATAGATTAGATTTACTTGGATATTGTTGTCCAAGAACCTAAACGTCTCATCTACTTCACTATGTTTGTGAGCCACATCAACCCGCATTTCTTCCACTGACCATGCTTGAATCTTTTGCAATCAAATTTGTTAGTGCTCAAACCCTTACCTGAGTAGATTCTGATAGGCTCCAAAATAGAGTTAGCTACAAAACTATCTCTAATATCGTGTTGATTTTTATAAAGTTAGGGTTTGATAAAATAAAGAACAAATTTTAAACAATGATGCAGTAGATTAGAAATGTAAATCAATCATACAATACAACTGTAAGAATTTAAAAACATAATTTGCATTTCTTTCAACTAGGGCACTACTAATAGGTCACCGTGCCAATAAATTTAAAAAATAATTTTCATTTTTTTCAACTAGGGAACTACCAATAGGTCACTGTGCCAATAATCCACAATAAATTGAAAGTAATAATGCTAGTAAATGACACGGTTATATGTACTTACCTGGGGATGATCCCTTCTCGAATGTACTCAGATCTGCTTTCAGTTTTGCCAATAAGGCATAATAGATATTGAAACATAAATAGCCCTAGAAGGGAAACATCATACCTATGAGAGAGAGAGAGACTAGGGAAGAGTGTCAACAATAGGTACAGTTGTGTTAGGAAAAACTTCAAGCACCAACAAACCTTCTAATGTAGTTAGGAGACAACCAATGTCAACCACCAGTCAAGCTGCAATAACCAATACTGGCCCTAACAGGGCTCATAATACAATGTGAGACCTCAACAGACTCTAATAGTATTTGATAATAGTAGCAAGAAATCCATAGGTTAACGGTAGCCTCAATAGGCCCTAACCAAAAATTTCAACGACAGCCTGAATAGACCCAACACCAAAGTGACAGCAGCTAACATAAGCAGCAAAAAGAATGGAGAACAACAGCCCTAGAAGGGATAAACAAATAATCAAATAGCAACAAAATTAGGCGGACCTATCGGAGGAGAAAGATGCAGCCCTAGAGGACTTATACCGACAGCAAAAAAAATCCCTACAGGGCTCAAACCTTGACGTCAAAAACAGAAAAATTTTCCATCAACCAGCTGCCAAACGATGCCCTAGAAGGAGGCCGAAAAAAACAGAACCCAAACTAATTCACCCCCCGATTTCATGACCATTTACAAGGTCAATCATGAGAACAAAACAACAAAGGTGACTCGACAAAGAAACAACCCGATAAGGTCAAGTACCATAAGCAGGATAACCACAAGGACAAAGAAGGTAGGGTGACAAGGTCTCTCTCCCTAGGTATGTGTCCTCACATGTTCCATACATCTACTGAAAGTTTTGTTAACACAGTATTGAAGGGATCATCTCGATGATGTGATCCTTCGGTCCTTAACTTCTTCCTGAGGTCAGGTACCTCATCAAAGGTTGGCCAGTCCTTTGATGAGCCAAACTAGGAGAGAAGGACATCACACATCATTACCATCTTGGTCTAACCACGATCCACCTGGTACCCAAACTACGCACACACCTGCAAATTGTTACAGAGTCTACCATATGAAAACATCAGATTATGGATTTCAAGAGTTTGGAGAGCGGAATTATCTAAACCAAGATAATAAAATCAACTAACCTTTGACATGGCTGGACATCACCACACTATTATAATATTATTTTCTTCTCACAATAGCCATGAGTGCTAACAAGTTCATTGACATTCTTTGACCAAATAAGATTACAAACCTATAAACTTGAAGCAAGTGTCACATGCTTATAACACAGAGACCCACTATGAAATCTCGTTATATTATCAAATGAATCAAGGGTATATACCTTACTTCCAGTATCCATACTATTCAACTAAGAGCCTATTGTTGTGTTCCAGAAGTGAATGCACCTATCTACTATCCCACCTCTAGAAGAAAGGAGTCCATGTTGATGAGGGGACCAAGCAATGGCCTTACTATATCCTATGATATCCTTATATTGTTTGGTTCCAATGAAAGAACCAATTGTGTATACTCTACTTCAGCTATTTAAATTTGAGTACCTGTGAGACACATGACCTAAAATTGATTGCACATATTTGAAATATATGACTTATCCACCAAAATTTGCCTTGAATTAAGTAACTATTTGGACCATCTCAGATGCAGGTTTGAGAGTAATAGCTTGATCATGATCCCTAACAATATTTCCAGTATGCAATCTTGTAACCCTTGATGGTTTAGCCAATTTTTTTTTGCATCACCAAGCTTAACAAACACTGAAAATAATGTTGATTAAGCACCCTTGAATCCTATAACATTTGACCTGTTGTCTAGGGTGTCAAGTTTATCATTAGGATTTTCAACATGATCTATATTTCCTTGTTAGTTGCAAATTCCTCTCCTTAAAATATTCAAGTTCTCTCTGATCCTCTTCATAAAGTTGAACATATTCTAAAAAATTTATTCAGGAGATTTTTAGTTATAAGACTCCCATAAGCCTTGAATAATAGATGAACTTATGCCACTCGCTGTCTAAAAAGTTTTGGGACAGCAAACTGGAAACTAAAAAAGAACATGCAAGGAAGCTCTAATAGAACTAGAGCAGATTGCATCTCAATAGAACTTAAGGATTGGAAACATCATATTCAATATGTTGTATACAAACCAAGCGATCAATTTTGTCAGCAGTATGTCCTTCCCTGATTTCTTCCAGAGAAGGAATTGTGCAATTGATTGGGAATACATATGTAAGTGGGAGGAGCAAAGATCTATTTTGGAACCTAGATACAATGCCTTATTTATCTTTCCACTGTCCAGTCTTTATTCATGAGATTGAGCCAACCTGGACACTTTACTACAACTGTGTTAGTTGTAAGAGACAAAGGGGTAATGCAATTGATTACAAGGCTAACAAAAATGGTCATAATTTGGTTATAAAAAAAAAGAGGACTTTGGAGAGGTGCTTGAGGATGTTTTAGCATCCCTTACTCAATTTGGACTCCAATAATTTATCTTGGATATGAATTTTAGAAGATGAATTGCAAAGTTTGGATGTTACTCCTCTAAAGTTATGAATCAGAGCATCTCATCTACAAGAACCCTTGTTATCAGTGCATTAGCTGCAAGAGGGATGCATATCAATTCTACCCATTCTGTGGTTGCTTACATCTTATAGCCAAACAAAGAACCCATGTATTTGTTGATTGAGGAAGGATGGCAGTAAACCTGCTTAGAATTGTTTGGTATTAAAGTCAATGACAAGGGCAATGTGAATTATAATTTTAGGTGGATGGCATAAGATAATGGGGGGTAGGGACAACCACCTATGGGTTTAAACTTTCAAGGACTAGGCATTGATTTTTGGATACAGGTGCAACAATGATTTGAGTCTTAACTCTTAAGTGACAGGAATCCAATCAGATGTGTGCATGGAAATGCACGTAGAAAGTTGAAACATTGCAAGAAATAAAGAGTGTTGATCTTTCAAAACAACCTTTGCAATTTCAACCACTACAACCTCTTTAGTTTCAACAACTTCAATATGTGCCATAACCACTACTACAAAGGAAAATTTCCAGCAACTGCTATTAACAAATCTACAACATATTCCTCGATGGGAAGCACAAAACTTGCAACAACAATAGCCACAACAATATATACTTGTTAACACCCAGAAAGTGTTCACTAACTCATTTCCTTATTCACATGACCCATTTGTCCACTTTTCCACCATTTGAGCCTCTAAAGCCATCAAAAGGTCACCAAAAGACCATAATACACCCTTTTTCCCCTCAAAAGATATATTTTTCCTCAAAAAAAATAAAAAACCCTAAAAAAGGGTCAAGAATTCCCAAAAATATTAAAAGGGAATAAAAATATTCAAAATATTCAAAAAAGGAAAAAAAAGGGAAAAAGGTACCTAAACCATGTTGGTCAATACCATTGGTTTCCTCAAAACCATAATGGTATTCCCCACCACCAAAAACTATAAAAAGGTGGTAGGGGCTCCTCACTTTCCATCCATCCATCATCCTATCCTCACGCTGTCAAAATCTCTCCTGAGACTTTTGGCCATTTTCAACATCTTGGAGAAGAGACTCTTGGAGCTTGGAGCTACTCACCCTTGGAGTTGCTCAATATCATATCCTCACCATTTGAGGTATCTTAATACAAAACATTCTTTTATTTCTTGTTCTTTCTATGAATCGTTTTTAGATTTATTTGTTATATGCACATATTAGTTTAGATTTAGATTTAATTTATAATCATTTTTTATTTCTATATTGAAACTGCTATCACATTGTTGATAGGTGCCCATTGCACAAGCTTGGTTGCAAAACCAAGCAAACAGTTTTTGGCGACTCCGCTGGCTTCGAATTTTTAGATTTTGGTTTTTTGCTTTAGATCTTAGTTTTTGTTAGTTTTAATCATTTTAATTCACAGATCTGCCATCCTAGACAGCAGATCCATTGTTGTTCTAGATCTTGGCCCTTTCTGTTGCCATTAACAGCCTGAAATTTCTATTTTCGGGTTCATTTTTCGGCGTCCATTTTTCAGCTTTCGCCTCGCGGTTTTTCGCCCGACAGTCGCGCGGCTCATCGCGACCTCGCGGCCTTTTTCCGCGTGGCACGTCGTGGCTTCGCGGCCATTTTACGTGCTGCACATCGCGACTTCACGGACATTTTCTGCGCTGCACATCGCTACTGTGCGACCGAAACCCGCGCTGCACATCGTGGTTTCACGACCATTTTTTGCGCTGCACATCGTGGTTTTGCGACCATTTTCCGTGCTGCACATCGCGGCTGTGCGAATGAATCCCGCGTTGTACATCGCGGTTGTTTCCCCAAAACCCACGATGCTGTTATTTTGAATTCGACAATTTTTTAGAAAAAAATTTGCTGTATTTTTTGCCCATTTAGCCTATTTTACAGCATTATTTTTTCTGCATTTTTATAGCCATACTAAATCTTTTTCTATTTATATATGCTCCATTAAAAAGTCTTTTTAAAAATTTTCAATAATTGAAAGAAAGATTTTCTGCATTCTATTTAGATCACATGTTTCACTGTTTATTTGCTCAATAGTTTGCCCAAGCAATTTTATAAGAGATCCATTTATTTCTTGAAATATTTATGTTATTTGCTTCCCTTTAAATTATTTCAAAGATCCATTATTTTTTAATAGTTTTTTCAAGCATTTACATTTCGAAAGCGCCTTTATTTTTTGCAAACTGGAAGCGTCTTTTCTTTCATTTGTAATCAATCTCCCAAGTAAGGCAAATCAATTTTAGTTCAATAATCACATGTGCACCCGATCTGCCACATTATTTAAACTGAGCCTTAAAATCTACCTTAACTCAACACACTTTTTAACCCCACTTGGGGAGCACTTAAAAGAATCTTGTAGTTAGGTAGAATTGAGGAGATAGGTGTTCCAATAACACCCCTCAATTATTTACATTTGAGACATAGTGGTTGTCCTTTACGGTACCAAAATCCCTTATAATTTTGACATGGTTATCAACCAATTTATCGGGAAGGCCTCTCCCTTAGGAGGGTTGAAGTAGCCAGACTGGTTTCGGAAGCTTGAGTGGAATACCGAAATCCATTCAGTAACCGAAGGATACCTTTCAAAGTTCTCGGTGTACACCCGTATGGGGGTAAAACGGTGATAGAACCAAACTGCAGATTCACTCAAATGAACGTGTCATGAACGGGGTATCCTAGATGCCACTCTTTAGGATTGTCTACTCGGTGTCCCTCCCGGTAGGAGGATATCTAGCCATTGATTCAACACTCTATATTGTCTGACTTGGATTTCATCACCTTGCAGAGGATATCGTTTGTTGACTCACAATACTTCTAGTTAGGTGTTTGCATGATATAATACCCACCTTTGGTCTAGTGAGCACCACGTTTTTCTAGGAACTGTTTGACTTTTGGTATTCTGACCACTTTGTTAGATCCCTCCACTTATTATAGCACAGCTGTTATAATAAGTGCTTTTGAGGTTGGTTGTTGGCCTGAGAGCCATTATTTTTTCACTTCCCTCTTGCACTCATTGTTGCACTAGGGTTTCAAGTTTTTTACATCACCACCTTCCACTGAAATTTTTATATATTTCTCACCATTGAGAATTTAAGATGATCCCGCCGTCTTCAGGGTGAACCCCCTCAGTTTGGTACACTTAACTCTACACGTCATAGATGTAGAGCCTTATCCCTTGACTCGACACGTCATCGACATAAAACACAGTCATCCGATTCTGACGCGCCTCACTTCACATCTGATTTCGAGGCTGAATCCGAACACCCTACTGAAATATCACCAACCAACCCCATGGCTGGATCACAATACGACCCCCTTTTCACCAGTGCTATTGGAGATACATCGACAAACCATACTATTATTGTGCCACCCATGGTAACAAAAACCCCTTTAGGCATGCCTAACATAGGGGCCACTCCACCTTTAGGTATGCCCAACACAGGACTTCCACCTATTATGGGTATGCCCAACATAGGAATCACACCCCCTCTCATTACCACAACCCAGATCCCATGAATTCCTGGCACTATTCCTAACCCCTCTACAACCCATGTTGCATTTGGGAGCGCTGGCCCATCCCACACCACAACGGTCGGAGGACACATACCTTCAATACCTAGCATACCCTTAGGGACCACTGGACCACTACATAATGCCACCATTAACAGTTATGTCCCAGTCACTACGCCACACCCATCTGCTAGTTTACCATACATGGCTAGTCTAAACTTACCGGACCTAGCCAAGTTAACCAACGATCATATCAGGCACAACCCTACATGGCTACCAATTCCTACAAAGCTCCCCTCGGACATCCCCAAGTTTGAAGGAAAACTTGGGGAAGATCCCCAAAACCACATAATGTCATTTCACCTATGGTGTTCATCTAACTCCATAGTGGATGACTCCATTAGACTAAGACTGTTGCAACGAATGTTCACTGGCTCTGCTGCTAAGTGGTACATTGAAAAACCACATGGGACCCACCATACATTTACGTCCCTCGCCTCCACTTTCCTTCAGTTTTTTCAGCTACCTGTACGCTATGATGCAGGATTTGAAATACTGTTGTCTTGCAGACAAAACACAGCTACCCACATCACTGACCATATCCATGAGTGGCGCAAGCGTCGTAGCCTCTGCAAGATAAAACTGGATGACCGTATATTTTTGTATTGGTTTCTCAAATCACTCCTACACCTCATAGCCAAAGATGTAGCTTCCGAACGATCCCAGTCAGAAGAAGAAGCTATCTTAAAAGCTCAACAATTCGACTTGATTTATGCCCAGTTAGGCTATCTCTACACCATCATACCAGACGCCCCACGAGGCGATTCTTCACGCGGTGACACTCCGGGGGAAGCACATGCCGCTGATGGTATTATCGGACAAATCACGACACAAAATAAACCTTTTAGCATGGTAAGCACCATAAATTCCCTAGACCTCTCTAGGGCTACATCTAATTCTGGAGAGACGACTTCGTACGCTCCAACGAATCAGACTCATCACACTCATGGACCCTCTTGTCCACCACATTGCTACGGGAAAGCGCCATCGACAAATGTACCACCCACATACTATAACCAACTGGCCACCCGAAACCCAATTCACTTACCGGCCCAACCAACGTATTACCCCCAGCAAGCTACACCAGCTAACCCAACACTTCCAATAGCTCAGGGTTACCAACAACCCCAGCAGGAAAATGGACCTCCTCTAGCCCCACCAGCTTATTATCTACCGCAACCTTCTCCCGCACCTGCAGCACCCCAAAATCCTCCCACTACTTAAGGGAAAGTGTACACACAACACAATCATCCCCAACACCAAAACAACCAATGCAACCATGGCGGACAACAAAACCGTGGAAGAGGACGTAACCGCGGTAACAACCAACAACATAATCAAGGTCCACCACCACCCAATCCTCCAAATAATAACAACGCTGCTCCCCCCAACCAGAATCCTGATTGTCATCCCAAGCAGGTGAAAAACAATAACCTGAGAACAAACCATCCATGTTCTATATGTGGACTCTATGGCCACTACACTCACAACTTCCCCCATTTAGAGAAATCACGTAAGCTTTGGGCTGACGATGCCCAATGCCAGGGCCACGCTGGACAGCCAGCTCCACTTAATCAACTGCAACCCATGATATTTCAAAACCCATTGCCAAACCAAGGAGTAGTAAATGCTCGCCCAATGGATCCCCCACAAGGATCTGCTACACCTCAACAACAAATCACCTATGCCGCAACTGATTATCAGCATACGGATTCAGGCACACACCATTTATTAATGATGTAATCCAATGACATCAACCTCCAGACTCGCAGGAATCAGTACGGCCCACCCCCAGAAACTCCTCCCACTGATGCATCCACCTCCCTTCCATTAGATCAACCACTACGCATACCAAATATGCCGTTGGACGGAGGACCTAAAATCCCTCGCATCCCTTTGTGAAGGATTAACAACAATCCTAATGCTCGCGTAGCATCCAATTATAATGTCGTGGAAGATTTAGCACAATCCCCTGCTGCTATGTCTGCTTTATAGGTATTGAAAACATGCCCTGCACAACGAAAACTACTACTATCCGCCATCGGAGGAGTAGACCCTAATGATACACATATGATGGCTTTCGACTTAGACCAAGCCGAACCTCGATTGCCATCAAATTTGGCCTTCCAAGTATTTGTAAACATTCGAAACCTTGTTGTGCATCGATGCATCATCGATGAAGGAGCTTCAACCTGCGTTATGTCCACTCTTGTGTGGCAGAAACTTGGCTCCCCCACCTTACAACCATCCACCATAGCATTACGATCTTATGATGGGTGCTCAGCTCAACAACAAGTCCTCTTAGAAAACGTACCTGTAGAACTAGGCAGCAAATTAGTTCTCATCGACATCGAAGTGATCAATGCCCAACTCGACTACAACCTCCTTCTTGGAAGTAGCTATATGTACAAAATGAAAGCCATCACTTCATCTATGTTCCGCCTCATGATGTTCCCACATGAAGGACATGTTATCAAGATTGATCAACTCACATATTATGATCCTAACGCCCTCGCAGCCCCTCAAAATGTGCTACCAATGATTGAACAAACCGTTCAAACTGCACCGACATCATTTGTCTCGTCAATTGGTCCTGGAATCTACACCGAGTCACCTATGACTTCCACATTTCCATCGATCCCACCACCTTTACCGATAACAAAAAAATCCGATTTGTGCACCCTGTCACACACCACACAGCAGCCCTCGTCACTAACACAAACACCCACAGTGCCTACTCATATCGGAACAATGCCAATTCATACTATCCCATTCTTGTTCCCGTTTTCCAGAGTTGTCAGTTCGCCAGTAATGGCTACACTCAACCTTCCTGGTTTAACATTAGGGTTACCTGTATGGTACTTACCTGCTCCGAGCCCCCCGCCGACTCCGACTATTATTTTACAACCGGTACAACCTATCCCTACTACCAACCACCCACCCCCTCCTGTCACTCATCTGCAAAACAGACCACCCCCAATAGTGACTATGGCATCAAATTCTAGAAACGCCCCACCTCCGTTACGAAACATAGGGGGCAGAGGCCCACAAACTTACAACACTGGACCCATAACTCGCACCCCCCCAACAACCCCCAAGATAGCCAAGAACCTCCCAACTATTCGCATTCCCCCTAAGTGCTCGTTGTGTGACGACGTAGGCCATGCCACTCATCAATGTCCACAATTACCTGCCCTCCAAGAACACATGAATATGTTGGATGACGACACCGAAATTCCAGTGATAAGACTTGAGCCACCTCCTCAACCTCGTGACAAAATGCTTCGCACTAACCACCCTTGTGCGATATGCGACATTTATGGCCATTATTCACACCACTGCCTTGATCTCCTAGATTATAGAGCAGCTTTATACGAGATGAACAATGCCGACTTAGAGATATATCCTCCCCTCATCGAGGAGATCTACCCTTCGAAATCATCTTCTTTGGAAGAAATCAATACCATCTATATGATTTCAACCACATACAAACCCGAACCAGTTGATTTATGGTCTGATTACTTTCGTACTGATGAGCAAATTCTAGAAACACTCACTGCACCGGACTACCCTTGAGACGATATGCACCATTGATCATACCTCCTCCTTGAGGCATCTACATCCACCGCAGAAAACCAACTATTAGTCGAATCAAAAGATTTTCTACCAACTAAGGTTGATTGGTTCAAAGACCCCATCCCAGCACCTGATGCCTTCGAAGAGGGGAATATGTCCAACATTTCCCCTATTATACAAATCAAAATTTCCACCACACCTGGAAAACCTGAGCTCATCTCGCTAGGCGCATCATGCACTCAAGCAAAGACTCAGGCATACAAGAAACTCTTCCAAGAGTTTCGTGATGTCTTCACCTGGTCTTACACCCAGATGCCTGGCCTTGATCCTAACATTGTGGAACATCACATCGACACTTGGCCCAATGTGTCTCCTGTTCGACAGATTCAATGCCCAATTCACCCGTCTAAGCTTCCAGTTGTTAAGGCTGAGATTGAGAAACTCCAAAAAGTAGGATTCATATATCCTATTTCCTACACCACCTGGGTTTCAAACCCAGTGCCAGTAAACAAGAAAGTGGGCACCATACGCGTTTGTACTGATTTTCGAGACCTCAACCTCACTTGTCCCAAAGACAACTTCCCCACACCATTCATTGACCAACTAATCGATGAATGTGCAGGGCATGAGGTTCTTTCTTTTATGGATGGTTTCTCTAGATATAACCAAATCAAAATCCATAAAGAATATCAATACAAGACCGATTTCACTACCCCATGGGGCACCTTCACCTATCGCGTCATTCCTTTTGGTCTCAAGAATGCTGGAGCCACTTTCCAACACGCCATGACTTATTGCTTCCACGATCTACATAGAATCATAAAAGTTTATCTAGACGACCTCAACGCTCGATCTAAGAAACGATCTAACCATTTAGACGACCTTCGACAAGTTTTCTTGCGTTGTCAAAAATACAACATCCGCTTGAACCCACTCAAGTGTGTCTTTTGCATTATAGCAGGTCGCCTGCTGGGGTTTGTCATTTCATAAAAAGGAATCACTGTAGACCCCTTGAAAGTCCAAGCCATTATAGACTTACCATCACCCCGTACATTAAGACAACTTCAAAGCCTTCAAGGGAGGTCCAACTTCCTCCGCTGCTTTGTCCCTGACTATGCCAAGACGGTCCACAGTTTCCTTCGACTACTACGTCTGTATACCCGTTTCATATGGGACCAACAAGTAGAATCAGCTTTCACCGACTTAAAGGGAGCACTCACGAACGCCCCATTGATCTCTCCTCCATATTTCACAAAAGATTTCACCCTCTATGTTTCAGCATCCAAATATGCCATATCTGGAGTACTTGTCCAAGAAGATATTGCTCGCCAAGGGCATGTAATCTACTATGTGAGCCAAACCTTGTCAGGCCCACCCCTCAGCTACCCACATGAAGAGAAGATGGCCCTTGCCGTCATCTTTTCAGTACAAAAGCTGCGACATTACATTCTCCTCAGCCACACCACGGTTGTAGCCAATTCCAATCCAATGGTTTACCTCTTGACACGTCGCCTCCTTCAAGGCAACGTAGCTAAATGGGTGATTATCCTACAAGAATACGACCTAACTTTCAAAACCCCAAAGAGCACCAAGGCCCTAGCACTCGCTCAACTCATCACAGATCTCCCATCCTCTTCGCCATTACCCGCTATCCAAACGGACCTCATTGACGACCACATTTTCATCATTTCCTCTGATGACCCATGGTACAGCGACATCTTAATCTACCTCCGTACACAAAAAATTCGACCCAACATCGATCATGACAGACACCGTCATATACGACACCACGCCCCCCGATATCTCCTATTAGGCGATGTACTTTATCGACGCGACGTCGATACCATCTTACGACGCTGCCTTTCTCATTACGAAGCAGAACAAGTCCTTAATGACTGCCATAGCGGTTCCTGCGGAGGCCATTTCTCCGGCATGGCCACCGCCCAAAAGATCATCCACACAGGTTACTTTTGGCCCTCATTATTTACTAATTCCATCATCGCAGTCAAACATTGTCAAAACTACCAACTTTTTGCCCCCAAGGCAAGAACCCCACCCGCCCCCCTTCATCCAGTCGTCACTATCAGACCATTCTGCAAATGGGCCATCGAATTCCTAGATTGCAATCCCACGTCAGCCGACGGTCATAAACACATCATTGTGGCCGTAAATTATTTCACCAAGTGGGTGGAAGCCATGCCAACTTACAATTGCAAAGCCGACACTGTAGCATGTTTTTTCCTCAACCATGTTATCACTCGTTTTGGAGTGCCAAAGCAACTCATCTCAGACCATGGCTCTCACTTTGAAGATGCCGTTTGGAGATAATTATCAACCCTACTAAAATTTGAACACCATTTCTCCTCCGCCTACTACCCCCAAAGGAACGGGCAAGTCGAAGCGATTAACAAAATTTTGAAGACCATCCTTTAGCACACTGTCGACAAACACAAATCAACTTAGCACCAGTTTTACCCTTTCCATCTAGTTCACGGTGTTGAATCCATCCTCCCCATCGAGTGCCATATTCCATCCCTACATATGGCCGTTGAACTCCTACCGGACACTTCCCCAATTGAGCAACACTTACTACTCTTGGAGCAAGCCGATGAAGATCGGCGCACAGCCCTCAAAACCATGGAAGCAGCCAAGAACCGATCCAAACTGAGTTACGACAAACATGTCCACCCAAGAACCTTTACTGAAGGGGACCTTGTCCTCGCCTATGATCAAGCTCATAAAAAAACTGGAAAAGGAAATTTTTTGTCCATGTGGCAAGGCCCGTACATTATACATACCTGCCTCGGATAGGGAGCATACATTCTGATCCATTCATAAGGAAACCCCCTACGCAACCCACACAATGGGCTGTACCTCAAGCGATTTTACCCATAGAAAATTTGATGGACACCACCATCCATTATTGTACAGTCTTATTTTGTTTTTCACAAAAAATACAAAAACCTAAATATATTTTTTTTCCTGCATGACCACAGATGGATCCTGTTCCACTTTGCTACGTTGGTTTCACTGATGGTGCAAGCCGTTGGTCCCCCAATCTCGCCTCTGCAGCTTGGGTAATATATTCCCCTTCACATGAGTTGATCCACATCGACGGAGTGTGCATAGGTACTGCCACCAACAACCAAGCTGAATACAATGTCGTGACCAGTCTCCTGGCCGTTGCTCTCCAAATAAGCATAAGTCACCTTAACGTTTTCTTGGACTCCCAACTCCTTGTTTCCCAACTCAACAATGATTACAAGGTATGCAATCCCTGTCTTTTCAGAAAATTCCTGTGCACTAAACAAATGATTCAACAGTTTGAATCCATTTCATTCACACATGTCCCAAGGAATCTCAACAGTGTAGCAGATCATATGACCAATAACATTCTCGATTGGCACACCAATCAAGCCATGTAGTAAAAACAAAATTTGCATCCACGTGCATAACATGTGCCTCCACGGGCATATAAACATAAACATACACCAAATAGCTATGAAAAGCCTCCATGAGAAAAACAAATATGTGCCTCCACGGTCATATACAAAAATTAAAAGATTGCATCCACGTGCATAACATGTGCCTCCATGGGCATACAAAAATCAAACATGCCTCCACGTGCATACAGGACTATATATCCAAACATATGTATCCATATATATATATATATATATATATATATATATAATCATGATAGTCAACATGTCATAGGTGCCCTCAGCACCCCATATACAAAAAAAACATAAGCCGTACAAAAAGGTACTTCCCCATATTCTCATTAGCATTTGGGGGCAGATACAAGATCATCTAATCATCATACTCTCCGGGCTCCTCTGGCACCACCTCCATTGGCCCCGCCGGATCATGCCGAGCCCGAACCCTCCTCTCCGTCGACCCCACTGGATCATCCCGCACCCAAATCCTCCCCTCTGATGGCCTCGCCGGATCATGCCGAGCTCCATCCCTCCTCTCAGCCATCACCAATGCTGCTTTGAGCAGGATAGAGTGCCACTCACAAGGTGCATCGAAACAACGCTCGACGATGTCTCGATCCAAGTCCCTCCACCCATCCTCTGGCGCTCCTGCCAGGATCATGTCCAATGTCTCTCGTACGACCTCAAGGGCATCATCTCGAGGCCCAACTCCTCGACCGCGAGGCCCAACTCCTCGAGAATGAGGAGGCGGTACCACTACAGGAGGAGGAACGACCACCATCACCCGTTCCCTATGGCCCACATGATCGGCTGGTGGTACAGGACCAACATCTGTGCAATCACGCAAGTGAACCATCATATAAATATCTCTAACTATACTCATAACAAAAATATCTAAAAAACACATGATATAGTAGAGAACCAAACACAAAAACATACCATCTAAACCCCAGACCTGCCCCTGGGCTCGAGGCATCTCCGGATCTCCTCGATAATCCATACCAGCATATGGATAGTCATCAATCAACAGCGGGATCTGCTCCCACTGCTCATACATATCATGTGAAAAGAACCCGTGGATACCACCACCACCGTGGGGCATCATCTGCCCCCACCGCACCATGCACGGCTCACTCACCATCCCGTCTCGAACTAACACCCATGGCCGCAAGGTCGGTACCTGCTCAAAGAAGAAACAACACAGGAAGGAGGCATAGCAGATCTCTCCCCCCTCCCAGCTGACCTTGTCCAGATCTCTCCGGACACCGGCCAAAAACATCTAAACCCACACGTAGTAGGTCCCTCTCAGGACAGAATCCACCCTCATCGTTTGTCCCCTAGACAAACAATGTGGTGCCGCGGCACCCAACACCCGCAGAACACAAGCCCCAACAACCCGCATATCCCACTCCCGCAGAGATCTCAGGCTCAATGCGTTGTTCTTCATGATAGCCCCTAGAACACAGAATGTCTCCAGCAGCTCCTCAATATCCAAACTACCGGGATCCTCAGTAGAAGACCCCCTACCTCCCCTAAGCGAGGCGACTCGGTCAGAAAGTAAACATCAGTGAGGGTGATCTCTAACCTCTCACCCCCATAATTTTTGGGCATTTTTTCAAAATGCCACTCATCACCTCGATTTGCGTGCCACAATGGACGTTGCCTATTTTTTACAATCTTTATGTCACCGGATTCATTTATCTGCACTCATGACGATGCTTGAGACCATTTCTCGCTCTCATTAATACCTTTTTGTTCGGTATAGTTTTACCCCTTTTTCGGGCCGAGCAATTCCTTTTATGAAAAAGGCACTTAGGGAGTTTCTGTTAAGCTCTTTTCTAACTCCTAAAACAATGAAAAGATCACCAAGCAATCTTGCTTCCTTTCATGCTCGCTAAACATATCTGAAAGGGCATCTACCTGGTATAAGTTTACCCTTTTTCCGGACCTTGTAGACTAATTACGAAAAAGGAATACTCTAGTCACATCGGCTAGAAGAGTTCTCCATTTGCATCATTTTATGCTTTTCCGGGCCTTGGAGACTAACTTACGAAAAAGACAACCAATGGAGTCCACTTACTGCTTTCAGACTCTCTAAACATGAAAGCGACCACGAGCAATCACCATCTTGGGCTCGTAAAAAACCCACAGGATGGTACTACACCACCACTGCAAAGTCTTCTTATCATTTTCAAACTCCTTAAAAATGAAAGCACCAATGAGCACGAACAGTCCTGGGCTCACAAAATCCACAGGACAGTACCATTTCAGAGCACACTTTTATCCCTTCTTGGAGCTCATTAAAACTACGAAGAAGGACCCAATGGTGCTTCTCGGTGCCACAACAGATCATTTCTACTCATATGGAAGCTTCCCCATTTTTGGTTGCCTTTGTTCAGAGTATTCTGCAGTATGTCACCCTGAGTGTCACTCGACAACACCCAAAGTCAATACATACCCTTCAGTCCTAAAAGCTATGATCCCCGCACCTACAAGTCAGTTCCCTACGTTGCCAGGTCTACCATGTCATCATGCTATGAACAAAGGAAGTTTGAGTCCACCCACTTTATGACCCCAGTTACTTCCCATCCCCACAAGTATGTCAGTTCTACCATCAGTACTACCACACTTCAATTCTACACCTCACGCTCCTATCAAGGAAACATCATTGCCTTGTTAGTTGCTGGTCTCCCTCTGTCGACGACAACCAAATTTATTCCAGAGGATAGACCTAGAGGTCCCTGTGTCTTGGACTCATCACCATTTATGATGAGTACCTACGAATCATTTCGAGAAGAGTCCCGATGCCTCTCCAAATGGTTGTTTCTCACATGCTTGACTTCAACACCTTGATTGCATCATTGAGACTCACACAGGGTATTGGTCCTTTCAGTTATTTGTTGAAGACCCCGGATACCACCTGACTCTTCCACATTTGAAGGTCTACTTATGGAAACAACCAGTTACATTTTTCCTATAGATATCCAGGTTGCGCATGGCGACAGTATTCAGATGTACCCTAGTTTTATACTCCCTCGAGTATACAGTTACATGTACTTCTCAAAGATGACTCACAGTCATTGAGTCCCTACAAATGTTGGACACCTTCAGTTTTAGCAGTTCATCAACCCTTCTGAGACCTTATTCAGAACGGTTGTCCCTTTATTCCAGTGTATCAGTTATTGAGATCAGTCATGTTATGATCATGAGTACATCCCAAAATAGTGTCCCCTTTGGACCATTACGATGCACCAACAGATTTTTTATGTATTATGTAGGTCCCCCTTCTTGGGACTAATTGTTATGTATATATCTTGATACGAGCATGGATATGCCCGCCTCATCCATTATCAGAGATTATTCCTCATTCATATTGAGGCCATGTAATATTTTTTTGTTTTTGCAGCTTCCAAGGGCCGTTGATCCAGTCTCTAACCGGTCTCTTCTCTTCCCCAAACCCCAGGAAAAAGACAAAAGAACTATGATGTCTATCAGCCATACGATGAGATCCTTCCCTCACACATCAGGGGGCAATCTGTTAATACCCAAAAAGTGCTCACTAGCTCATTTCCTTATTCACATGACCCATTTGTCCACTTTTCCACCATTTGAGCCTCTAAAGCCATCAAAAGGTCACCAAAAGACCATAATACACCCTTTTCCCCCTCAACAGATATATTTTTCCTCAAAAAACATAAAAAACCCTCAAAAAGGGTCCAGAATTCCCAAAAATATTAAAAGGGAACAAAAATATTCAAAAAAGGAAAAAAGAGGGAAAAAGGTACCTAAACCATGTTGGTCAATACCATTGGTTTCCTCAAAACCATAATGGTATTCCCCACCACCAAAAACTATAAAAAGGTGGTAGGGGCTCCTCACTTTCCATCCATCCATCATCCTATCCTCACGCTGTCAAAATCTCTCCTGAGACTTTTGGCCATTTTCAGCATCTTGGAGAAGAGACCATTGGAGCTTGGAGCTACTCACCCTTGGAGTTGCTCAACATCATATCCTCACCATTTGAGGTATCTTAATACAAAACGTTCTTTTATTTCTTGTTCTTTCTATGAATCGTTTTTAGATTTATTTGTTATATGCACATGTTAGTTTAGATTTAGATTTAATTCATAATCGTTTTTGCTTTCTATATTGAAACTGCTATCACATTGTTGATAGGTGCCCATTGCACAAGCTTGGTTGCAAAACCAAGCAAACCAAGCAAAAGTGCTGCTACAAAAACCAAAATAGCACTTGTTGCATCATATTTAGAATGTGTAGCAGCAATAACATTATAACCATATAATCATTGTTTCCCATATATTCTCTTTGTTACAGGAGAAAGTGAAGAAAAGCACACCCTTTTCATTCAATATTTTCTTTCTACATTATGCCTTTTCATTTAATATTTTATTTTTACAATATGCCATACTACATTGTACCATAAAGGATGCAATGGTCTAGTGTCATGTGTAGGGCATAAACAAAGTAACACCTTTCAAGATTAGTTGAGGGTATTTCCCAGGAAATTGTTGGTACAATTCAACTAACATGTGGCATTATAATGAACAATTTGGTTAAGAGAGATGAAATGCAATTTCAAGTGATGGTTCTTGACTTCCTTTGACCCATTTGACACATGATTCCAAGAATCCATGAACTTGGGAATAGGAGGTATAGTTTTCACTGAACTAATGATTTCTTCGTTCATATATGTGCTAGGTCCTTAACAACATAGACACTATAGTCTATCATTATATCTACTGCTGAAATATAGATGTAGAGCTACAAATATGATCTTTCCTATGCAAAATTGCAAATACTGGAAGAAAAATAGAGAATACCTGCTCAAACTACTGAAATTTGAAATAGGGAGATGTCTACTGAAACATTTGCTAAAAAACCTTCTGATTTACTGCCAAACCACTGTATTTGCCATGAATCTGCCAAATTTATGCAAAGACTGATATTTATGGAAAAGACATCAGAAAAAATATAAATCTATGCCTGATCTGTCAAATTGTTGCTTAATTGGACAAACATCACTTCTATACAACCAATATCTGCAGGAAATTGACTAATTTCAATTATTGGGCATCTATTTTCATCTACTAGCTTTCAAAATTTACTATCGATGCTGAGATTCAAGTGAATACTGTATTGACAGTACATGGACATATGAAAATTATGCCAATTACATTATAGAAATGTCGGTCTCGTGCCAATAGGTCTCCTATGATGGATGCATAGGAACCTAGTAAGCCAATGCATAGACCATTTTTCTCTTCGCTTAGCAACTCAAATCTCATAGTCAAGTATCAAGGGAATAAAAAAATATAATCAAAATAAATGCAAACTTCCAAACTTGAAAAAATGCTCCAAATGTAAGAAAAAAACAAATAATTTATGAAACGAAGCAAACTAGTGCAAAGGGCTCAAACCGCAATCAATTATCAAGGGAATAAAAATATATTTAACCAAAATAAATGCAAACTTCCAAACTTGAAAAAATGCTCCAAATGTAAGAAACAAGCAAACCATTCATATTTGCCAAGATATCAAAGCTATAAATACAAGCATTTCCATGTACTTGAGTTTTAACTTTTGAATGAGCCCATTCTTGCTAAGAAGAAGTATTGTTAAATTAATTACTTAACCTTTAATACTAGGAAATTATCTATGGATAGATAGGTCCCAACTTCATTTCCTGTCACAAATAAGAAAAAAAACAATGCATTAGTTAACTATCAAAACATCAAACTTAAAATAGCTTGCATCAAGGAAATGTAGCTCTAATATTACTATATTTAATACAAAGTATAGACTATAGAACCTATTTTTACATAAAATGCAACTTCAAATTTATGTATGGCAATCTTTCTCCCATCAAGAATTTTCCTTTTCCAACCTGCTCCAAGAATAGAGGAACATCGAAGTCAAACTAAAAAAAATCACATGATCTATTAAATTCCATTCATTATTTATACAGTGCCAATGTATATTGGTTTAGATTATATATTGTGGCATATCAAATTCCCAATTCTCATGTCGCTCTTCATTTTCTACATTTTCAACATGAACTTCTGTAGATAAAATATCATTATGAGCCTCCAAAACATTATGTTCCATATCAAGTTCATTGGAGACATTTGTTATATTGTATTCTCCTCTTCTCTCACAATCTGATCACCAGAGTGCCAGTGCTCTATTGAATGGAAAATTGGTAATGTCATACTTTGTTACATATAATCTTAAACAAGTATCCATATTCTTATCAAGCTTGTTCCTCAACTTTGACTTCAAGAATGATAGTGCACTAAACATTCTTTCATCCTCCACTGATCCCAAAATCATGGTTTGACATAAATCGACTAATTTTAAATACTCTGATATGTTTTCTTGTAGGTATTTACTTTCACCTAAAATAGTCCATAATTTGGTTACTGCACCATATTCTATAGGTTTCGACAAAGCATAATATTGATATGACATTGTTTGAGCAAAGCAAGTGGCTTTTTGATGATTTTAATGAATCTAATATACCTCCAATCTCTTCTCCTTCTACCTTAACATTCCTGCCAAAGTGGTGCACTAAAGTATTCAATTTTGCTAGGAAGTCGGCTTTTAAAGGATCTATATCTTTTTCAGAGTTCCAATAATGAGGGTATACCACAGACATAGCTTCCAATAATTCATCTTGAGGAAATCGTTCTCTTATCTCTAATGCTAGTGATTGTGCAATTTGTATCAAGTTGTGTCTCACTGAAATCACAATATCATTGAATTGGTCTCTTGACACATGGCACTCTTTGGTGGTTTGTCCCATATTAGTAACATAATAAAAGGGAACCATATACCCACGCACTTTCATACATAGTCTCCCTTTTCATCAAACTTCAAATAATTTTCACTCTTTTCTATATCAATGATAGTAGTCCAACCGTTAAATGTTTGACCCGTAAAAGAATCTGGCATCGTATACAAATTATCCAATGCAAGGCATGCCAATTTTCTTGCATTTGTGTACTCTACAATATACATTGTGCGACTCTGAGCCATTTTCACAAGGACATTCATTTCATGAAGCAAAGGAAGAATTCTAGCGAATGTTAATAATGTCTCTAGATTAGTTAGTCGAAAGAGAAGCTCTTGAGCTTTGTCTACACTAAAGCGATGTTCATACATCACGCCTACCAATGATTGGTATTCACTAAATAGTCTTTGGGCTGGTCCATTCAATGAGATCCATCTTGTATCAACATCTTTTAATAGATTTTTTCCATCTGTAACACCGTCAGAAAATTGTTGAAACTCTGTAAATCGCTTGGGACTATGACAAAAGTATGCATGAGTCTCACGTACAAGTTTTTCAACTTTTGAAACCAGTGGAAACTTACTTACTATTTTAAATGCAAGATTCATCCTATGAGCCATACAATGAATACTAATCATAAATGGTGAAGCTGATAGTTGTAGTTTGACACAAAGACCATTCCTTTTTCCTTGCATGATTGATGCTTCATCAGCTCCGACACATACCAACCTTTCTGCAATCATTAAATCATCCATACCACCAATTTCATTCAAAGTCTTAATAACAAGTTCATAAATATTTCCAGCTGTAGAACTCTTCTCCATTTTATGAATCCCAAGTAAATATGAATTCCTAATATGATCATTAACCATATAAATACTCATGCAGATCCATGAAGTATTATCAACAACTGTAACTAATTCATCCAAAGATAGTGAAAAAAACCTAGCATTTGCAATCTTCTCTTTCAAATTATCTTTTTCTACTTGAGCTAGATATTTTGCCCATTCCCAACCACTCGTTATAGACCAACGAGAAGATGGAAAATTCGATACTTCAAGAAAAGATACATAGTTCTTGTAATCTGGATAATCTGTCATAGGACGACCTCTAGATAAGATGTGAAATACAGTGCTTAATTGTGTCGTCTTGGATAACAAATTTATCTCCATTGTCTTTCCAAATAGAGATGTGATGGTCCCTCCACTTGCCTCGAGTTTACTCTTGCTTATTAAGAATTTATTATATTCTTCTTGATACTTGACATGTCGGCATTCCTCAGAAGATTTCCATTTGGTAATAGACTTCTCCTCACCATTTTCAATTTTCTTAGCATACAAATTTCCTGCATGCTTCTCTATTGTATCTAACATTATTTACATTTTTACTACCTTTCCAAGTTTCCAACTACATACAATGCATTTAACTTCTCGCAAAGCCTCTTTCTCATTTATTGGAGGTATTGGTTTAATAAATGGAAATTTTGAGGCCCATTCTGATTGGAATTTTCTCCCTGTGTCCCATCGGCCTTTTTTCCTTTTTCGTGATAATAAATCATTTTTGTTGCCTTCCAAGGTAAAACCTTCAACATTGTCATTGCCAATTTCTGGTTGAATTGCATTTATCCCAATTTGTTCACTAGAGGAACCCATCCTATCATATGTTATACGGCTATTAGCTGCATTCTCAGAAGAGTTGACATTTGTCTCACTGATGGGTTGCTCAAAAGAGTTTGAATCATGAAGAGAATCTAGATTCTTGGATTGAGGCTTCTGAAAGTATGATAATACATCCCTCTGTTTTTATGCTTTCTTTCCACAATTGTTGTTTGACATTTTGTTGAATATTCCACAATTATTAAGATATCAAATCAATTTAGAAACCCAAAGTGAAACCTGCATGAGAAAAATGATATAAAATTAGTACAATTTGTAAGTTATCCATGATGACATGAATTCTAGAGGCTAGAAAATTTGAACCTAGTAACCTAAACCCATCCGAGATTAACTTCAAAATTAGACATAAATCCATCACGATAAATACAAGTTTTTATTTCTTATGTGTTAAAAAGCTAATTTTTTATTTACATTTTTCATTACCAAAATACCTAGTAGAAAAATTGGCATTCATAAGAATCAAGATTCAAAATATACAATAGCATCACTTCACTGGTGCCCATAGCCAATAAAATTTAAATTTATAAGATGTATGGTGTCCACAAAGTCATGAAAAGAAAGAATTAAAAACTATGTGAAATAATATCAATAATTTATTCTAAAATCTAAATAGTAATTCTTATATTGTTATTCATTCCCTAACAAAAAAAGACCTCATATGCACATGGAAAGTGTATGATCTTATGATGAGAGAAATTGAAAAATGTGATCAACATAACCATCGCTAAACATTCTCATTCAAGGGTAAAAATATCACACAAAAGAATAAGAACATCTAAATAATCAAATTCAAGCATGAAAACAAACTTTCAAGCCAATATAACACCATCGAATTAATGCATAAAACTAGTCCTAAATAAACCAACTTCAGATCAATTTGGGTTCATTAAAAATATGTATACATGCCTGGAAATTACTCTGGAAAAATCTGGAATATGGTGCTGGTTTGAAAACATTATATGGCATTGTTACCATCTCCCTATTTGGCATCATAAAACATGCTGAAAACACTAATCATCTCTACAATATGCTATACAGGAAATTCCAAATATATTTCTACTCAATCAGATCTGAAAGCTTAATGAAAGGAAAGTGTTCCGCAAATAACATGTCTAACTCTTTTTCAGGAATATATCCAATGGCCATTTTATCCTTTGTTATCAGGGTTGCATTCCAAGTTCTCAAATGGTGGATGGATCAGAATGGAATCCTGACCCCCTTGTTAATCATAATGATATATAACGAGTGTTAATGGAGCTCTCTTCAAGTCAAGAAGGAAAGTGCATGCACTGTTGTCTTAATGTTTACCTTCTTCAAACCCTTGCATCATAGATCTGTGTTAGGCTTCCATTTACCATTCATATTAGGCCTTTTTGGACAAATACATGGAATCCTACAATAGTTTTCCTCTCCCATTTCTGATTTTAGGGAAGGTTCTACGACTAGGCATGATATAGGTAAATTACTATACACTATTATACCAATTGTGGTATATTCTCTGTGTAAATACCACCTATCATTTTTTGTTAAATTGTTTCGTGGGAATGACATATGTAGGTTTGATTTTTGCATTTTCTATATATAGAGCAAACTATTTCCTTTTACTATTATTTATGTATTGGCTAAGTTGGCTAGAGCCTAGCATGTTCAATGACAGCCAGTTGCCCACATTGTCTAGTTTGGCAATAAGGCCTTTTTAGATTTACCTTCAATTATTACAACCAACATGAGGTACAAGAACTTTGACCCTTTTATTTTAATGTTAGGGTTTGAGAGGTCTTGCTTTACCTATGTGAGTAGCAAGGTCTCTATTGTCTCTGATTTTTGTCAATCTTCTTGAAAATGCCTCTCTCATCTAATCTCTTTTATCTCTAATACATATGGTATTTTTTTTCTAAAGTTGTTTTCGAGTGCCAAATAGAACAATGAACAATGTATCTTTAATAGATACAGGGGCTGATGAGACTACTCGGCTCATTTTCCCATTGAATGCAAATATTTTTTGCTTTGGAAAGTTGCCTATTGAATGTGAGAATGTGTGTTTATCGATATGCTTATTGCGTTACATTCATGGAACAAATAATCATACTATCTATTTTTTGAAGTGGGTCACTGAAGTTCATTGCCAATGCTAGCTACAGATAATGTGGTGACTCTGCTCCGCCTCACTAAAGTAGCAGTTATTATAGTGATTTCATGGTGAAGGTAAACTAGGGCGTAAGAATCTAGAATTTGTTTTCCTTTTATAAATTCTGAAATTCCTGATGATGCTCATGGCATTCCTAAAATAAAATCTCATTTACATTCTTAAGAATGTACCTATCAATCAATTTCACATGTGGACATGAATCAATACCATAACTAAACCCTTTATGAACAAGTATTGTAGTATAAGTTGACCTAATTTGAAGTATTAACAATGTTGTTCATTTACCTATCTGGATTTAACACACAATGCAACAATACAAGTGCCCCCAGACTCTTGGCACTTGGCTCTTGAAGTAGAGACATGACATCATGTGGCTTTGCCCCACATCAAAAAGAAAAAGAAAAAAGAGAAAATAAGGCTTCTAAGGCAATTACATTGTCCCAACAATAGTGGAGCCATGCACAAGAATTGGGCACCTATATACATTCTCCATTGCCAAAACAATGTCCACAACATCATGCAATGAAGAAACTGGCCGGCCAGAATTCAAGGAGGCATGTTTACTATTGATTTGGGGTCGAATTAATCCTTTTTACCTCTCATTCATGGCCTAGAATTACAGTTTATGAGCTGCTTCAAAACAAGCCCAGCTTTGAGATTAGATGCTTCTTTGATATCGAAACATGGTTGAGAATTGATTTTGAAATCCCATAATTACTTTCCATGTGAACTATTACATAATCTTAAAACTTGCTTGCAGGCTGCAGCCATGGTTAGAAATTCATAAGAACTCACCCTGTACAAAATCTTGAGAACCAACTATTACTGGTTGAATTTAGTCTGAGACTCCCATAGGCTGGTAAGGAATTGCCATCCCTGCCAAATACACTCTGGAAAATAGTAATACAAAAGATTTATTTTGATGAATAATTTATATAATAATATTCTGAGCAATTTATAATTACTGATTAATGGCAAGTAGTTTACATGAAAATTTTATTGACCCTACAAATATTGCTAGGTAGGGGAATGATGTTGATAATTTGAAACAAGAAGACAAATCAAATTTCAAAAAGAGCAATCAGTTGGTTGAGCATTAAATCGTATGATAGCCATAACAATCTATGACTATTGCCATAGATAGAAGCCTCTATGCAAAGAAGGAAGATGACCAAGATATTATATGAAAATACACTTATTGTAACTATCGAGGCAAAATGATTGTTTTGAAAGGATCCGTTCTTTCCTCTAAATCAGCACTGACAGATGCTTGATTTGGTGTTATTTGAGTTTAAACTTCTTGATCAACACATGTAGCTTGCATATCTTCTACGCTTGATAATTCCCTTTCCCCCTTGTTACCCCCCATTTTGCAAGGGGTTGACAATGAAATTTTTCCACATACATGTCATTTTGATGAAGGTTCTTTCCGATGAGTTAATGTATGTTGAATATTGTTCTCAAGATCTGCCACAATTACTCAATTAGAGACAACAGGACCATTTCTAGACATTATGTACAAATGAACTAGGCATGATTCTCCCATTGTGTATCACATAGGAATTTTATTTAGGATCATTGATGTCTATGAAAGCCACAATACAACAGATTGAAAGGGTGAGTAGCTTTGTCCCGTACATCTGAGTCGTAGTTTCAGTTTGACTAAATAGCAAGAATGGTTCTGGATGTTCTATGGATTAGCACGAGATTTTCTGTGGTTATTTCTGAAGTCATATAAATCCTCTCTCAGTGCAAATCTATTATGTTAATGTCAACCTTCATATATGTATCACAACAAATAAACTACACCCATTTCCCAATTGATGGACTCACTCAAAATGATGAATGAAGATAGTATTTCAATGTTGATCCTGTAGCAGATTTGGGACAGGTATTTTGTGAAGCCATTGTTGATGTTTGGGAAGCATCGAGATCCATTCTCCAAGAGATCAAACCAGAAGCTCTAATTCCAAATGCCTTTAAAATAACAAAAAATTTATCAAGCCAGGGTTTGAAACTCATAGAAAGGATTTTAATGAGGAGATACTCTACATCTTCAATTGATAATTAGTTCAGTCTGCAATGATACTCAGTTGGATTGTCCTATCTTCTGAAGGACATTTGTAAAACAAATCTAAGGGTCGGAATGAACACCAACTTTTAGAAGCATAAAAAATAGTTTACTTGATTGCAATGTAAAATGACAAATCATTAAAAAGGGTGCATCATATAGAAACTGAGAGACCTAGAATGCATTTTCTGAGGGGCCCACTATGAAACATTTTCGGCTGATAAATGTCCTTGTATATTCAATGGACAAAAGTCTCCAATCTTACCTAAATACAATCTCCATCAAGCATAATATATTAATCTTTTCAATCAACTTTTTCTCATTCTCTACAAGTGTAAGCTGTGCATTGAGGGCATCCTTGTGAACATGACACAGTTCTTGATATCAGGCTAGATCACCAACATTAAATACCATCCAATCCAGAATGCCATCTAAAAAAGGGAAGGAACTTCAATATCATATACACTGTAAATGATAAAAGATCTTGCAACAAGTTTCCATGCATACTCTTATTGCCATAGACATCTGGCTAGGGGGATTTTTCAAACACACACTCATTTTAAAATAAATAAATTAATTCAAAATATCTAAAATAGACTAAAACTACACAGTACTTGTTTCCATTTCTTGTAGACACTTAAAAATGGAAGATAATATTACCAACCAGAACAAAGATAATTATTAAATACTTATAACTTATTTGGAAAACAAAGTTTGAATTTCTAAAATTAATATATGATCGTGGATTCAAGCAGATACACAACTTATCCCAGGCAATGGAGTCCAAAACAATTATATGCATTGGAAAATTTAGTATGAAGCAGCATATTAAACCGGAAAACATGCCATAAACAACATTATTTCTATCCATAATGGGTTTGCAATTTACACTTACAACCAACGTACTAAGCTCAAAAAGATAATATAGCAGTTCCATTATGTATGTGCCTCAGATTATTACATCAAAGTTGAATACATCTAGTAAAGAGACACTCTTTCATTGAATAATCAGTCCATACATTGCATAATTCAGACCTGATATTATCAAGTCTTAAGAGGACAAACAGATCACTCTTCACAACCCTCCTATGATGGCTAATAAACACTGTAATAAATGTAACATCCCTGTTATCCAGGCATCTAGTTCTATGAAATTGAAAACAAAACTAACCTCTTAGCCTCAGTGAAGACTGTAAACCCCAAGAAACTTTGAACAACCGCAGAAGCCACTGTAAAAAACTCCAGCTTTGCCGAATGCAGAGATCTAATGATTTTTCATGTGGTTTTTACTGGCTCTTGCCCCCTTATATAGCGATTTCGACATTCTAGAACCTTCGTATCATTTATGGAGTATGGACCAATTCAAGGTTAAAATAATCTTTACCCAACAAAATTTGGTGGTTGGAACCTCAATTCAAACCCCCGTTAACCAAAATCGATGGGAGTTGGGGCGATTTGAAAATTTGAAATGATATTTTCATAAAAAATCTCAACACCGGGCCGCCATTGCCGAAAATGTGAGGCGAGCCAGCTGCTCGTGGGCGTCATCACCAAAATCCGGGGGTGAAGTTCGAACCAAGTTACCAACTAATCGCAGCCTCGACTCTCCATTACCCAAATTATAAATTGCTAGCTGGGCGAACCAACTGTTCGTGGCCTCCATTACCCTAAATGGTGGGCGAACCAACTCTTCGGGGTCTCCATTACCCGAAATTCTGGGTGAATTCACCATTTCATCATTATTTTACAGGGCTACATTAATTTTTCCTCTTTCGTGACCTTGGCTATTCGATTTCCTTTGACTATGGGTTAAATAAATATGGAGCTAATATGTTAAAGTTAAAAAAACTCATTTCATATTAAAAATTCGCCCAAGGTTTCTTGGTGACCCCTATAATTTCGCCCATGGGCTATAATTCACCCCTAAAATTTTCCCTGATGTAAACACGGGTATCGATTACCATATCATAGTGTTTAAGATGTTGATTTCCTTAAGTTGTAAGAATCTGAGAAAGAAAATAAAGATGATGGGTCAGCTTGGCATGGTCAATTTAATATTTTATAATTTCCTTAATTCCATTACGCAAATGATTCCATGAACGGAATTTTCTCTGGTGCACAATACCATAAAATTAATTTCCTTAAGTATTGATTTCATGGGATAGAGTCTTCTTTTTTCAATTGTTGTATTGAAAAAAACATTATAAGTGGTATGCTAACCATATACACCAGTAATCTTTCCTTTGGTTATTTTGGGTGCTGAGGGTAACTTGGGGAAACAAGGAATGCAATATATTGGTTTATTTAGTAGCTGCTAATTGAAAGAGACATTAGCAGTCACCTATAGGACTTATTCTACACTGTTGAGTATTCACTACTTCATTAATATCAAATTGTGGTCTTTTATGAACAATCTGGGCATTTGTGGTCTTTTACAAATTGCAAGCTACAAAAATTCTGGTGTTTACCGAAAGTTGGAGTTTCGATGGCGATTGGGAAATTTCATTATACATGAAAAATGTACTAACCACTCCTGCTTGGCACCTATTTTTTGCACACTGAAAGTGGATGGGTTGCACCCTGCTTTAGCACCTAGTTATTCTGCTTTTTTCTGTTTTTCACTTGCCACCCATGCTGCATACGATAAACATTTTAGGCTAGCTTAGCTTTCAAGGTTCTATAAGAGAAAATATACTTGGTTAATCTATGGAGGTCTTTGTAATCTATATCATACCAAGAGTTTTGAGGGTTGTAGAAATGCCAATTCTGGAGATAATAAGTGTGTATAGAGTGGGAAAATGTATCTATGGTTGTGTACCAAATAGAGTACAAGAAAGGAAGAGCTCTTTCCATATGATTTTGGGTTTCATAAATTCTTAGGAGTTTGGTTTTAAGGTTGGTTTCATAAATCTCATCATATGAGTGGTAAAAAAGAATAGAAATTGACCGACATGGTTAAGGAGTCAGTTTCCAAAACGAGATTGGATCACGTTGATACAAAAAGAGATCACAGTGTGGTAATTGAAGGGTGTGGGGGTAGTGGACACTTGGAGACCAATAATGTTCAGAATAGACTGAATAGCAAGACTCGAAATGTAATCATCCACACCAATACCTTCAGCAAAAGGTAAACATGTGTGCTCACCAAAACAAGTGAACTGCCTACTTCCATTGAGGATGACCAACCCAATATATTAGCTTGTTCATATGCCTATCATAGGAAGTAATTGTAGAATTGGTTCATCTCCTATGCAAATCCTTATCTTGATTTTTAAACTTGTACAATCTCAAATTATGAATAAATGCCATGACTGGCACACTGCAGCTCACTTGTGCATTCAAGTCACCTAGAAGGACAACACCCAAAGCATAGAAGTCCATCATTTCACGTTGTACATCCACGTAGGAGTCTTCATCCACGGGGATGGTATATGGAGAATAAGCACGTGGAAGTCTCCGTCCATACAATAAAGAATTTCTTTGAAGGGCTTTTCCTTCCCAAAGATATCCACAAGAATATGTTGAACATGTCAGATGCTTCAATGTGAATGGAACGACTCGGCTGTTCCTTGGGAAAGCAAGCTACAATATTTCATTCTTTGGTTCGATGCCAGAAATCTAATCTATACACTAAACCCTAAAAATATCCTGTAATATTGGGTTAGTGACTTGTCCTTGGTCTCATGAGTTTCCAGCAAAAAAATTGTGTATGCTCCGTGAATTACATTCATGGAGAAACTTAGGGAGGAAAAAAAGTTACTGGAAACAATTCCAAACTACAATTGGGAAGGTAGAGCAATCCAATGCAGCAAGGTGTCCATAGGGGTTGGAGATGGACCAAGGCTTAGACCAGCATAGAAACTATGTGATCCTTTTATATAATGTACTACACTTTACATGATATTAGTGACCATTCAGTAATGTACTTGTGAGGATCTTTAAGAATGGGCTTCAATGTGATGCTTGTATAGTTGAACTGGTGTTTTCTTAAAAAAACCTCAAAATGATGAACATTATGAACCAGGCATGGATTTTATAAACATTCTAGTTAAGATTAAACATATAAGTCTACAAAATAACAACATGGATTAGTGCCAGAATTAATTGTGTCACAAGAGCTTTGAGGGTAGCAAAAATATGATATCTGGGGACAAGAGGTGTGTATAGAATGGAGGAATGTATCTGACGTTGTTGACCAAATAGCCTACAAGAAGGGATGATCTATTTCCACATATTTTGGGTTTCATAAATGCTCATAAGTTTGGTTTTAAGGTTATGTGCATAAATCTCATCATATGAGTGGTCAAATAGAATACAATTGACTGGCATCAATAAGGAGTTAGGTTCCAAATGAGGTTGGAACATAGCAACCCAAGAAGAGATCACAGAATGATCGGTGAAGGGTGGGGATAAAAGACAGTTGGAGATAAAGAGTGTTCATAATAGACCCATTAATCAAGACTCGAAATGTAATCAGCCACACTAAAATGAGGGAAGTGCCCACCTTCAGCAAAAGGAAAACATGTGTGCCCACCAAAATGAGGGAAGTACCCAATGCAATTGAGGATGACCAAATCAATTTATTAGCTTGATCAATTGCATATCATCAGAAGTAATTCTAGAATTTCTCATCTCTTATTCAAATCTTTCTCTTGAGTGTTATACTTATAGAACATCAAATTTTCTGAATAAATGTCATGACTAACACACTGCACCTGACAGGTGCAATCAAGTCACCTAAAACGACTTCACACAAAGCAGACAAGTTCACCTCTAGATGTAAGTACACATAGGAAGCTCCATCCACCGAGATAGCATATGGAAAATGCACAGGTCGAAATTAACAAGACATGATAAAGAGTTTTTTTTTACAGGGGTTTTCCTTCCCAAAGATATCCACAAGAATAATATGAGCATGTCAGATCCTTCCAAGAAAATCGAGCAACTCTATTGTTCCTTGGAAAAAGAAGCAAAGACACTTCATCCTTTGGTTCCATGCCAGAGCTCTAAAGTCTAATCTATAGTATATACACTAAAACCTAAGAATATCTCGTAATCTTGGGTTAGTGATTTCTCCTTTGTCTCATTTGTTTCCATGAAGAAAATTATGTATCGTCCCTGAATTACATTCATGGACAAACTTGGGGAGAAAAAAGTGATCCAAGCCAATTCTAAACAACAATTGGAACAGTAGAGTGAGGCAATGCCGCAAGGTGACCAAAGGAGCGGCAGGCGGACCAAGGCTTAGACCAACTTAGTATCTAGGAAATCCTTTTATATAATGCACTACACTTTACATAATATTGGTATTCAGTAAGGTACTTGTGAGGATCTTTAAGAATGGGCTTCAATGTAGTCTGGTTTTTTTTTTAACACTTCCTGGTATCATCGATATATCGACGCACAATCGTGTAGGCTATAGAAAATGTTTCCATGCAGGTGCTGAACCTGCCACGAATGTTAGAGAATCCATGCGTGGATACTGCAACAAAAATTCGTGGAACTATAGAAAAGGTTTCCACGCAGATGCTGAACCTGCCATGAAAGTTAGTGAATCGATTTGTGGATACTGGGACGATGATTCGTGGAACTATAGAAAACAATTTCCAAGCAGATGCTGAACCTGCCACGAAAGTTAGTGAATCGATTCGTGGATCGAACATTCGTGGAACTATAGAAAATTTTTCCACGTAGATGCTATACCTTCGACGACCATTCGTCTCTATAGAAATGAACCTCTGCTATAAGTTCGTCTCTATAGACATGAATGTTCATGGCAGGTTTAGCATCTACGTGGAAACAGATAGAGGAGGTACGTCGATATAGCGACGAATATTCATGGCAGGTTTCAAGGTGACCAAAAGAGCGGCAGGCGGAGCAAGGCTTAGACCAACTTAGTATCTAGGCAATCCTTTTATATAATGCACTACACTTTACATAATATTGGTATTCAGTAAGGTACTTGTGAGGATCTTTAAGAATGGGCTTCAATGTAATGCTTGTACAATTGAACTTCAATGTAGTCTGGTTTTTTTTTTTAACACTTCCCGGTATCATTGATATATTGACGCACAATCATGTAGGCTATAGAAAATGTTTCCATGCAGGTGCTGAACCTGCCACGAATGTTAGAGAATCCATGTGTGGATACTGCAACAAACATTCGTGGAACTATAGAAAAGGTTTCCACGCAGATGTTGAACCTGCCACGAAAGTTAGTGAATCGATTCGTGGATACTGGGACGATGATTCGTGGAACTATAGAAAAAAATTTCCACGCAGATGCTAAACCTACCACGAAAGTTAGTGAATCGATTCGTGGATACTAGGACGAACATTCGTGGAACTATAGAAAATTTTTCCACGTAGATGCTATACCTTCGACGACCATTCGTCTCTATAGTAATGAACCTCTGCTATAAGTTCGTCTATGTAGACACGAATGTTCGTGGCAGTTTAGCATCTGCGTAGAAACAGATAGAGGAGGTACGTCGATATAGCGACGAATATTCATGGCAGGTTTCAAGGTGAAGTAGATCTGAGAATTATTGTGTAGGTGATACATGGCCACTGTGAAGCGTGGATATTTCCACAACCGAGAATTTTCGTCCCTATATCCATGAACCCTCTGCCACAAAAAAACGAAACCCATATCGTGGCAACAGGGACAAAAAAGCGTGGCAATTACAACGAAAAAACGTGTCAAATTTGACCAAATGTACTAGTGTGAACATTTGCAAACACAACGATTCATTTGCATACGCAGAGATAGAATCCTCCACCATGCCGACTATCTTCCTTCTCTTCTTCTTGCTCTTCTTGCTGTGGCTGGGCGTCTGCAGTATCCTCCGATGGAGACGGTTGCGTGTAATTTCATCCATGGATCCCTTTCGGGATGTTGTGGCTCTCTCGATGCTCACACTTTACGTGGAATTCCCTCTTCTCAGCAAGAAGGCTCTCGAATTCTCCCTTTTCAAGACCTTTTCTATTCCCTCCATATCGAAGCTACTCGCTGCAACTCGACAGTTCTCGCCCACAGCTGTCAACAAACGTTACGACAACATCGACATTCTGACACATGAATTCCTCCTCAATCACGTCAACAGCTCCGGGGTATCGGTTTCACTCCGCCGGCTCAACTTCATTCACGACCGCTACAACATCTCCAACCAATATTTTTTCTACACACTCTCTACCTTCATCTTGGAGCCCAAGGGATTTGCCTCTAAGTACGCTCGCTCACTCTTCTTTCTCAAGTATTCGGTTAATTTTCAGAAGAGTATGAACAATCTTCTATGTTTTTTTTGTAGGTTTGGTTACCGGGATTGGACGAAAAAATAAACGATGGCGAACTTCTTGATGTGGTGCGACATCGGCACCCGGATGGGAATCTGAGATATTGTCGACACAGTGGACAGAGTGGAGCGCTTTAACCGTCAATACGAAGCCCAAAAAATGATGTATTCCAATTCCAACATGAAGATTGGCGATGCCACATTGAATCTCCTGTTGTCGATTGCACCGGCCTTCCTGCGTCCAACGGTGAGAAGGGTCATATTTTGTTTGTTTGATGAGAGGCTGTTGGATGCTATGGATTACCCATGTCAGCCTTACCGGTGGATCTGGATAGTGGAGGGCGTTCTGAAGGTCTGCGTTGGCAATTTTGTGGGATGGTTTCTTCCGCCGAGACCGCAGAGTTGGTCAACCGAGAGGATTTCAGTGGAGGAGGAGGATGCAAAGAAGGTGCAGAAATTGAAATACAATGAGTATAAGCCAGAGACCTATCCCAATGGATACCAAATAGACGAGGTGGGCGCCACCGAGCCCGGGAAGCTAGATGTGGCCTTTGGCAGAGATATCTGGTGTCAGTTCCTCCTGTCGTTCACAAATAAAAAGAATGTTCAGTAAGTTCATTCCAGAAACGTCCATGTCCAAACCGTTATTGTATGCATTTATTGAAAAGTCGTTATTCTCAAATCAAAAGAAGGCTTAGTAAGTTACTTTGTTATTCCAGAAACATCCATGAAGTGTACATGTTTGGAAATCGTTATCATTTGTTATAAAATGTCATTCCTAGTAATCAATAAGTGTTTGACATAATGCATGAACCTAATAATTAATGGTTTGTAATTTTATTTTGATAGAGGCATTAACCATCAATTTTGGTTTGTAATTTATTATAATTATTAAATATAAATTTTAGTTAGATTTATTATATGATATTTGTTTCAAATTTGAAATAAAAAATTATAAAAAATATTTCAGTTGACATGTGTTTGTAGTATTAAATTTTTGGTTTATTATCAATATTCATCGACTATAAATTAAATAAACAAGTCCATATTAGCCAATACTATGGATCTGCATTGTATTGATCAGCAGCCATATTATGAGTCATGTGAGACTTGTATCTCAGTGTCAGTTGTACTATAGTGCTTTCTTCCATCCAACAAGTCTTTGTTGTCGATCCTTCACATTACAAAGCATTTCACCTATCTTATTTTACCAGCTTCAGGATTTGGGGGGCATTCTGTTACACCAAAATCTCGTCATCATGACTCATGTGTAAACTCAGTGCCTTAATCCCTAAAGTTTCTCTGGCTAAAACATCTTGAGCAACTTGTTTCCCTTATCTTCCACAGTGTCTAGTTGCATTGGCGCATCCTGCTTCCCAACAAGAGGCACCCGACTAAGTTTGGTGCATGGTGTACACTACCAGTATGCGCCAGTGGCTCTTGTTGCCCTCATGCAAGTTGCGCCACCCCTTCTTGGCACCAGTTGTGTTCATGGAGAGTGTGTCAGGGTTAGTTAATGTGGATAACAAGGAGCTTCGAGCGAATTCTCAAAGCTAGATGACATGGAGGTCTATCCCTAATTAGTTGGAAGGCTGGTATTCGGTCCCTAACCTAATAGGAAGATCCCTTAGACCTCTGCCCCTAATCCTCAACTTACTCTATCCTTCTAGCCTTATAAATAAGACCTATCTCTCCATTGAGAAGGGAGGAAGAACTATAGCATTCTCACGCTGGAGGAATTATCCTAGGTGATCCCTATTCATCCCTTAGGAGGCACACATTGTCCTTGGAGGCTTGGCTTGTATTGTTGGATGGAGGTTACAGCGTTAAGGCTTTGGTTGTAATTATCTCTCTTCTATGTATTTCCCATTCATTTACAGTAATATAAACTATTCCCATAAACATTGTTGTGTTGATAGTGTTTAGAGTTTTCTTCCTTAACTGTTACCTTAGATCAGTTCATATTCTATATATGCTTTTACTGTTTGCTTGTTTCCATTTGTTCAACAGGGTTTTGCAGCTCAAGATTTGAAGGCCTGGAGCTTGGAGCAACAAAGAGAAAAGGTTTTGTGAATCTAAGGTGAGTTATTTACTTGTTCCTTTCATCTCTACTGATCTAGGAAAGTAGTTTATATTATGTATTCATTTGTTCTATATCCATTTGGATTAGGGAGATTTGGCTTGAGTCCGCTTGAGTAGATTGTCCATAAACAATTATGGGTTATATTAAGGGTGATTTAATATCTATTCTTTTGATAAGTTTGTGATTAATATACCGTTAATGTTAAACTATCCAATAAAAGTTATATCTTATGAATTTAATTTAAGAGTTTGGTTGGAAAATTTCCATTGGATTGTGTCATTCAAATTGTATTGTAATACGATTGAGGTTGTAAATATGTGTTTAATGTTTTTGAGTTAGGAGAAAACTGAGGAAATCCTTTCTATCTTTAAATGTAGAGGTACATTAAATTCATATTATAAAGAAACAACTTTGAAGTTAAATAGGTTTCATTGTAGTGAGAACCTCCAAAATAACTAAATATATATATGGATAATGATATGCATTGAACTTTTATGGACTTGCATTTAATTATGTATTATGAAGGAAAGAAAAACTTTCGAAGTTATTACGCCGATATGCGTCTTTATGTTGATACAGGAGGACCCGTATAGCATGCTTTTAATTGCAAATTAACATTTTAGGGTAGGGATTTGTTCCTAGAGAATATTCTTCGTCGTCAACATTCAATAAATGGCAGGGATTGAGACCCTTTGATGGCCGATCTTTTTTCTGTTGTTTTTTTTGTAGGTTGTGGTTATTTCAACTTTTAACCACCTAATTTTGCACTTTTCAAGATTATTTTCGCGTGCCATTTCAATGAATCCTTCGGGATTTGCATATTTGTATGCCTTGGAAATAGTTTTGCGACCGTTTGATGACGGCTTTCTTTTTGTTACTGCTTCTTTTTTTGTTTAGTGTTGTTCTTTTTTAGTTTGATTCTGTTTTAGTGTTGTTCTTTTTTTGAGTGTTGTTATTTTTTGAGTATTGTTCTTTTTAATTCCTTATATTGAAGAATGTAGGGACTACTAATGTCCTTATTGAAGAATGTAGGAGACT
This sequence comes from Larix kaempferi, assembly GCA_027924585.1. Taxonomy (NCBI): domain Eukaryota; kingdom Viridiplantae; phylum Streptophyta; class Pinopsida; order Pinales; family Pinaceae; genus Larix; species Larix kaempferi. The sequence continues at coordinate 7,974,617 of BSBM01001051.1, forward strand.
ACTAATGTCTTTTGCATGAATTTTCCATGGTTAATGCACAAGTTCTTCTTTAGCATTCGTGTAGCTTGTGTGCTATATTGGCACTAAAGTCCATTTATGTTGCTCACAGATTTTGTTGTGTCGGTTTGGCTGGATTCGGTGGAGTGTATATGTGATTAAGCATAATGTATTATGATTTGGATTGAAGCAACTCAACGCTGCAGTCAGAACATAATAGATACTGGAAGTTCTTTGGAAGGCTCAGCTCTGCATGAAGATTACAACATTCATCCTTTTGCATTAAGGTTTGATATATTAGATTTGGAGTTGTCAAATAATATTAATGGATTAATAATATTACTGTTAGAAAAATTACCATTAATATCTATATTTATTCTCAAACATAATCTTAAAACTTTATAAAATTAAAATTATTACTCATGAGTTTCACATTTTGACTTAATATTGAAACATTATTTCTACAATATTACTTTTTTTTTTTCCTCAAAAAAAATCATATTCATTCGTCATAATGAGTCCGAATACATTCCTCAGGTGCCATTACCAGCACTATACAAAAACATTCTGTGACGAGCACTAAGCTACTGTCTTCCAGTTTATAACTAATACCAAATTTTCAAAAAACTCTGCTATTTAACTTTACAAAATTTGAGCGGCTATGGCTTAAAAGCATATCCCTGAAAATTAATACACATTAAGAAAGGATGTCTTAATAGCATAACCCAGAAAGAAAAAACATTTAGTACATGAAACCAGTTAGCCTGCTAATCTTTTCTTCCCTGGAGTCCTGTTCAATTGATATCATCTTGCACATGTCCTCCTCCTCTAGAAGACCTCCTTTTGAAAGGCCATCTGCTTTATCGTTCTGTTCTATGAAAACATGTACAAATTCCACCTTGTGAAATTTTTGTACCAAAAGATCTACCCTAGTGCCCAGATTTTGCAAGGTATGATTCTGAAAGCTGAATTCCTTATTCATCCTCTTAATCCACAGCTCGGAATCTCCATATACTCTTAGATCTGTCACTGCAAGAGCCTCCGCCGACAGCAATAATAATAGTAGAGCTAGTCCTTCAGCCCTATTATTAGTTCCTTCTCCTCCATTTGCTTTAAAAGTCACCTCCTTTCCTTGATGTTCAATATGTCCTCCCAACCCACATACATTGTTGTCACAGGCTCCGTCAAAATGACCAACTGAAGCTCCCTCTGCATGATTCTTTACCTTCATAGTTCTGATCTTAACTTTACGCTCCTTGCCTTTATAGAACCTATACGTAGATAAAACATGTGCAGTGACTATGTAGCTTGGGGTTACCTTTTCCTCAAAAATTGCAATGTTTCTCGCCACCCAAACCTGCCATATCACCAAAAAGAGAATACTCTTACTGTTAATGAGTTGTTTGTCCTCAAACCAAACCTTAACCAGGTCTGCTATACAGTCAACTCCCTTGAACCGCCCCAGCTGAAGTTTATCCATAATCTCTGTCCAAATCTGGTTTGTAAAGGGACACTTAAGAAACAAATGCTCAGCATCTTCGTCCTCCAACAAACAAAGACTACATCTTCCTGGACCTGCCTGATTTCGTCTTTTTAGTTTGTCCCATGTTAGCACTTTGTCCTGGATAACCAACCATACCAATATCTTGCATTTATGCGGGGCTTGAGCTTTCCATAATCTTTGACCCCACCAAGGTTTTTCCACTGTTCCCTGAAACGTAATTGCCTCGTACGCTGCTCTAACAGTAAAATTGCCCCCTTCCTCCAAACCTTGCCAGCACAGTTTGTCAGGTTCCTCCCTCATTCGAATGAAACCTTTTCTCAGTTCCTCTATCCAGTTCGTCCAAGCCTCCACCCAGTCTACCGGGATCATCATCCTTTCCACTGAGAGCCACTTCTGGCCAATTCCTATTCTATGCTCTGCAACATCTGCTAGTACTCTGTAACCTTTCTGCTGCAACCAAACTATCAGCTCCTGAGGGAACTCGAAATTTTTCTTAACTCCTTTGTAGAAATCTCTCCCGATCCTTGCCAGTTTACCATCTCCCACTTCCCATACTAGTCTCGCCTCCACCTGTGGCAATGCTGCTATTATCGATTTCCAGAATAGAGATCCTCCCTTACTGGTCTTCCCCGAGAGTCTTAACCAGTTGATTATAGAATCGTTCCCCAGATATTTATATCTAAGGAGAGATTGCCATATACCTTGTTTTGATATAAAAAGCTAGGTTGATTTAGACGCCAACGCCTTCCCGAATTGGAACAGATTCTTGAAACCCCAACCTCCTGCTGCCTTAGGTTTTGAGACCGCTTCCCAAGATGCCCAATGTATACTCCGTTCCTCCTTCCCCTTCCATAGAAAATTGAAAAACATCTTTCGTAACGCATGCAGAGTGCCCCGTGGTAACTTAGCATTGATCATCCAATACACTGGAAGCGCGCATAGCACACTTTTGATCAGAATCACTTTCCCTCCCCTGGAAAGGTACCTGTTGCACCAAAAATTAATGCGCTTCTCCACTTTCTGCACCAGCCAAAGCCAATCTTTAAGCCCGTAACCATTGGGTTTAAGATGAAAACCCAGGTACTTGAAACCTTCACTGAGCTGAGCAAATTTCATTGGCATAATCCCCGTGAATGTAATCACTGCTTCATGTTCCAACTCATTAATATAGCATGCCGATTTTTCCATATTGGGTTCCATTCCCGTTGCTTTACTGAACAGCTAGAACAAATTTTTAACCACTCTTGCCTCGCTAACAGTATTCCCCAGGAACATTAACGCATCATCAACAAAGAAGACATGGGTAATACGAGTGTCTCCATAACTGAGACCCTCCAGCTCACCATTTGCCACTGCTTCTGCTATCAATCTACTCAGTCCATCCATTACCAGGAGAAATAAGTAGGGTGATAACGGACACCCCTGGCGAAGATCCCGAGCCGGCCTGAAAAAGCTCGAAGCCTATCCATTAATCAGGACCGCGAAAGTAACAGAAGTTAAGCAGGACCATATCCAATTAACCATCGGGAGCCCGAATCCTGTGTGTATTAAGACTAGCCTGAGGTAATGCCAACAAGTGCGGTCATAAGCTTTAGACAGATCCACTTTGAGGACCTTTGCCGGAATCTTCCCCGTCTTAATAGAATGAATACATTCCTGGGCACAGCCGATTGCCTCATGGATACTCCGGCCAGGTAGAAAACCATATTGTTCTTTGGAAATATGCCTTGCCAAGATCGGCTTGATACGCTCTGCTATCAGTTTCGAAATCACTTTATAGAAGGCGTTACACAATGAAATGGGGCGGAAATCCCCAAACGAGTTAGGCTCCTCCACCTTTGGAATCAAAACTAAGAAAGTCGAGTTGAAATTGGCTTTCATTACCCCCTGGCTCCTATTCCTTTCCACCACCCGTAACATATTGGCTTTTAACAGATCAAAAAAGAACAGATAAAACTCCGTTGTCCACCCGTCCGGGCCTGGGCTTCGATCTTTTTTCTGTTTGGACAAAGCTAATTTGAGTTCATCCTCAGTCACCGGAGCATTCAAAGCTATTAGATCATCTTCTTTTACCCACCTGTCAAACTTCAACACTGTTTCCACCATTTCCAAGAAATTATTACCGGTCGGCTCTTGGTAAAGGGATGAGAAGAACTCTACCCCCCCCGAGGCCAGTTGGTCAAATCCCTCCATCAACTCCCCATTTCCTTTTGATAAAATCCTTACCGTGTTCACCCTTTTCCTGTGATTTACCATTTTATGAAAGAAAGCCGTATTTTCATCCCCCAACGACAACCATACCGCTCGACTCTTCAGCCTGAGCTCCGCTTCCCTCTCCATTAAGATAGCATTCCGTTTATTTTCTAGATTCGCAAGCTCACAGAGTGCATCCTTTCCCAATCCTCCAGATTGAGTAGCATATAATTCCTTTATGCCATCCTCCATCTTCTTTAATCTCTCCTCCATCGAATTCTTCAGCTTTCTGGCCCATGAAACCGTTTTCTCCTTCAGGTTCTTCAAATTCCCTATAAACTGAGTTTCACTCGTTTCCCGGGATTGATCATCAAAGGTTCTCCAATGGGTCCTTACCAAATCCACAAAATCCAAATTCAGAAGCCAATGCGAATTAAATTTAAAGGGCGTTCCAGGTTTTCCCCCTCCCTTCTCCAGCCGACAAATAACCGGAAAATGGTCTGAGATTCCTCCGCTAATCCTCCCAGAGATAAGACTATCTACTTTACCTATCAGAGAGCCTGAGCACAGGAAACGATCCAATCTTTTAGAAATAGCAGCCGGTCCAGCCCTGCGATTGAACCAAGTGGGAGCCTTCTCCCTCGGTTCGAGGTCAAGAACATCTCCCTCTGTCAATAGATTCCGGAACATACCCTGAGCAGGGTCCGTTCGGGCTCCCGGCACCCACACTTCCCAGCTATGCAACGTGAAATTCAGGTCCCCTGCGATCAGAAAAGGATAGTCCTTAAGGAAGGCGTTCTTAAGAAAATCAGTCCAGAAAGAGAACTTCCCTATATACGGCCCATACACGTTGAACAAATTGAAATCCAGCCCTAAAGCCTGACTATGGAATGTCGTGGCCAGACCAGACCTAAATCCAAAACAGTTAAGCAGTGAAACCGACCCCCTCCACCCTGTGATCAAACCTCCCGACAGTCCCTCCCCGTCCGCCCACACAAATTCCCATCCCGGACACATCTTTAATAACTTCTCCACCAGTCTGGTACCTAAGCACATAGTCTCCTGCAGTACAAGAACATCCGGCTTGTTTAATTCCATCACCCGCCCTAATGCTAGCAATTTTGGGTTGCTAGCTAACCCTCTACAATTGTAGGAAATCACTATCATGGGGTAACCTTAACCAACGGCTTGTCTCTAAGCGCCGTACTGACCAGGACCGGACCCAAACAACCTCCAAAATCTGCCTGAAGGCATTTCCGCGTGACATCTCCCTTCCCCTCTTCAAGGGTAGGCTGAAACGACTCTAAACTCTTCTTCCTCGTTGATCTGAGTTCGTAATTATGCACAGAATCTACAGAGAGCCTAAACTGGTCCTTAGCCCCGACAGCTCTAGGTCCGACCCTCCCACCACGGAGCAATTGTTTACATCTTCTCAAATTTAGACCTAGACTAACAAACCCAAACGCAGCCAATGGACTAACCAGCAAATGCTGTTGTTCAAAAGCTAAATCCTTTAAAGAATTTAACGATATAAGGATATCAGTCTTACCTCTGGGGCGCCCCGAGTCATCAATCAGATTCTGGGTAGCTGGGTCTAGAGATTCATGGTTCAAATCCTTCGTTCCTTCGTCAGACCTTCTGCTATGAGTTTCCTCCTCCAGTAACCGAGAGTTGAGCTCCGGTTGCTCCCCCAATTCCCAGACCCCTATTTCTTTATGGAGCTTATCGGAAGGGGATTCCTCTACTTCTGATACCAAAGCAATACCAGACCCTTTAGACCGACCCTCCAAAAGTTGAGTCTCCTGGGCCTCCTCCTTCGGGAACAAGGACTCTGTCTCTGCTTCTTCCCCGCTCTCGCCCTTTCCAAACTTCTTAGTCCATACCTTCTTTGAGAAAGGCAAGTTACACTCGGATAAAACATGTCCATAATTGTGGCATCTTCCACATCTGAAAGGCAGGTTAATAAAATCCAAGATTTGAATGAAACTGAAATTTCCAACCTCGATCTCGATCTGTGCCGGAAGTCCTAAAGACAGGTCCACCAAGACCAGAATTCTAGCGACTGTCCGCCGGGCCATAAACTTATACGAACCATCGACCATCAAAGTTTTTCCGAAGCAATTTCCCAAATTCGATAGAAAATCGTCGTTCCAGAACTCCAACGGAAGACCCGGGATTTTAACCCATACCGGAGCTGAAGAAGGCCTCTCCCTCCTCGGGTTGAAACAAGGGTGCCATGGCTTCAGATTTAATGCCGTTCGTCCCCATAGCCAGGAGCTCCTCCATATAATAGCTACGTCTGCCTCCGTCTTGAATTTAAACCCCAGCCAGCCTCTGGTCATAATAAAGAAATCCGGCACATACTGTAACACCGGCTCCCAATTCGCCTTCAACCATTGTAATAATGGTTCTTCCATCATCCGCACGCCATAGAATCTCCCTACCAGAGTTTTACCCACTAACGGCAGTATACCCTCCACGCGAACGTCCTCCCCCACCGTCAATTTGATGCCACTCCTCTGTTTGATAATCTTTTTAGCCTTGCGTCCCTTTCTTCCTCCCTTCCCTGTCTGAGCCGACGAAGGTCCTAGCAGACCCCTAACCTGACTCTCCTTAGGGTTCTTCCCTTCCACTTCGAAAGAAAGCTCTGCTTCGTTGAATTCGCCTTCACCTTGGTATACGAGGGTCTCGTTTCCCGACGCCATCGGCCAGGTCTCAGTCACCCCTGAACTTCCGTAAACTAATAATAACTTCCTTTAATTTGGCGTACCACAAATCGGATTCAGTGCCCTTCCTACTTCGGGCTTTCCATGCCACGACAAGCCTCCAACTGCCAGGTCTACTCCAGTGACATAACTCCTCTTCGAAATTCGTTCCTCCTTACAGGCTCCAACGTACACCGGTAATGAATGCCATTAAAGCTTCCCTATCTCTGCTAAACTTTCCGACTCCATTAAACCGTCCGCTAAATTAACGTACTTCTTCTGAGCCATCTTCTTGGAGCCCATTCTAAACACTCAAAGTTGTTCTACAATATTACTTATTAAATGTTTTATTTGTACATTATTGCTTCTTAATTGTGGCTATATGACATATGACAACCGTTAATAATATTCACATTAATAATATCATTGATATTAATAAGAAAGCTAATAACATTATTATCAACATTAATGTAAAGAACATTAAATTAAAAAATGGTCAAAATAACTCAACCACTTATTAATAAACTTAATACTATCATTAATAACATTAATCTTAATAATATTAACATTAACATTAATAATATTAAGGTAGTTAAACTTAATATTAACTAACATTAAAATAATTAAATTTAATATTAATTTTAAAATTGACATTAACATTAATGTTATAACATTAACATTACCAACATTAATATTAACAAGTAAAAATAGCAGCAACGCTACTTATACCTGCCTTTGAAAATAGTTTATAAGTAATTTAATTAATAATTGTATATAGTCCCAAAGTAAAAATTAAGATGGAAATAGTTTAGAAATAATAGTTTATAAATGTGGACAAACTCTTCTAGGAAAATCTATAATGACAACGTACCTTTAATTAAGAGCATCATCTAACATAACGTGTTCTGGAGAGAGATATTAATTTATGAAACCCAACCATATTTCAAACATTGAAAGCAAGTATGTATTTATTGTTTGAGTAAATATATTCACAATTCACAATAATTAAGAATAACAAATATTCATATTAATTCAAATTAAATTATATATAGATTTTTAATTCACTTTAACGTTGCCATTTACCTATTTAAAAGTAAATTAATATATGATAAAAAATCATTATAAAAATAACACCTTTTCTTACCCTTTTTGTCTGGTTCTTACTCAACTTCAAAGATTTCGGTATATTTAGTGTATAATGCACCTCCTGGTTCTTCTTTCTCCACAAAAATCAAGCAATGGAATTGGATACGCATGTTATTTTTGAATAAAAACATAAAGTTAGAAATAAAATTTAATAAAATATTAGAAAATATATTGATTCATTGAATAATTTTAAAAAAATCATATAATAGAAAATGAAAATCTAATAAAACAAGTAAAAATAGTATTATACCATTAGTAATTATCACCGAACAATACGGCAATTGAAGCAGTGTATATCCAACTATTTATTTGCCAATTAGTTATTGTTAGGGGTGGCTAAATGTAGTTGGTTGGTATCCACGTGTCAACTAAAAACAGTTTAAAGTATATGTGAGGTCATTTCACATTGTTTATTAATTGAAAAATATAAGTGACCTATGAGAGGCGCTCCACATGGTTTCTATTGATTTGGTTCATTGAATAAGAATACTAAATTGTTGCCATTTCTACGGTCAATAAAGTTTTCCCGTTTTCTAGCATCTCTTGAATATCGAGTCACACAGGAAGTGACTTTGCTTTCGAAACATATGAGATATCTGAAAGATACTTTAGTGGACGATTTTCAAAATTTAATAATAGTGTAGTGGTAAATACCTATTTTTTTGTTTTTTAATTATTTTTTATTTATAATAAATAGTGTGAAAAGGAGGGAAAAATTGTCACATTAAAGCTTTCCTCAAATAAAAAAATAAAAAAAATTGTATTTCCAAAATTTAATTTTTTTTTTTAAATATTTAGTTTAATATTTATTTTTTATAAAACATTTGATAACTATAAAAAAAATATATTAGAAATTGCATAACAATTAAAAAGTCAATTGAAATTGACTACAAACCCATTGATATATACTCTGCCTTCACAAGTATAATAATATCAATAATATCAATAATATCAATATTAACATTTATAACTTTAAGATGGTTAAACATAATATTAATTAACATTATGTTAAATTTAATATTAATTAATATTAATATTCATACTGAAATTATCATTAATGTGAATAAAATTAATACTAAGAAATATTAATATTAACCTTAATGTCTAAATAAAATTAATATTAAGAAATATTAATAATAACCTTGAACATAATATAACCTTATTCAATAATATCAAATAATATCACTAATAACATTATTATCAATATTTTTTTATAATGTAATAATAATATTAATACCATTAATATTAGCATTAATATTTACATTAATATTAAGGAATATTAATATCGACTTCAAACATAACATCACTTTATAAAATTACTACTCTCAAATCCAACATTGCAAAATTATTATTGACTTTCACAATTTGAGATAATATTGAAATGTGTTATTTCCGTATTAATACTTCTTAAATGTGGCTATATGAAATATGAATAATATTATTAATAATAATATTAATAACATCAATATTAGTATTAATATCATTTTTTAATATTTACATTAACATTAATATTATTTATAATCACTAATATAAATATTATTAATATTATTAATCATTAACAATGTTCTACAACATTAATAATAGCATAAAAATTAACATCGATTACATTCATAACCATAATAATATTGATTAACATTATTAATAATAACATAAAATTAAATTAAATTAACATATGAAAAATATTAAAATTAATAACATATTATTAATAATAAGATCAATAACAATATTATTAATAAATTTAACAACATTATAATGATAAGAAAATATTGATTAACATTAACAAAATGTTATTAATAATAACAATATCATTAATAAAAGTAACAACCTTAATAACATGATTAATAAAATTAATAAAGTAAATAATATTAACTTTGAAAACATTAACACTAGCATTAATATTTATATTAACATTGATAGTAACATTTATAACATTATTAATGTTACACAAGAACAACAACAATAATTATAATGATAACATTAATAACAATAATATTTTCATTAATTAAGTTAATATTTTTAACAACAACAACGACATTAATATTAGGAAATATTAATATAAACCCCAAACATAACATTCATGGATATATTAAGGTCAACAACAGTAAACAATATTCAAGCAAAATTGACCTAATATGAACATGGTCAACCATAGTCAATATTATTCAAAATTTGTCAACCATAGTCAATCATGGTCGACATTAGTTAACTCGAGTCAACCATAGGAACACATGATCAACCATGGTAAACCATACCCAACCAAACTCAACCATGGACAAAAATATTCAAACATGATATTAAACCATAGTTAACCATGATCAATAATAGTAAAACCATGGCAAACTATGTTCAACCATTGTTCCATGGTTAACAATATTACTAAAGTCAACAATATTAATTCAACCTTAGTCAAACATCATAGGTAATCCATGATAAACCATGGTAAACCATGAACAACAACATTTTACCATTAAACACCATAATCAACCATAATCGACCATCAATAACCATGGTAAACCATGAACAACAACATTTTACCATTAAACACCATAATCAACCATAATCGACCATCAATAACCATGGTTAACCATTCTTAACCATCATTGACTATAGTCAACCATAGTCAACAATGAACAACCATCGTCAACGAAGGTCAACCATGAATAACCATGTTCAACCATAGGAAACTATGGTCAGTAATGAAAAACAATGTTCAACCATGAACAACCATGGTAACCAACTAGGGTCAACCATAGTCAATCATGAACAAGCATAGTTAAACATGAACAATCATGCTCATCCATGAATGTAACCGTAATCAACCATAGTCAGCCATAAACAACCAGTATGAACAATAATTAATCATGAATAAACATAGTCAATCATCATTTACCATGGTCCACCATGAACAAACATAGTCAACAATGGTAAACCAAATTCAACCATTGTCAACCATAGTCAACCAAGTTCAACCATTATAAACCAAAGTCAACCATAGTCAAACATTGTAAACCAAAGTCAACATGGTTAACCACATCCAACCATGGTCAACCGAAGTCAACCATATTCAACAAAAGTCAATCATGGTCAACCAAATTCAAGCATGGTCAACAAAAGTCAGCCATAATCAACCTTGTTCAACCAAAGTCAACGATGCTAAACCAACTTCTACCATGTTCAACCAAAAGTCAACCATGGTTAACCATAGTCAACTATAGTGAACCATGGTCAACCATAGTTAACTATAGTCAACTAGAAGTCTACCATGGCCAACCAAAATTCAACCATGTTCAACAATATTCAATAATAGTTAACCAATGTTAACTAAATTCAACCAAAGTCAACCATGGTCAAACAAAAGTCAATCATGGTTAGCCAAAGTCAACCATGGCCAACCATAATAAACCGTGGTCAACCAATGTCAACCATAGTTAACCAAAGTCAACCAAAGACAACCAAAGTTAACCATGGTCAACCAAAGTCAACCATGTTCAACCAAGGTCAACCATGGTCAACTAAATTCAACCAAAGTTAACCATGGTTAATCAAAGTTAACAATAGTCCACCATTGTCATCCAAATTCAACCATATTCAAACAATGTCAACCATAGTCGACCATATTCAACCAAATTCAATAATAGTCAAACAATAGTGGAATTATAACCAACCATATGATTTTAAAGTCAACCCTTGTGTCACCCATAATCAAGCCAACAAGTCAACCATATGATATTAAAATCCAACAAAGTCAACCAGTGCCAACAATGGTCACCCATGGTTAGCCACAGTCAACCATATTCAACCAACCTAAGTCAACCATAGTTAACAAAATTCAACCATAGTCAAAGTCAAACAAGGTTAACCAATAGTCAATTATGGATAAAACAAAGTCACCCATAACCAACCAAGGCAACCATAAGTTAACCATAATCAACCAAGGTCAACCATAGTCAACCAAAATCAATTATGGCGAACCAAAGTCATCCATAGTCGACCATAGTCAACCATGGTGAAACATAGTTAACCATAATCAATTAGTCAACCAAAGTCAACCATATTCAAACAAATTGAACCAAAGTCAACCATGGTTAACCAAGGCCAACTTAAGTCAACCATGGTCAACCATATTCAACCATATTCCACCATGGTCAACCAACAGTCAATTATGGCCAAACTAAGTCAACCATAGTCAACCATGGTCGACCATGGTCAATCAAAATCAACTGAAGTCGCTCATTATTAGCGACTTTGGTCAAACTAAGTCAACCACAGTTTTCCATGATCAATCATAGCCAACCAAAGTCAACTAAAGGTCAAGTAAGGTCAACTAACGTCAACCATGGTAAACTAAAGGATAAACAAAGTCAACTAACGTCAACCATGGTAAACTAAAGGATAAACAAAGTCAGCTAACGTCAACCATGGTAATCCTAACTCAACCAAAGCCATCCATGGTCAGACAAATTCAACCATGATCAACTAATGCCAACCATGGTAAAACAAAGACAACCATAGTCAACCATGCTCAACCATATTCAACCAAAGTAAACCATAGTCAACCAAAGTCAACCATGATCAACTAAAGTCAACCATGGTCAATGAAAGTCAACCATGGTTGGCTATGGTTAACTAATCTCTCTTTGTATCTGACTATGGTTGACCATGGCTGACATTGGTAAACCATGGGTTACCCTGGTTAACTATGGTTGTTTATGGTTGACCATGGTTGACATTGGTTGATGACGGTTGACTTTGGTTAACCATGGTTGACTTTGGTTGACCTTTGGTTAACTATGGTTGATCATCATTCTATTTTGTTGACCATGGTTGACTTTGGTTGAAATTTGGTTAACTATGGCTGACCATCGTTGTGTTTTGTTGACCATGGTTGACTTTGGCCAACCATGGAAAACCAAAGTAAAGCAAAACTAGCCATGGTTATTCAAATTCAACCATGCTCAACCAAAGTCAACCATGAACAACCATCATAAACCATGAACAACCATAGCCAACTGTGAATAACAATAATAAACCATAATTGACCATCAACCATAGTTAACCATGGTCAACCATAGACAACCAAAATTCAACCATGGTCAACCATGACCAGCTAAAGTCAACTAACGTTAACCATGGTAATCCAAACTCAACCAAAGTCATCCATGGTTAGACAAATTCAACCATGATAAACTAATGTCAACTATGGTAAAACAAAGTCAACCATAGTCAACCATATTCAACCAAAGTAAATTATAGTTAACTAGAGTCAACCATTGTGAACTAAAGTCAACCATGGTCAACTCAAGTCAACAAGGATCAACCAAAGTCAACCATGGTCAATGAAAGTCAACCATGATTAACGAAAGTCAACCATGGTCAAACATAGTCAACCATGGACAACCATAATCAACCATTCTCAACCATAGTCAACCAATGGTTGGCCATGATCAACCAAAGTCAACCATTGTCAAACATAGTCAACCACGAGCAACCATGGTCAACCATAGCCAACCATAGTAACCCATGGTAAACTAAAGTCAATGTAACATCCCTCCAAAATTGACCTATTATTATTATTATTGTAATTATGCATTATATAAATGGCTTGGTGAGGAGCTCAAGGCCAAGGCCCCACCAATGGACCTCGAGCTAGTGTCATGTTTTTAAGTCTTATTTTAAGCTTAGGAGATTTAGTACGGTAATGCGATTAAACAATAAGTAACTAAAACCACCAAGAAGAAAGGTAAGATGGCTAGGGAACCATAAAAGTCACGTTCTAAATCGTAGACCTTTGACGGTGAGAAGCTAGTGGAGATCATTCTAAAAATCCTAAAGAAATCCACCTAAGTAAGGTTAATATGTGTTGATAAGCCTAACTTATTTTTTTTGTACCACTTAAGCTTATAAGCTATCATGTATAGGTATAAATCACACTTTAAGATGTTAAATTTGTGCAAGGATAAAAGTTATTAATTTCAAAGATAGAATATTTCAACATTTGTATAAATGGGGACACGTTTTACTTGGTGAAGAGGGACTTATATCTATATGTATATGCCTTCCTAGAAAACGTTGGGTTACCAAATACTTAAATTATTGTGTAAGTATTTTATAAGTATTGAAAGGTAGATTTTTAAGAGTTAGAATATAAACTTCTTAAAATATATCTTGTATTATTGAAAAAGAGTGGTTAGGTCTTCTTCGTTCACATCCTCTTGGTAAAAGGGGAATGTCATAAAGAATTAACAACCATTAAATATATGGAGGGAAATAAAAAAAACACCAAAGTCGGTTGCCTTCGAGACTTTTAAGGAGGCTGTTCCCTTAATGGATCTCTCGACCACTTGCCTTTAAATGATAACCGTTATGAATTTTTGGGAAGAGAAATCAGAGTGGTGCTAGGAGTAATATCTTCTTGGTGGCAGACATTTCATTTAATTTTCACCGCCACTTGTCCCACTTGCGAGGGCCACATGGACATCTATGCTCTTGGCGTTACCTCGAGAGAACCAGGATCTCTTATTTGAAAGGGGGGGGGTTGGTATTCTGTTTACCTACATGTTAGTTAGGGTAAGAGTGGGCGACGATGGACAATCTTATCCTTATTTGAGAAACATCCGAGTTGAATGAGCAGAGCTGGTATACGATGACCGATTTAGATCTCTGTAAAAAAGATCATGGGGGGGAAATCATCAGCGTTGAGGGGAGAAATCGCTGCGCAGCTTGATGAAAAGGGTTTTGACAGATCTGCGTCATGAAGCTAACCCTGTATGTTATTCCTTTCTTTTAACTTCCGTGTATTTACTTGTGCATAAGAAATCTTATCTGATCTAGGTGGAGTTTTACGAACTGTGGCTTCATGGTAGAAATCTTCGAATAGATGGATGGAATTCTAATGTGTGATAATCGTTACATGCATTGATTTCTTCTGATAGATTTCTGTAGTGTAATAGTTGTTCTGAGATTAGTTTTTCTGGAGTATTATATGATGTGCAGAACCCTGTTGTTATATATATTTATCCGATATAAAATAACAGGAAACTTGAGTGATTCCCGTTAGTTCCTTGTGGGATTATATTATAGTGTTTAAATAATACATAACTCTGCGTACACCCCGGATATAATTCTGTCATGAGTTATTTAGAAGACACTTTGCTCGCATCGGCGTTATTAAACTTTATGGTCTCTATCTATTTATATATTTACTTAGTTAAGGGCGATCTTCCTATGGAGATTCAACTCGTAAGTGTTATCCTCCTACTAATCGGGATAATCCAAGTACTCTATCTGTTAAACCTGTATGCTGCACTCACCTCGGTGTGCTTTTATGCTGCCCTTTTTAGTTGTGGCTTCATTATTAATTTAAGTACTGCGTTGATATTTATGGTTAAATGTAAGGATCCAGAAGTTATCTCATGTTTATATATGTATGATAATACATGATGTTCAAATTGGTAGAATTCTCTGTGGAGGATGCGATAACAGTATTATGGAACCAGCCATCGCATGAGATCTGTGTTTAAATTTTAAACTAATGATCAGTTCATTGTTGCAGTAAGAGTCATTACTCTATTCGGTAGGGTCTACCTATAGAATCTGTATGATTTTTCACTGCTTTTTAATTATATTGTTGTGTGCTTACTCTGTTGTGTTAGTTAAGGACATAACGACTAGAGACAGTTCGATCCATCTCGGTTAGTTTGTTGTTTAAATACCTACGGCTACCACGAAACTAGATTAGATCCTGTTGGATCTATAATACCTCAATCTTTGCATTATAATTACTTTGCGGCGTGCCCACTCTGTCGTGTTAGTTATAAGGATAGGACGGATGTAGACAGTCCGATCCATTCCGTTCAGCTTGATGTTTAAATACTCATACTACGCAGATAAGGGAAGGGGACTTTTATCTTATTCACTATATTATTATTTACATTGTTGTGAGTTTTCTTTTGACATGTCAGTTAATGGATAGGACGGCTGGAGATAGTCCGATCCTTTTCGTTTCATCTTAATGTTTAAATATTCATACATATTCTACCTAGATTGTGATCGTAGGAATCTAGGTATTTATTATCGACTAGATCGAAGAAGTAGTAAACCTGTTATATTTTATATATATTACTTCTGCCACCTAACAACATAAGGAAAGGGGATAGCGTAAATCTCGAATTCGAGAACTTAAGTTCTGTTATATAAATTTATATATTAAATAAATGTCAAGATGTTATATAACTAGAGCTGAAACTTGAAAGTTATTATCTCCTTTCTTAGGGAACTATCCATCCCGATAGAATGTCAAAATACTTATGAAAACATAGCATTGGACTATTTCGGTATGTATGTCACCGATAATCCAACGCTTATGCTAATATGCTACATATTTTATTCCTCATTATGTTTAAACCAAATATTCTTTATTACGTAGGCTGTATGAATGATTTCCTTACATTAAAGTCTTGTAATAAGAATATATCCTTAAAAGTAAGTTTAAAATAAAGTTAATTTATAAAATGTATTTTAGTTAAGATAATAAATTATATCTTTAAAAAGTATGTTATATATAGGATGTCATCTTAGTTTAAAGATATTTACTCATATCTTCAAAGGTATGATGAAGTCTAAGATGTCATCTTGGTTAAAGTTATTATAATATATATTTTTAAAGTATCTTAAGATATAGGGTCCTTCCTTAAGTTATTATATAAAAGATTTATCTTAAAGTATGTTTAGGAATGGAATGCTTTCCTTAATATTAAATAAAATATGCTTTCCATTAGTTAATGATTGTTGTGTGAATTACATCCTTGTGAAAGAGGTATAGCCCTTATAATATGAAGGAAACTTCAAGCTTAATATTCCAATTTTGTAAACAACCATTAGAGGGTTGTCAAGTACTTGTAGAATAGAATTGGGTCATATGATTTCAGGAAGATAGCAACAATCATGCGGCAATAATGTAAGTACTTGTATAATAGAAATGGGTCATATGATTTCAGGAAGATAGCAACAATCATGTTGCGAGAATGTAATTCCTTTGGGAATTGTTAAATAATACACACAAACCTTTGTGGACTAGCCTGTGTACGGGTGAACCATGTTATATTTTGTCTCCTATGTTTCCGATGGTGTCTCTCAATGTGTCTTATGTATGAGTACTTGTTTCTGTCCAAAAAAAAAATGTTTATGATTACTTTAATGTACACGATTCATATAGAAGATTGGTTGTTGACATAATGCTTCACTTATGATTATGATTGTGTTGTTACCATTTAGATTGTTTTATTGAAAGAAGTATATGTTTCTTAAAGAATGTATATTAAGACATAATGAAGTTTGTGTTTCCCGCAAAATTTAAGAAATGGTTGACATCTTAAGTTAAGCATTGATTTCAGTTAAAAGTAAAACATCTATCTATTCATGCAAAAATGACGGGAGATAGTACTTAAAATACATGAATTTCATTGAGGAGTTTTTTCCTTGATTATTATAATGACATTTATAAACGGTAGTAAACATTGCAAGGTTTTAATTATTTGTAAGCAAAAATTTAAGAGAGTAAACCTACACTTTATATTTCCACATATATTTTAGTGGCATTTTAGGCATTTAGAGAAGTTTTAAAATTTACGAAATTTTGGGTTCATGACAGTCAACCATGGTAAATCAAAGTCAACCATGGTCAACCAAAGTCACCCATGCTCAACCATGGTCAACCATCATCAACCATGGTAAACCATAGACAAGTCAACCAAATCCAATCATGGCCAAGCAAAGTCAACCATGGTCAACAAAACACAACAATGGTCAACCATATTTAACCAAAGGTCAACCAAAGTCAACCATTATCAACCAAAGTCAACCATGGTTAACCAATGTCAACCATGGTCAACCATAGTCAACCATGGTCAACCATAGTGAGATTCAAATAGAGCTTAGTCAACCATATAAATAATCTTAATTCCTTTCTAATTTGTTCATGGTTGACCATGGTACACCATGGTCAACCATGGTGGACCATAGTCAACCATGCTCAACTATAGTTAACTATAGTAAACCAAAAGTTAACAAAACTTGCCATGTCGCATTGTCATAAAACCTACCATGCCACATTCTACTATGTTTCACCATGGTTAATGATACTACATACTCCTTCTACTAATGCTAGAATATGACATTTTTACAACTCTACTTCGGAATGTTGCAATGTGACATAACCATTCATCTATTTATTAACCTCACATAGACGTTTATACTAGCAATTGCCCAAGAATGTGCAATAATACGCCGATAGGTTGTTGTTGGAGGGTGGAAAATGCTGAAAAGGAGAATTAAAATTCGATTGGTGTTTTTTTCGTGTGGAAAAAGCAAAAAGAAAAAGTGACGGAATAAAGTTTGGTGTAGACGTCCTTGTACCTTGAGTGAGCTCGATCAAAAGGGAACTTGAAAATTGAAGTTTATGGAATTTTGCAATTTCAACAATCACAATTGTTTTTTGTGGATTAAATGTCCAATTTTAAAACTACTCAAATCATCGAAATCACAATTTGAGCAATCGAAATTGCACTTTCAACAATTAGTATTCTACCGGATTATGGTGGCTCAAGGCCATTTTTGTTGTTGGTATACTACTTCAAATAACATGACAAATAAGAATTTAAGGATGAAATAATATATATATATATATATATATTTTTAAATATCAAACCAAAACAAAATTTATTTATGTCCAAAATAAGACTCAACCCTAGAATCCCCAACTTTATGCAACAATAGATGTTATCCATTTCAAATTTGTACCATAAATAATTAAAAAAACTATATTTATTACATTTCCCAACTTTATACTTAGATGCCATTAGTTTAATGGTTACACCGTCAATTTCAAAGTATATTCATTACAGTCCCCACTCAACAACTATCAAAGACCAAACTGTCCCTTTAGGTACTTAAAGGATTCCAAAAACTATCAACGTTTATGCAACTATAGATGCTACCCATTTCAAATTTGCGCCAATAAAAAAAAAACTATATTTATTACAGTCCCCAACTATATACATGTGTCGATGCCATTAGCTTAAAATTTACACCATCAATTTCAAAGTATATTCATCATAGTCCCCATTGAACAACCACTAGTGACCATACCATATCAACAGAAAAGACAAACAAGAAAATAAATAATCTAAACAAATAATAAGATAACTATAAATTATATGTACCAAATTATGATATATGGAGAGATTGAAAAAAATATCACCATTAAGAATCTTACATAAACTAATAGTATGTAGTTATAGAATTGTAGAGACCTCCAACGACGAGAGATAGAAATCCAATTCTAAAAGCATTGCTCTTTCATTAATACTTTAAACACATGGAACTAAACAATAACCAAAAATCATGTCAAACATTCCAATCAAAATATATAGAGAGAAATTAAGTAGTGCTAAAATATAAAACAAGCTACAATGTAAAGAAATTTATCTTGATAAACAAAAGTGACATGGGGCACACTATGATATAAGTAACAATGGAAATTAGCCTTATACATGCCAGAGATATAAAACAAGACAAAGACACTAATTTTATGTAGCAATTAGCCAAAATTCGTGCCAAAGTGAAGATATTCTCCATAGAATACAAAGAAAGTACAAAACATTTTTGCAAGTTAAACTACATTCCACATCATTTTCAAGTTGGCAATAAAGTTGGTTACACCATGATAGGAAAACGCTCAAATAATCACAAGCTCAAACTCATCATACATGGACCCTTCACTATTCTGAAAGCTAATGCTTTTAGACCTAATAGCACACCTTGGCATTCATAGTATTGTAAATGCCAATAATCTTAAGCCATAGGAGTCACCCCATTTTTTAGTGTTACACCTGCATGATGCCAATCCAAAATTCCAACATTGACTTTCAAAATGTTTGATGTTAAAACAAAAGAGTACAAGAAGAAAACAAATAACAACATATTTGGTCAGTTGAACAGGGAATATTCCCTATCGAGTCTCAAACTATATCCAAACAATTTCTCCATCCTAAATATAAATTGGGCACAAATTCCTCTCAAGGAGAAAGTGATGAGTACTTAAATCCTAAGTATTCATATTAAGTGTAAAATATCCTTTATACTAATGTTATGATCATTTTAGATTCATTGGATGCTCCTAGAATATTTCCAAGCTTGCCCACATCCACTGAGGGAGAGGAACCTCTACATAGATCTATGACATATGCATATGGCTCACAATGCATAAAGAAAAGAAAAAACAAAACATTTACAATTAGTTTATAGTTTAAACTTTAAAAAACCCAAAATAACAACTTATGTATTTTGTATATTGAAAGACGCTCTTGATACCTCAAACCCCCGAGGGAGGGGTTCTTCTAGAATAAATGACCATTTGGAAGTAACTATGCTCTAAGATAAAGATGAAGATGAGTAAGGAACCAAGGGTGTATTGCCTGATCAGTTGTGCATAAGGATCCAAAAGTTCTTGCCATTTAATCTTTTGCAGTGGAACCTAGAGTTCTACTCTTTGAGAGATATAAATGAAGTAGGTTTCATTAAACTATCATGCGAATTGTATTTATCTGGATTTCTTGCAATATAAGCAACAAAATCCCTTTCAACAAACCTTTTTCCCAAGCAAAAACCTTGCTTAAATATAACAAAGCATTGAAAAATCAAACTAGTGGCCACCAATTAGTCAGAATGTAATATATGTTGAGTTGCATCAATTTTATTATTGAAAGACAAGGCATATTAGAAAATAAAACAATATGGGCCACTGTAATGGATATAAATATTAAAAAAATATATAATTTTTTTTTAAAAGTCTTTGGAAAATCCCACGGCATCTCATCCTTGACTTCTAACTGTTTGATATGATTCAAACAAAGTGGAAATTTGACAACTCTCTATCATGTTTGAACTTGAAGAATCAATGCACGACAACAAAAAATTTAACCACGAACAAGAAATCCTCTGTTAATGGCACTTTATTTTCCCATCGTTTAGCAATGTCAATCATATGCATTCAAAGAGGGTATTCCTCTGTGTTTTTTTTTTCAATTGGAAAAAAAAAGAAATAAAAAAGAAAGAAAGTTTTTTGTGTAAATCAAAGAAAAGAAACTACAATTGAGCCTATCTCAACATATAGTTACCAAGATAGTACCAATGAACTTCAGTGAGGATCCTTAAAAATATGATTATCTAATCCATTTAAATATCTATGAAATGTTTAAGCAATGTAACAAATCCATTTCTTATATACTACACTAGGATTAGAGGTATTTAGGTCGATCCTGCGTGTATATTGGTCGGATGAATGTCGAATGTTGTACATCTAAAGATAAAACTTCAATCCTATTCAAATTCAATGCTGCACACACCCCAAGCTCGAATTCAACAACACGCAATAATAGAACACAGTTCAAATTCAACCACACTCAAGAACAAAGCATATGATGAACGTGGCAGTTAAGTTACACGTGTCAAAATTGTATTGGGTGGACGACCAACGAATTATAAACAATGTTTTACAAACCTGTCGTCAGATATAAAAACTTGTGTCTTGCATGGGATCATCACCACGACTTTCTGAAACATACTTGTCGCTTGAAAATTCTTTTTCTTTCTCAGATCATTCCTTTCCAAATCAACCAATTGGTATATTTGTTTGACTACATGGATAGATATCCCTATTTTGTGTCTATGTATTTGTTTACTTTACTCAACAAAATAATAAAAATTGTTTGAACCATAAAACTGTATATCTAGTAAACTATGTTCCCACTGTAGTGGGGCCTATTTAGTCCTAAGCATATTACAAAAAATAAGGTTCTGTATAACTGCAACAAAAAATAATTCTATATATAGCATTGGAAAAATAAGGTTCTGTATACCTGCAACAAAATATAATTCTATATATACCAATGGAGATAAAAGGTTGTAGAAAGCCCATACTCGATCCTATCAGATGGATAAAAAAATTTTAAAATTGAGGAAAACTACAACTAATACAATGTGAAACTTCCTTCCTCTATGAACTGGTTTTTAATTGCTCCATGGTTGTATTGCATATGAATATCCTTCAAGAATGCATGTTGATTGCCATTACTATCTTGATTGCCGCTAGAGTATTGACGAAATATAGAATCTTTTAAAACAAGAAGACCAAGAACACCAAAAATAAAATCTTGGAAAAACTTCCTCGAGTGGACGTGCTCCTTAGTCTTGTAAAAAAGGGGTTTGAATAATGTCCAGATGAACATAGTTACCGTTGTAAATATCCAACAACTTTGGAGCATAAGGACTGGCTTTCATGTAGTTGTCAAGGAACTTTTGTTCACCTAATTTTAATTGCCAGACTGGGAATAGGCTTGTAAAGTTGCATTTCACTTATAAATTTGAATACACAGTGTGTATACAAACATCCATGTTCTTCTACATCTTATCAATGGAATAACAGAGGAGGGAGGGGTTCTTCCTGAGGCCAAAAAATCTTGGATCTCATCTTCTATAAGGCCAAAAACTTTCCAAATGCTTCAATTTCATTTGCAAATTTTCAGGCCGAGTATTATGTATGGCTAGGAGGGCATGGACAAATGCTTTCGACACTTGCAAAATACTCATATTCAACTCTGAGATTCAATTATTTTATTTCACCTAATAGGCTTTCACATTCTCAATATATTAATGAATTGCAACAAGCAATGATGCACCGGTGCAAGGCAATTGAACAAGAATTGCCTGTTTGATGATGAGCCGTGTTGTTGACGTGGGCGATGAATTCACCACAGGTGACACTCGAACCTTCCTTTGGTCTCTGAAATCTAGGGGATTCTTCTATTCTATTCTCTGATCAAACTCCCAACCCCTGCAATCCGTGCTCATTAGGCGACGACTGTGTCTCTGGTAATATAAACGACCCGACAGACCTCATATGTGAAATATCGATCCTGATTCAAGGACTTTGTTTCAATGAGAGGCTTGCATATCCACATAATAAATCATGATGACGACAAACAATTATAAGAAACATATAACCTGTGTAAAAGGTACGAGGTCATTCCATATTATAGAGAATCCTACTGTACAAGGTTGCTGGGAAAAGTGTTGGACTTATTCATGCATTGTTTCATTGGAGAATGCATCCTTTGCATAAATAATAGAACAAAGGATGGAACCATTAATGAATCTTCGTTTACCATTATAAAGCTTACCTAAATTCCAGCAGGGCAACAAAATCCAAACTGAAGCAAGAAAAATATGTCTTTGATATAAGCTGCAAACCATAATGTTCAATTTTAACAGTATATTCACAAGTGCTAAGGAAAGAGAACATAAAAAGGAAATTGAACGTGAAATTAAAATCTTCGTTTACCTTTATAAAGCTTAGCTAGATTCTAGCAGGGTTGCAACAAAATCCAAACTGAAGCAAGAAAAATATGTCTTTGATATAAGCTGCCAACCATAATTTTCAATTTTATCTGTATATTCACAAGTGCTAAGGAAAGAAAACATAAAAAGGAAATTGAACATGAAATTAAAGACACCATATAAGTGTCATTTTGTTGAGTCTAGTTCTGCTACTTCCTATTTAACAAGAGATAGAAAAGCCATTGAAGATGCAAGCAAGAAAAGCTATTATAATGATCAACTACCACTTTACAACTCTTAGCTAGCTTCTGCAGAAGTCGCTGGCTTCCCTTAGTATACAGGAGCATCTGAATGAACTAAATGACAAATTGCTCGACGGCATAAATGTTACAAGACCATAATATTATACCCTGCAACTTGTATACTACATATAATGCACATATCTGAGCAATGGTATCAGTCAAGACTGCCCACAAGGTTGATGTTGATTAAATCTTTGTCCTCACTGCAAAAAATCCAGTTTTGTATCTTTGGTGAGATCCCACTGCTACAAACAAATATCCTTTCATGTTTGAAATTTAAATGAAGCTAAAGAGTAATTATGTGGTGATCTAAATCGCAGCTACGTATTCTATACACTAATCTATGTTGCCATCAAAGGATCTAAATATTGTGACTCGGAAGGAGAAGACAAAATTTCTTCTAAGAATACCTTCCACAACGCTCTATCAATATGCAATAAAGTTCCTGAACTTGAAGGTTAGAAGCTTGCCTTCGCAGAATCACAAATATGTATCAAGTTGCACTAATATTTGAAGAGAGATGAGAAATATCTCCACTGCCAAATCATGTTGAAGGTCTCCACGTAGCCACAGCATTACTTATTCTTCCCTTCCAGACAAATAACATCCACTTACCATCTTCGTCCACTCCAAAATCCTTATGATAGAATGATTTTACCTTATCCCTGGCTTTAGAGAGAATAGTTCAATCCAGAGGAAGCTATACAAAACCAGCTCGCTGAATCCTGACCTGCCACTGTTTATAAGTTTCTAGTCTTTCCATTCTTTCTAATCCCTCGCATGGAACAACATTCAAGATTTCTCGGCCATAAAGTTCTTTCTCTAGAATAAGCCTTTGAGGATGGTCTTGAGGAACAATGGTTTCCATTGCATCAAATAAAGAAAAATAGTGGAAAAGTGCTTCTCGGAACCTTGTGATAAAGAAAAGAGCATTGTATGCTCCATTCACCACACCATGTATAAAAACTCTAGGATTCATACTACGAATCTTGTTCAACACAATATTTCTGGGGCTCTCCACAACCACAGTCCCATCCAGCAAATTTTTTAACCTGTACATGCAATTTCCCACCAGGACCTCATCAGTCCGGAGGGAAAGTTCTTCAATATCTAGATCCTCCCACTTGGTTGCAATAGCATGGTATTCAAAGGGCACACCGAAATATTTCGCATAGTCAGCCAGTCTGTGCCCAGTCTCTTCGATTCTCTCTGCTGCCCTAAATCCAGGTTGGGGAAAATCAATTACAGTTATGCAAAGCATGGGAGGCCCACCAGGACAATTTGCCAGAAATTGAATCAGAGAAGGCCACATTGGAAACCGTACAGAATTCCAAAATCAACAATGTGCAACCTCATTGATTTCTCTTCTACATTAAGAACTATTTTCTTTTGAGGAATGGAAACCAAGAGCAGCTGGTATGCCTTCAAAATCTCTACTGCAGAGGTTAGATCACTTCTAAGAGAAGTAAACAATCTACCACCACTGCCTGACAATCATGCTACCAAACCATCTGCAAAATAATTCGCCAGGCGTTGAGTCCCATCTCCATAAGAAAAGCATGTTGCCTGATATGCTTTAAAATCTCATTGGCCCCTCGAGTATCATCCGTTGCCACAGCTTGTGCACAATGAACAAGAAGGGCTCTCAAATCCACCACTTCCCTTTTCCCTTGCTTCCTCCCACGATTCTTCGAACCTTGCCATCCTTTCGCGGACCCACTTTGAACACTTTTCTGCACTCCATTTTGCAAAATTTCTAGCTGCAGGTCTGAGAAAATTCTACTACTTCCAGCACAAAGCAATACCTTGTCAAAATTCTCAGTACGAATCACATCATCTGGATAAATTGCCGAAAGCTTGTTGCTCTGCCTGTCTTCCAGGTCCATATCCTCACGGTGTGGATCGTTCTGGCGCTTAGGTCTGTTCTCATCATCACTATGTGCCGCATTAATCTGAAAAGAAACACCAATTGCATCTTCCCTTTTCCCCACCTACAAGTCAGGGTCACTTTCCTTCTTTGGGGCTCGAAAATGCCACCCATTATCCACACCGGACCCAAAATTTCGCTTGGGTACAACCTGGATAGCCTCCTCAAACTCTCCAACCCCTAAGCCCGTCTCCGGGGCTACCTCTGCAAGAATCCAATGGAGCAAAGGTAGAGTCGGTGTTGTCCCATGTGTCCAATCCGATAATCGACATCCCATCCTTGGACTTACAAAAGTTGGAGGAAAGAAGCCCCTTTATCTGTGCAGTGTATGCCCTCGACACGGCCACGCAGCTATAAGTGAGCACCCCCTGCATCTTGATGTCCATGTATATTCTCCACATGCCTACGATTCCCCTGACTGATAGCCGGGCAGATGAAGCCACCTCCCTTAGCTTCGATAATATCAAATGGAAGCTCCGGCAGTCCACTTTTCTGAGAACGGTCGTTGCCTCCTTGCTCAAATCATGTAGGCTTGGCGCAGCGCCTCTCCAATCACAAAAAACTGCTACATGTATAATCACAAACAAAATATTAAACTCGATTTGGCTGCTTGTGTAAATAGAACTAAGAATACTCTGGAGGGGAAGGGTTAATTAATAGTAACCAGGAGCCATTAAGGCTGGAAAGAATGGTTGCTCTGACGCTACCGACCTGCTTGGCGGAGGCGATGGCCGCCTAATGTGCCTTAGTGCGTCATCGAATGTTAACCCTACAATGCTACAGAAAATCTACATTGGCATTATGTTAACCCTTTAAACGTTCAGCACCAGGAGGGTTCAAGAGGCCGTTGAAGGCGGCAAGAGCGGGCTTTGCCACGGGTTCGAAACCATTCCCAGCGAAAAGCGCGATGGTTGAATGTGGAATTCAAACTTGCATTCTCCCGTCGCTATGTGTTTCCTGCAATGCAATCCCAGTTCCATTCCCAGTTGCCAAAACCTATCACCCACAATGTTTGGCCTGCAATCCGGAAAACTTTGACGGTTGCAGTGGAAGGAAACTTCTGGAGCACGCAATACATTAAAACGTCATCTAACCTTATCTTAATCAACAATCAAACATGGCGGTTTTTTATTTGCAAAACACGTGTCATTTTTTCATTGGTCCGAAGGACGGCGAAAGTGAATAATGTTCGTCAAACCCAACCTCGGGAAATAACGCCTATCAGCGTAAATATCTTTTATTATTATTATTATTATTATTAAAGTTGTCAATCTTCGTTATAAATTATTTTCATTTATTATTGTTATAATTATATTTTCTTATTTTCATTTACAATTATTTTAATTAATAATATTGATTTATTATTATTATCAAATATTTAAAAATTTGTTATTTAATAATAATAATAATATTAATTATTAATATTTTACAATAATAATTATTATTATTATAATTAAACAATAATAATAATTATTATTATTATTATTATAAAGAATAATAAAAAATAAGAATATAAATTATCATTATTATTAATATTATTCTTATTATAATTATAATTGGCAGTTCTCATCATAAATTATTTTCTTTTTGTTATTTTTTTAATTTAAATATAATTATATTTTTTTAATTTAAACATAATTATATTTTTTTTATTTATAATGATAAAAATAAAAATAATAAAAATATTGTTATTTTCTTATATTTTTTTTAACATTTTATAATAATAATAATAATAATATTCTTATTTTCTTATTTATTATTTTTTTATATTTTTTAAATATTTTATAATAATAAAAATAATTATAAATGAAAATAAGAAATTAATTAAAATAATAATAATAAATTATTAATTGAAATAATTGTAAATAAAAATAAGAAAATATAATTATAACAATAATAAATGAAAATAATGAATTCTTTTTGGGAAGTTTGAACGAATGCGCTCCAAGAAGTGCAAAGAGAAAACGGTAGATCTGCAAATCTTAGAAGGGCTTGGGGTTCATGTAGCTGAGCAGACTGATCATTACCGGGATGGTTAGTACACAAGGGAGGGGCTCAACCCCTCCTCAAAAGAAAGATGTCCTATAGCACCAGGCAGTTTCTCCCTCGAAGGCTCAGGATGAGGGAATTGGAGGAGAGGGATTCACTGGTCCTGAGGCAAATCCTCAACCTGTGCAAGGGGCTCACAGTCAAGGGTCTTGCATTCCAAAATCTCTGAATATTCCAGCTATTCCAGTAAACCCAACTCGAATCAAGGAGAAAATACAGCATATGACAGATCACGCCCTGATTGGAAAATTTATTGACATCTGGCCTTCAGAAAAAGATCTTATATGGTGGATTAACTCTACATGGAAACCAAAGGGCCATTTCGACCTCTTACTTGGATCGAAAAGATTTTTTATAGTGGTATTCTTAAATATCGAAGACAATGAATGCATCTTCGAGGGTGGCCCTTATTTCTATTATTCAGCAGGGTTATACTTGAGAATCTAGAAGGATCACTTTAATCCAGATAAGGAAGACCTATCAATAGCCCCAGTCTGGATTAGATTGTACTCTCTGCCTACTGAATATTGGGATCCAGAAATCTTGAAGGCTATCGGAGGCGCACTGGGACATTTTGTGAAGATCTTAGACCTTACTAAACAAGGAAGGTATGTCTATTATGTGAGACTCTATGTTTATATGAATATTTCTAAAGACCTACCTTAGGGTATTAACCTGACCTAGGAAGACTCAGAATGGTTTCAAACCCTGGATTACGAGCACATCCCCTTTCGATGTCGTCGTTGTCACACCCATGGACATCTGGTCCGAGATTGTCATTTAACCCTTCAAGCTGAGCTTCTCGCTGCTAAAACCAAGGAGAATCTAGACTCATAAGGGTTTATTAAAGTACCTAATAGAAAAAGAACAGGATGGAAGCATAATGGCCCAAATCTCAGTAAAAAGGATAACACTTCAAATAGTTTTGCTATATTGGAACAAAACCCTGTGGAGGAGCAAACTCTTCCTGATGCTAAGAAAACTCAGGTACAAGATGAAGAGCCATCATCCCTGGAAACAAAGATTTCAAATCCGAACAACTCTGCTATGGAACACCCACATGAAGGGGCTAAACTGGAAGAGGAAGTAGATGAAATGGAAATGGGTGACTTGGATCTAGACATCATAGAAGAGGCATGCAGAAACAAGGAGATACACTCTATCTCTAACAAACAACTGCAACTTTTAAAAGAGGCAATTCTAAAAACCAAACCTACTTCGGGCCTGGGCATAGGACCCTTAAAAATTAAGGAGAATAAACGTAAGTATAAAGAAGGCGGTATGAAGAGAGGTAGGAAGACTAACAGAGATCGAATTGGGGAAGTAGGGGCGCAGTTAGATGATTCAGTACAATACCCTACTATTCAGGAAGCTCTACTCTTTGTTAGATATCTTGCATGATGAAGATTTTATCTTTGAATATTCGAGGGACCAATGGTCCTCAAAAAAAACCAAACTCTTAAAAATAAGATTATGAAGGAGAAACCCTCGGTGGTCTTTTTACAAGAAACAAAGTGTTATGGAAATCAATTGGAAGTCAAATCAAATACTTTATGGCATAAGTGCAAGGTTATATATGGCGCTAGATGCTGGAGGTTGGGCAATTCTTTGGGATCCCTGATAGGTATCCTTGAACAAATTTATCTCTACGGTCTTTAGCCTCTCTGCAGAATTTCATATATTGGGAACCAATGCTCGAGACATGGTTACTAATGTGTATGGTCCCAGTAGTTATCCTGAAAAACATAACTTCATCACAAGTCTGATCAAACTGAGGAGGACTTTTGAAGGGGTGTAGTGGATCATAGGAGGGGATTTTAATCTGATCCGATCTCTATCGGAAAAAAAAGGAGGTAGAAGAGTTCTCACTCTAGAAATACTATTTTCGATGAATTTATTGAATCTAGTAACCTGGTAGACATTGGCTTAGGGAGCAGCGAGTTTACTTGGAATAATAGAAGAGGAGGGGATCATCTTGTAGCAGCACGTCTGGATAGGTTCCTAATCTTGGAAAGTATTATGATTTTGGGAGGAACTCTGAACTCTCGCCCTATTGCTTCAGCTGGGTCGGACCACTGGCCAGTTACTCTAATTTGGAGTAATATCGGAACCAAAATGACCAGGCCTCTTCGTTTGGAGAAGTTTTAGCTCACTCACCAGGATTTTTCTACTCAAATGGAGAGATGGTGGAAAAAAATTATCCCCACGAAAGGTACAATGATGTACCAATTTCAACAGAAACTGAAGTTGTTAAAACAAAATTTGAATATATGGAATAATAGGTCTTTGGTAACATAACGCTTGAAAAGGTTAAGTTAGAATCCCAAATGGAAAGAATCTAGGAAACCGTTATGTTGAAGGGGCTGACTGAAGAGCTATCCTCTGAGGAAAAATTAATCTCAGAACAACTCTAGGAGCAGGAAAAACAAGAAGAAATACTTCGGAAACAAAAATCTCGGAACCAGTGATTAAGGAATGGGGATAAGAACACAATTTTTTTTCACCGAGCTACTATTCAAC
The DNA here is from genome assembly GCA_027924585.1 of Larix kaempferi. Lineage (NCBI taxonomy): Eukaryota > Viridiplantae > Streptophyta > Pinopsida > Pinales > Pinaceae > Larix > Larix kaempferi. Next base: position 8,004,353 of record BSBM01001051.1, read on the forward strand.
ACAGGAATCAAAACCAAATCAACAATTTGAGAACTCGCAGTGGTTAGGTTGTGGATAACCATGAAGATATGGAGAAGGGGCTGATTATCCACTTCAAGACTGTGCTTACCGAACCTCAGATTGATCGAACTGAGGCCATCAGGGAGATAAAAAGTGTTATCCCAAAGTTAGTTACTGCAGAGTAGAATGAGATGCTCACAAGACCTATTGATCTTCAGGAAGTGGAGGGTGAAATCAACCAAATGGAGGATGGCAAGTCCCCTGGGACAGATGGATTTACTGCAAATTTGTTTCACCATTTTTGGGATTTAATTAAGATTGAATTTTGGAAAGTGGTGGAGGAATCAAGGAAAATGAGGGGGTTCCTCCCGGCACTTAACTCAACTTTTCTAACTATGGTCCCCAAATTTCCTATGGCAGAGAGCCCTGAGATGTTCAGACCCATTTCCTTATGCAACATCATTTATAAAATTATCACGAAGGTCCTGGAAAATCGTCTTAAACCTCTCCTCCCTACCTTAATATCTATGGAACAATCTGGGTTTGTGGAGGGGAGACAAATACTAGATGGCATTGTCTTATCCCAAGAAGTTCTTCACTCTCTTCGGGTCACCAAAAAAGAAGGTATGATGTTGAAACTTGATTTTTCCAAAGCTTATGATAAGCTTAACTAGACCTATATGCAGGAAATTATGAGCTCCTTTGGGTTTAGTGATGTTTGTATCTGGTGGATAGCTAATCTTACTTCCTCTAATTTTTACTCTATCTTGATCAATGGAACCCCTTCTGTAACCTTTAAACCTTCTAGGGGTATTCGGAAGGGGGATCCTCTCTCTCCTTTTATTTTTTTCATTATGATTGAAGGCCTGGTTCGGCTTAACTCTCACTTGGTAAATCAAAGGAATATCAAAGGTCTCAGGTTCCCTCCCTATGAAAAAGCTTTGACTCATCAGCAATTTGTTGACGACACACTTCTCATGGGACATTTCTCAGTTCAAGAAGCAAGACAGCTCACGAAGGGTTTAAACACTTTTCTCAAAGGCTCAGGTTTAACAATAAATAAGGACAAATCTATGGTGTTCTTCTTTAATACCCCTCCCATTATTCAAAGAAATATTATTCGGATTTTGGGTTTCAAGCAGAGCTCCCTTCCAACCAAATACCTGGGCGCCCCTTTATCTGATTCAGTTTTGAAAAATGTTTCCTGGGAAGAACTCTTAAATCGAATGAAGGAGAAACTCTCAAGCTGGACTCTAAGGGATTTAAATTTCCCTGGCAGATTAGTTATGGTAAAAGTTGTGTTACAAGCTATGCCTTTGTACCTTTTCTCAGTTTTGGCTGCCCCAAAGTATATGATGAAGGAAATCTGGAGTATTCAACATTCCTTTCTATGGGGAAGTACAACAGATCACCGGAAATGGCCTCTTGTCAATTGGGATACTCTTTTTAAGGCTAAGACAGATGGTGGACTGGGACTTAGGGATCCGGAGAAACATAACATTGTTTGTGCGGAAAATTTTTGGTGGTGTTGGATCACTCATACGAATGAACTATGGGAAAGTTTATGGTGTAAGAAGTATGGCCCTGCCATTTCTCAACAAGACCTTATTTGGAGTGAAGGACCTGAGAATGGATCTCACATTTGGAACATGGAAAGGGTTGCAAATTTCCTGATAAGAAAGCACAGTTTTTGGGAGGTTCGGGAGGGATCTTCGGCTAACCTTTGGTCTGACTCTTGGAAACAAGAGCCAACCCTTCAAAATCTCCTGACCAACCTACCTATCACGTCTCCCTTACAGAACCACAACTGGCATACTGTCAATCAATATTGGCAAGAGGAGCATGATGGCAGAGGCTTCCAGAAATGGCAACCTTTAAATTGGTGGAGGGAAAATTATGGTATGGAGGCAGGAGATCAAATTTATGAACATTTTAGCAACCGACGGATAAAAATGCAGGAGGGGCCTGATTTACTTCGATGGGGCTATTCTTCTAAAGGAATGTTTAATATCAAGGAAGCTTACTCTCTACACAAGATTTTTGAGGAACAACCTGTGGGCCGGGAATGGAAGCATCTATAGGCTACTAAATTTTGGCCGAAAATCACCTTGTTCCTCTGGTTGGTTTTGAAAGGTAGAATTCTAACCTGGGATAACATCTTGAAAAGGGGTTTTGAAGGGCCTTCATACTGTGTCCTGTGTGGTGACAGTGTCGAAACAATTGCTCATCTATTGGACAGTTGCAGTTTCACCTCTGAACTATGGGATAAAGGTGCTATGATATTTCGGTTGACAGATAGATTCAACACAAACCCTAGTGTGGACCCTATCGCTTCCATCAAACTATGGAGGGTTGAACCCTTCAATGGCAGAATTCCAAATTGGGTATGGCAGCTGTTTCCTGGTTTTTTCCCAAATGATTTCCAATAAAACTTATCTACCAAGCCATATTAATATTAATAATATGGTTTATATATGCCGATCGATGTATATCAACCATGGCCAGAAATTTAAATAGGATTGATATACGTCGATCGGTGTATATAAACTATATTATTAATATTAATATGGCTTGCTAGATAAATCTTATTGGAAATCATTTGGGAAAAATTCATGCATGTTATAAAAAAATAAAAAATAAATAAATTCAACTTATTATATAAAATATTATATGAAGTATTAGTTTTAATTGGGGTTGTTACACCTCTTTCTTTCTTTTACATAGGTTTTCTATGGTAAGGAGTTTTTTTTGTGAACCATTAACTAGGAAAAAATGATCTTCAATATATTGTCTCCACTCCAAATTTTTTTCTAGAAGATGGAGATTGGGAGGGAGGAGATCAAATTGGGATAAAACATATTGATACCCATTTTTACGCTATAATCATCTCCCTTTGGGTGTCAGTCTCTTTCATCAATGATTTTTCTCTTTATTAGGATTGCTCTTTTTAAGAGTTTACATTGTTGACATGTTTCTTCAATGAGTTTGGGAATAAGAGCATGGATTTCCAGCTATTCCCACAATGGTCTATGACTAATCCCATTTTAATAAGTCCACCAAGGTGTAGAATCGTTGGCTTTCCATCCAAAGCAAATCCCTAGAAATGTCGGTATGCTAGGAGAATGGATGTCTTCCTATTATTTGATAATTACAAAAACTAATTTGTTTCTCCCTTCTTGATTAAATCTAAGAGAGGAAGTCTTGGATAAAGAGGGTTGATTTCTTGAGAAGACCCCACATTAAGATATTTTTATCTTCAAGGGAAGAATATCTAGGCAACATTTGTAGGGAGACGCTCGAAGATACTTCCTTCCACCATTCTTTCTTCTCAGTCACCAACCACCAACTAGGTATTTTTTCTCTAAGGGTGATGTTCATGAGATCTACTTCCACAAAAACCCAAGTGCATGCATGCATATTGGATTTTGGTTATGCTCTATCTCTAAACTTTCCAAGGGTGTTTTCAATGGAAGTAAAGAATTGATCAAATTTCTAGAAAATCGAAGGTCAAAGACAAGGTAAATGTACCCAAACCATAATAATTTTCCAAATTACCATCATTGACTAATTAAAATAAAGGGATCATCAATTTTGATACATATCATGGACAAAGCTTTTCAAAGGAGGGTACTATAATATGACCCAAGGGGGGCATATATGAGGATAAATGTACATGATATGATCCATGGGGGGGCATATATAGGGGTACATATGTAAATGTATATGTAATAGGGTCAACCGAATAATGGGACCACATGTGCAATGAGTTGGAATATGTATATATAAAAGACATGTAGTCACTATTGGGGAGGATTATGTGAATTGGATGTATGAATGTATTGGGGTATTTGGAGAAGGTTATCCTATTCTTTAAGGATTTATTGTATAACTCACCTCTCTTATCTATCTTGGAGTTGTGCTTCACATTTACATTTGTTGTACATGGTGTGTACTATGTTATATTATTATATATCTTAAGGATTTGTTTCATAACATAAGGGCCTCCTCTAAATATTTTATCTTTGTCCTCCTAAAGTTGAAAGAAAAAGGCCAAAATCCTCTTCCATAGGAGTGTGTGTAGGGATCCTTTCATCATCGACTAACAGTTCATTTTGATCCAAGCGTCTATTGAATTTGAAGATAGCCATAAACCAATAAATTTCCCAATAAGAGTCTTTTTAGTGAAGACGACAATTTTTTTGTAGAGAAGCATCAAGGGGAATTCACTGAAGGGATCAACTCATTCTTCTTCACAAAATGATCATATTAAGATGATATTTAGAGAGGGGTTCATTGATGCATTTTGTTATCGAGGTTGTCGAAAACTTAAGAGGATAATATTTAGTACAAAAGCATTGGAGGAGTGTTGTAGCTATTCCCTCCACCAATCACCACCATAAACAATGTTAAAATAACCTAATCAAAGCCGTAAAAGGAGCACTTGCACCTCTTTTCCATTAAAAATAATATATTTCTCCACATTCACTTCTCTCTTACTCTTACCATGATGGAAAACTTGTTGCGGTGAACCTATCTCGTGATGAATTGCTATCATAAATTTGGGTTTCCTCTTTTGTTACTTGGGTTTGTGGGGTGTTCCTTGTTTTTTTTTTGGGTTGTCAGTATCAAAACCATTGAGTTTTACTGGAAAGCAAGGGTTCCTTTTCTGGGCTGTCGGTTGGGTTTATTTGGGCCGGAAAGGAGGGGGTTTTTATGTGTCATTGGTCTTGAAAGTGTTAGTTGTATGCTCGGGGAAGCCGTTTCTGGGCTGTTAGTTTCAAAACCATTGAGTTTTTTTCCGGAAAGCAGGGGTTCCTTTTCTGGTTCATTGGTTGGTTTTATCTGGGCCAGAAAGGTAAGGGGTTTTTCTATGTCGTTGGCCATGGAAGCGTTAGTTGTGTGCTTGGTTAAGCCGGAAGTGGTGGGATGATGATTGGAGGGTTTTCCTGCATGTGCTGGCGGCTGTGGATTCACTGTGATTCTCCCATGGTTTCAGTCGGGGATTTGTTGGCTACAATATTGGCTTTCGATCGTCTTCCATCCAAACTATGGTGGTTTATCTCTTTACCCTGGGTGAAAATGGGGGATCCTACCGCTACAAACAATTTGGGCATGCTCTCCCTGTCATTGAAGGATATTTGGATAGAGGAAAAAGGATTAATCAAGCCGGATGAATTTTATAAGGAAATGATCAAAGGAAAAAGACATTTGGTGCCAGGTGGAGAACCCTTTTCTCTTGGAGGCAACCATGTCTCAAAGAAGGGATAGTTTTCCATCATGAGGGGGAAGGAATACTCAGGGGGCTCACAACCTCCTTCTGATAGTGATCAAGGGGTTCTTTCATCTAAAGGAAATGATCGTCCTCTACACTCTTCCTGTAGATCTAAGAGGAGGCTTGAGAAGTGGAAGTGTCATCTGGGAGAACATTGGCTCACCATGGGAAGGGATGTGGGCTTAGAAGAGCTGGTTGAATTCAACATGAGAGCTCTGGTTGGTAAATTTTCATATATGGCTATGAACAGAAAGGATATTGTTCGATGGGTGGCAGAAACATGGGTTCCATTACTAAACTATGTCCCAAAGGTTTATATTTTGGCACGCGGCTGGTATGGGTTCAAGTTTCAGGAAGAGGAACATGCCTCACATATGCTTGAGAAACTTTGGTTGAAGGGTTTGGGTAGTTTAATGTTGCAGAGATGGCACACCAATTTTGACCCAGATTGAGCTACGATTAGATTTTGGCATCTATGGGTCCTTCTTCCTAGTTTTACGCTTGCAATGTGGAACCATGGGGCTTTTGAGGCGGTGGGGAACAAGCTTGACCGCTTCCTTCATCTTGAGGATAATATTCTGAACCGTGTGGACAAACATATGGGGAGGCTTTTGGTTGAGGTAAACATCTCTCTTGGGCTTATCGATACCCTTCATATTGACCGGTGTGGTCGGAAATATGCTCAAGTCATTGATTACTAGGGCATATTGTTTCGTTGTTCTAATTGTAAAGAGGTCGACCATCTTTGGCGACAATGCAAGAATTCAGCTCACACAAAAGGAAATATGGTCGTGGATCCTCTTTGGTCATCCAAGGATGGAACGAGCGAGAATTGGATGATGCTGGTGGCATGGATGGTTTTTCCAACCAGTTCCCTCCACCAAGATCAGATCAGCTGGATATCATGGGTAAGTTGGAATTTTATGACCCTTCCTTTTATCAGTCACTTAATGAGTTGGAAAAATATTTTCTCAGATCTTTAGAATTTAAAAAATCCAAGAATTGGATCTCTTTTGATCGTTCTCCAGCATCCCATGAGTCCTCTCAAAATATATGCATGGACACCTGTTACCGGACAATCCACCGAAAGTGGACTTAAGGCATGATCTCCCTAGTTCAATGTGAATCTAGAACAAGTAGGACAAAACATAGAACTGCTTTCCTATATCTAGTTAAAGATCGAGTGATTAGATTCCTTACCTTTAGATTGTAGATCTTTCTCCTTGTTTGTTGCTCCAAGCTTCACGGTCATCAAATCTCAGCTGCAAGACCTGTCAATACATACAAAAACAATACAAGCAGTAAAACATATCTAAACAGTAACAGATCTAAGTAAACGGTTAAGCAAGTGAACTACACAAACATGATCAACACAACAACATTTGGTGGAAAGAGTTTATATTACTGTATTAAAAGAGGGAAATACAAAGTAGAGATATGATTACAACCAAGACTTAACGTTGCAATCCTCCTCCAACCAGCCAAGCCAAATCCTCCAAAGGGAGTATGAGTCTCCCAATAGATGAGTAGGGATCTCCTAAGCTAATTTCACCAGCATGCAAGTGCTATAGGCTTCCTCCCTTTAGAATGGGAAGGAGCTTCATATATATAGGACTAAGAGGATAGGATAGGTTTAGATATAGTGGGAGAGGACTAAGGGATCCTCCCAAAGGGATAGGGAACCAAATGCCAGCTCTCCTATAGGTTAGGGATAGAGATCCACATCACACACCTTCAAGAAATGGCTCGAAGATTCCCTTTATCCATTTTAACTAACATCATCGCAAGCTGCATTAGGACAACCTGCGTTGTCGCATGCTGCACAAGGCTGACCTGCGACGACCTCACTAAACCCTATGGAAATAGGTCAGTATCTCTTCTAGTTTGATTTCTTAGTCATGTGGACTTCAGGGAGGTTTACACTGAGTATTAAGGTGGCAAGATTTAGGTGTAATAGAATGCCCCCCAAAGCATGAAGCTATTGAAAATTGACAAGTGAAATGCTTTGATAGAAGGATGGAAAGGACTTGTCAAACGGAGGTTGTTGTTGTAGTACAACTGACTCTGAGAACACAATCTTGTATGACTCACAACATGGATGCCGACCAATACATTGCAGATCCATGGTAGTAAAGACCAACTGAACATAATCATGGCTACTAGACACAAGCATAGATCCATGATGAGATGATAACACAGCCACGACCAATACAAAAGTGGATCTGTGTAATATGACTCAAAACAATCTTCATCACAACCTGGGTAAAACATGACTCCCCAGGGTCTTCAAGCCGAACCCGCAATGATACGAATCTATCCATGTGATTACAAATGTCTTGATGTCAAACATGGTAGAAACCACTTGATTATCGGTCATTGATGTATACCATTAACAAGCACGAGGGAAATCACCATTAATGCCAATGATCCCCAAGGTATCATAGTACATATCATCAAGCGTGAATGAATGATTTAAAGTCGAACGCTCAACGAAATATTTCAATCAAGATTCAATGATGTAAACTCATGTCGAAAGCAAGGTAACCTGCCAATGAGGCATGCAGGCCCAAGGTACTCAATTGGTTTCTAGATTCATTCCTCATATGATGATTTGAAGTCGACAAGGATGAACCCGTCGAAGAAGGGCCTTAATGAATCCCCCATCATCGACACAAAACTCAATAACATATGTTTGGAGTAGATCGGATGGTACAGTAACATGCAAGATTGACTTAGAGTAGATCGACATGGTGGAGGGTGTACTAACTGCAAATGATGAGCGGTGAATGTATTCTTGAACATGGGCATGGCATGACTTGGCAGTGTTGACATGACGAGAATGATGCCAAATCCTAATGCAACTAATGATGGAAGTATTCTTTGGATGAACCAAAGGAGTAACAAGACTCAGGAAGCAGGAAAAACTCGAGGACAAATGGATGTCCCAAGTATTGTATGCAAATCAAAATGGGTGCCATGTTCAAGAACAACTAAGTACTGCCACTGGTAAAGGTGTAACACAACAAATTTTCTTTTTCCCCATCATGACTGATGAGTACCTCATGTGTTTTTGACCAGCTTGATGAGGGTAACCAGATGCTTGGTATAGCTCATCTCATAGATGAGTCCAATCCCAAAATTTTCCGAACCTGGGAATGGAAGGGTTCGTCCCATGGCGGGCCCTTCAATGTTAAATTTTAACGAGTCCATAGAAGGTAAAATTGGCGTAATTTCATGTTTAGAGAGTTTGAAAAGAACTAAAGAAGACTCCAAAGGTCCTTTTTCGTAAGGTTAGCCTCTTCGCCCGCAAAAGGGTAAAACAACGCGAGAGAGAACTCTTCCAGTCATGATTGGCTGGAGTATTCATTTTTTGTAAGTAGTGCCCCCTGGTCCGAAAAAGGGGTAAACTATCACCAGGAAGATGATCATTCAAATACTTTTACAAGCGTGAATGCATCAAATTCATTTGGCGATCTTTTCGTATTTAGAGAGCCTGAAAAGAGCTTAAAGAAAGACTCTGGGGGGTTTCCTTTTTCATAGGAGTTTAACGAGCCCGAAAAAGTGATAAACCATAACTCGGTGACTTATTCTCATAATTTTACAAGCACGAGAAAGAACAAAGAGTAAGCTTGGTGTCATTAATAATTGAATTTGAGGAGCGAAATAATGACAAAAAGACACTCGAAGAGTTGTTCATACTTGATAATACTTACGAGATAATCATTACGATGAAAAATGGCATTAATTAGGCACCTAACTTCTCCTGCAGCTCAAAGACTAGGTCAAAAACAATTAACCAAGCGTTTAAATGTAGTAAATAACCCAAACTATAGTAGAAAACCCACTAAAGCATCAAATTATAAAAGGAATATTCCATTTTTGGTTATAAAATGGGTGAAATAGTGAAAAAAAATTACAATTGTTTTTTACCAAGTTTGGAGAGTGTGAAGTGTTGTTTGGAGCCGAATTTCGTTTGCTGATTCCGGGAGCTACGGTCCACCATTTCGCGAGTTGTCAGATACAGGTAGGCCTAAACTCATTTATGCAACTTTTCAGTGGATCAGTTTTATGTTTTTTGCTTAAATTTTAGGGTTTTGAGTTGTTTTCGTGGGGGGAATTGCACCCACGGGTCGGCGCAAGCCCTCCTTACGAGAACTGCGAAAGCCATGCGTAGACGCAAAACCCGTAAGGGCCTTTTGCGTTGACGTCGCATTGTCTGTAAAGACATCCTGTGATGGCAGAAACACCCAATTACAACTCAATACCCACCCAAAATGAAAAAGTATTGAAGCATAGGATGAGTTCTAATAGTGTTTATTTGTCCCTTTTGACAGGTTCATGGTGATAAACATGGTTATAGAGTGGTGAGAACGAGAGCATGAGGTGGATGATGCTCATGCCGAAAATGACCCTCAATGTATTGGTGCATTGAGGAACTGTGGGTTACTAAAACACTTCCGAGTGTCGGGCATGAGGGCCCAAGTTTCGTTGCTGACACCCATGATCTGATGTTGGGATCCGACTCAACAACACTTCGAGATCGAGGAATAGACACTGAGTATAGATGTCGAGGACATCTACTTCCTGACAGGGTTACCCTGGAGGGGAGAACCTATATATCTTACCGGATCACATGGAGGTGATCGGACAATGGACGACATGATTACTGAGTACTGCACTAGAGGCACTACGGCTACTGGTGGAAAGATCCCCATCAAGGAGATTCGAGGCCGCCCTTTACGTACTGTGCTCTACACTCTAATGAGGGTGGCGGGGAGTCAGTCTGCTCACCTTGCGAACAAGACACAGTTGATGTACGCAGAGTAGTGCATGGCTCCCAGGGTATTCAACTGGTGTGAGGGACTCCTTACCAACCTCCGGAGGCAGTTGACCAAGTGTCGGCACGGGGCGCTAAAACAGTTCAGATATGGGTCCGTGGTGATATCTTTTCTACTAAAGCGGGTACCTCATCTGTAGAATTTTCTGCTCTTGACTGTTTGCTGGTTTATGTCAACATTTTGTGGTTTTCACTTACAGCCGGTTATGCATTGGCTGTAAGTTACTTAAAATTACTGTAACAATAAACACACAGTAAAAAGCTTTTAATAGGCTGAAAAACACATTTCAACATTCACACATGAAAATAATAGACTCAGAGATTTTTGGCCAAAATCAAGCCCTGGAAAAACCCCCACGAGGAAAACCAGTTAGAGAGAGAGAGATTTATTATTTCTTCAACAAATATTTCTGCACAAATTAGTACAGTCAAACATGTACTTATCTGACCAACCAAAGTCACCCTGGGTGCTGCCTCGATTTCTGTGCCTCACTGTGCCTCGATTTATGCACCACTATCTCAATTTCTGTGTCACTGTCTGTCTCGATTTTTGTGCCAGCTCTGTCTCGATTTCTATGCTGAAAAATCACCTCGATAACAGTGCCAACCTTCTTGAAAACTGTGCAACAGAAAGTGCCTCGAAAACTGTGCAAAAGACAGACTGTACGGACTGTACGGATTAAAAAAATCAGTCTGTAATTTTTAGAAATGTGTGCCCAGATTTCTGCATAGATACTTGTGCTTGTTTTCCTCGGGAAATGTGCCCATATTTTTGCATAGAAACTCGTGCCAATATTCCTCGAGAAATGTGCCCAGATTTATCCTAAAAAATCATGTTGTACGGACTGCATTAAATGCAGCAGTACGGTCCCTCGATTTCTGTGCAAGCTGGGACTGCCTCGGGATCTGTGCAATACTGAAGTAAACCTGCTGATAATAAAAGCCAAGTCTGTGCCTTGAAAATCATGCCAAAAGATAATGGCTGCCTCGATATTCGTGCAGGAGCCCTAGCTCTCTCTTCTCGAACTCTCTCTTTTTCAAACTCTTCAACAACCAAGAAATGATCCTCCCTCAAGCTTTTTGTCTAACCCTAAGTGGGTTCTAATCCAACGGTGGACAAATGATCTAATCCAATGGTCAAGATTGAATGAGAGTAAAAACATCACTTTATTTAATTCACATAAATAAATATTTACTCACCCACTTAACTTTAGCAAAAAGTGACTTTAAAATTATAAAGTCTCATTAAGTGACTTTTAATGTGAGGGTCACTTTTTCCCCCTTCTAAGTGACATTAGGCTATTGTCACTTGGGGAACACTTCCCTAGGTACAAAACTAACATCATCTACGTCCATAGCTGGACTTGGATGACCGAGATGCTTGGGATCCACACATGACCCGATGGACATAGGTGATGGCCCGCCATGGTGGCGGGGGTCCTATCATAGGCTATGTTACAAGGTTCTTCACATGGATGGAGGGACAACTCCTCATGATAAAGGATTATCCGTACATCGGGACGGATTTCAGAGGTGATCCCGACCTGGTGCTTCTCGAGGGAGCACAATGGAGTGACATTGGTAAGAACAACAACTTTGTGTTTTTCATTTTATATATATATGATTTTTTTAGAGTAGTGCTGATGGCTTGACATTTTGTGCAGATGTGGGTCCATCGCGACCAATGGGAGTCTCCCTCATTGCGAGGAGAGGAGTGGTGCCAGTTGTAGGTCCTGCGATGTGAGATGCCACCGAGGAAGTGGAGGAGGTTTATGAGAACCTCAACAGGTTGACACTGGATATCCCAGAGCAGAGTGTCCGTGACCTACTTCGGGGCTACCAGAGATACACTGTCGGGGTGTCTACACGTTTTGGAACGCTATTAGCTAAAGTGGTGAGAGCCGTAGTCTTCTATCATGAGCAGCCTAGGGATTGGGTTTCTTCTTATGTATGTATTGAAAGCTTATGACCTTCAAATTTTATAGAGATGACTCTTACTGAAAGCTGGTATGCTTCATATTTTTGTATCAACACCATCATTTTGTACTGATTTATATATATATATATATATACATATATACAGACATTTTCGGCGGTTTTATACATTATGTGTTCTATGGATGATTAACTAGATCTTGTTTACATGTTTGCTTATACAATGGATTATTTACATGTTATGTATGCTTTTATATTTTATGAATATTTCATGTGTGTGCAATGTACCAATTTAGAATGAAGTTGGCCATCGCATCAGAAACTGTGTTCATGTCTCGTGGAATATGAAGGTATTGAATAGATTCAAAGGACCTTTCCAGGAGATGGACTTGTCTGAAGAGACGAAGTAGAGTAGGGTCGTGGATAGCATAAATTCGGTTAAGATGAGAAACCACCAGTTGTGAATCCAAATGGATGACAAAGTGGTCCACACCCAAGGAAAGAGCATCGGTTAGGGTTCCAATCACTGCTTGATACTTTGCGGCGTTGTTGGTTACAAATCCTAGACAAATTCCTCCTGAGCTGATAAGCTCGCTGGTGGGAGAATAGAGTACCCAGGCTGCAGAAGCAAGGTTACGGGTATGCCGGCTGGCGTCGTCCGCGAATCCGTAGCAAGTTTCCATCTGCTCATGCAGACAGAACATGGTATAAGAAGCGAAAACAAGATCTAGACACACTAAAATAAAAGCGTCACACCACACAAAACACACACGCCATGTACATTATATACAAGATGTCTATGCGTGAAAGGTTCAGGCATAGTACCTCTTCAGGTAGAACCCATTGTGGGGCTCACCCAAAGATATCCCATCATAGTCCTCTAGTTCGTAGGCTCCCTTCTCCAGAACACGTTTCACTATGTAGGGTCCGTGCCATATGGAATCGAACTTACCTGCCCCCAGCTTATCGTGTCTTTGGTCGTATGTCAGGAAAAATCACCTTAATTAAAGACATGGGGTTTGACCGACCCGTCATATTGTGCCTTGATGCGCTTCTTGTGTTCCTCGTTGGCAAGAGCAGCATCGCGGTGAGTCTCGTTAAGTTTTGCGAGGTAAAGGAATCGCTCTTCCTCGGTAGTGCTGTTTGGAAGAAGTTCGACTTCAAGTTTGAGAGATGGAATCTCGCACTCTATAGGTAGGACTACCTCCAATCCATAAAATAACTGGAATGGTGTAAATCCGGTGGCAGTCTTAAGGGAGGTCTGGTATGCCCATAGTGCAGAAAAGAGCATGTTGTGATAGTTAGACTTGTGCGTACCCACCATGCATTGAATCATGGTTTTCAAGACCTTGTTAATGGCCTCTACTTGTCCATTCGATTGCGGGTAGTAAGGTGTTGAGTTTTCATGAAGAAAACCCAATTTGGCACTCAGATCATCAACCATGTGGCTCTGAAAGTGAGATCCATGGCCAGTGACTATGGCTTGTGGAACTCCGAACCGTGAGATAACATGATTAAACATGAAGAGTGCGGCGGTTTTGCCATCGTCAGTGTACGTAGGCATAGCCTCGGCCCACTTTGTGAAGTAATCCACAGCTACTATGACATAACCATGCCCCCGGCCGAGTTAGGCTTATAGTGCATGAATTTAATGCCCCATTTTGCGAAGGGGCCAATGGAAATAATCGGGTGTAACGGGGCTGTGTGAGTGCACTTTTTCGTTTGAAAAATGCTGGCATGGGGGAAATTTCTTAACGGCCTCGATACAATCTTTAAAGATGGATGGCCAGTAATATCCCGCGTGTAGTATCTTATGGGCCGTAGCCATCCCAGAGAGATGACTGCCACAAGCCCCAGAGTGATAGTCATTTAAGACATGTTTAGCCTCCTCATGTGTTAGACAACGTCGAAGAATGGAATCGACACCATGACAATACAGGGTATCGCTAACGATCAAGTAGTACTTGGCGTGGTGGTGTATACAAAGATGGTCGTCATGAGACAGTTGGGGGTTGAAACGTTGGGTTTGAATATATAAGGTAATATCTCCATACCACGAGTCAGACGTGCTGATAAGAAACAATGATTCGTCTGGAAGAGAATCATTGGGCTCAGATCCTAAATCAACACGGGGAAGATCGCAAATGAGCTTGGCGAACACCAAAGACTTTATAGACTTGGCTTTCTTGAAGAGGAGGTCAAACTCCTGAAGTATCACGATCCAGCGTGAATACTTGCCCCCAAGTACTTGACATGTTAAAACGTGGTACATGGGGTTCGAGTCGTTGATAATGGTGGTGGTGCGGAGCAGTATGTAGTGACGAAACTTTTCGACGGAAATGACTACCCCGAGGGTGAGCTTCTCGACATGTGAATAACGAGTTTCAAAGTCAATACGACCCTTACTTAGGTAGTATATCACATGTTCCTGGGTGTTGCTGTCTTCTTGTACCAATACCATGGCAATCATGGTGGCAGAAACAACAAGATAAAAGATATAATCCTTGTAGTAATTGGGTGGTTGGAGCACAGGGGCATGCGTAATGGCATGTTTCAGACTATCGAAGGATTGTTGCGCTTGATCTTCCCATATGAACGAGACGTCCTTCTTGAGTATTCTCATATAACCCTGCATCTTTTGCACGAAATTACAGACAAAACACCGTAAGTAAGTTGCCTTCCCTTGCAAACTTTGAAGTTCTGTGATGTCAGTAGGAGGTGGGAGAGCAACGATGGCTTCCACCTTCAAGGGATCAATGAGGATCCCATCCTTTGAGACAATAAAACTGAGGAGGTGTCCAGAATCAATGCAGAAGGTACACTTGTGAGGGTTCAGGCAGATGTTATACCGCCTGCATCTGAGGAAAATGACCGTCAGATGATCAATGTGGTACTCACGCTGCCATGAATGGGCAGGTAGGTCATCAAGATAAGGTTCCACAAAGTCCTTCACATCATGAAAAGCATACGACATGGCCCGCTGAAATGTGGCACCAGCATTTTTGAGACCAAAAGGGAGCTTGCGATAAGCAAACGTGCCCCAAGGGAAGATGAAAATTGTCTTATGTTGGTCAGCCGGGTGGATCTCAATCTGGTTGTAACCGGAAAAGCCATCCATGAACGAGAAAATGACACTTTCGGCACAATTGTCTATGATCTAGTCGATGAAGGGAGTGGGATAGTTGTCCTTCGGACAAGCTTTATTCAAATCCCAATAATCAACACAGACACATATGGTGCCCTACTTCTTAGCTACAAGGATGACATTTGAGACCCATTTTATTAATGGAACAGGGTAAATGAAACCGTCCTTCAAGAGCTTTTCAATTTCTACCTTAATCGTCGCAGTTTTTTTAGGGTGTACCGATCGTAGCTTTTTCCAGGCTAGTTTAGCATCAGGATAGGTTTGAATTTCATGTGAAACTATAGCAGGGTCTATCCCGGGCATTTCCTCGTAGGTCCAAGCAAACACTTCTCGAAAATGTGTAAATAAGGTCGTGAACTAGTAATTTCTTTAGGGGAACACTTATGGCCTAAACGAATGTGTTCCACTACACCGGGAGTGATCGAGATGTCAGTCGGGATGGTGGCTTCAATGTTTTCCAAGTTTCCCTCAATGTTTGTATGACATGTGAGTATCGGGGACTGGGGGCAAGGGTAGACATCCGGTGTGAAAATAATGGTGATGCTATTCTCCACAGTATCCAATGGGGGAAGGAAAGACGACCGATGATGGAGGTCTTCCCACGAAGGGTCATCCCCACTCATGATCTCCATAATGGACTCGTCAGAATGAAAAGTCCGGAGTAGAGGATCGGGTAGGGACGATGTCCATTGCAGAGAACAGGATGTAGAGGCCACATCTAAGTGGTCCTCTGGTGCTGACTGGATAGCCTCGTAAGTGATTTCCGCGGGTGAAAGAGGCATGGAGTCTCCAATCAGGTTCATAGTGGCTTCATCATGTACAAGCCATTGATTGTTAGAGTTGGAAAAGGATTAAATCCCAGAGGAGATCATGTTCACCGTGGAAACATGATTGGGGGAATCTGAGGTTGGAAAAACACCCATAAGAGATGAGTCTTTTATGAGGCTGACCCCCACTCTCTCATATAGTTGCGAATATTTCCCAAGTAATGGGACATTATCACCAGGATGAGTAGCGGTGTCCGGTGTACAGAAGTTCACTTGGTCGACAGTGACAATTCGACCTTGGTGGGGGAATTGCACAATGCAGAAGACAGATGATGCGACCGCAGTCATGGAATAAAACCAATTACGCCCAAGTAGAAGATTATAATCCAAAGGGGTTGCGACTACTTCCACATTAATGGTTGCGGTATTACCCCCCAACTCGACTACTAAGGCCTGTAACAGCCCATGGGGTTGGAAACCATGACCATCGAATGCTATCAAGGTGGTGGGAGAATGGTTTAACTCAGGAGAACCAATGGCTCTCCAACACGATATCGACATAACCGAGGTAGAGGCACCTTTGTCCAAAACGGTACGATGGATTGTCTTCCCAACAATGTTCGTAGCAACTTGGAATGCAAGTTAGTGGGAAAACATTAGTTTAAAATACTCGAGACGAAACATGATGGTATTAGAGGAATCTGGATCAACCACGCCAACGACAGCGAGAAGATTCTTGCGCTGGACAGTTCTGCAAGACTTCTAGCATTGACATAGCACAAGGAGCTTATGCCAAGTCCTCTACAATATTGTAGTTTTGAGTTTCCCAAGCATTGGGATTGAAAACAGCTTTTCAAATCGTGCTCTTAGGCTGACGCAACACTGACTCTAAAGAAGGCTTCTCAATGGTGACAGAAGCGTGTGGTATGGTGACGTCAGGAATATAAGTGGAAGGTTTTTCAGTATTACTTCCAACGAGTTCCTTTTAAGGGACTGAGTCGTACAAGTGTGAACGTGTGTTCAAGCTAACAGTCTCACTACGCATCATGAGAACATGCACGGTGGAGGATGCCTCTCCATGGGAAGGAGAGGTTTGAGTGATCAGTTGTTGGTTCTGAGTGGGGAAGGGATCGTTGAGAACTATGGTAGTAGAGTTTTCTTTGAGAAACCTCTGCACTTCATCTCGGTGAGGACAGTCCTTGGAGAAATGGCCACCACTGCACAGTAAACAAGGATACTTCCACTTCCTCTTCTGTTTGGTGTCTTCGGGGGTGGGCTTGGGATCTTGCTGATTAGAAGATTTCTTAGGTTTTCCTTTGTTTTTATTCTTACCACCAGATTTCTGGGATGAAACTAATTGAATAGAATCCACCTCTTCGGTGGAGGCAAGAGTGGTTGACTTGGTGGTGTTGTTTCCAGCCTGTGGTGGGGATGGGGAAGAACCCTGGGGGTTCGATGATCCACCAGTTTGAGTAGAAGGCTGGGAGTTAAGGGAACCAATGATGTCGTCGGCATGAGGTCCCTTGGGTGGTTTCACAGGGTCATACGTAGGGCAGGGTGCGTTAGGAACAATTGCATACAACATGCCGGATTGAGCATAGACCAAGTCTAAGTAATGGGCACGTGCAATAGCTTGTTCCTCAGTGACGGCCCCTCCCATGGCCACATCTTGAGCTACGACAGGTAAGAGAGACTTTGTAAACCAGAAAGCGAAGAGTTGGTCTGGAATATGAGCCTTAATAAGATGTCGTCTCCTCCACCACTCATGGATATGATCTGAGATATCAGTGGAAGTGTTTTGATGGAGCGAGGTCAATAAGTCCATACCAATCTCATAGCAAATGGGAAACTAGAAATGGGTCAAAATTGACATAGCAAGAGAGCAGAAATATGGAAAAGATTTAGGTGGTAATTCAATATACCACTTAGTAGTTGGGCCAGTGAGAGTCCGTTGGAATAACCTAAGACGGATCGAGTCGTCCATCAAGGAGTTGGATGAACACCATAAGTGGTATGCCATCACATGATTTTTGGGATCCTCGCCAAGTTTTCCATCAAATTTGGGAATATCTGATGGTAGTTTCACCGGAATTGGTGGCCAATTATATCCGTGGAAGATGGGGTCATTAGTCAGACGAGACAGGTCGGGTAGGTCCAACGTAGCTAGAAAAGGCAGTTGTTGATTCAGCTATGGGTGCTGATAGTACTGATATGACATGTATGGACCAGTGGGACCTTACATCGACTGGTTGTAAGGTGTTCCTGGAGGAAACTGGCCGTAAGGGGGTATGTCGCTCGGACCGTATGTAGGTCCGCCACCATAATAAGGTGGTCCATTTCCATAGGGTGGGGGTCCACCACCACTAGCGTGGGGGTGGAGGTCATCGCCACCACCCGGGGGGGTGGAGGTCCACCGCCACCGCCAAGAGGGGTGGAGGTCCACTGCCACCACCGGGAGGGGGTGGGGGTACGTCACCACTACCGAAATAAGGTGGTCCTCCGCCACCTCCACTGTAGGTTGGTCCTCCACCACAGCCTTCGGAATAGGGTGGTCCTCCACCATAAGGTGGGGGTCCGCCGCCACCCGGGGGGGTATGTCCTCCGCCTTCGCCGAAAGGGGGAGGGCCTCCACCTTCGCTGCCAGGAGGGGGTGGGCCATTGTTTCCAAAATGAGGGACTTCACCGGAATTGAATGGGGGCCCGCCGCCTCTAGCGGGAGGTGGAGGGGGACCAAGCGGGGGTGGTGGTACTTGAGGGATGGTTGGTGAGGGTCTATTTTGTAAAACATTTTGGTGCCCCTGTAGAGTGTATGGATTTTCGAGATAAGGTATCCCGTAGAGTGCGTTTCTGGGATTGAATTATCCCAACACAGGGTTAAGATAACTTGGATATGCTTGAATCCATGGCGGTTGGTTCGAATGGGATGGTCCCCTAACATGAGATAATCCCATGGTGGATGCTCCAGTGGTAGGGAAGCTCCAGTGGAAGGATCGATGGGAAATCCTCCCATATTATGGTTAGGAGACGGGGGTTTCCCCCCAGCTGCAACGTGTTGACCACTAATCACTGGTTGACCCAACGTAGGTTGTTGATTATCTACAGTGGGATTAACATTACTCGTAAGTAAAGTAGGGGGTAAAGAGTATCATCCCCGTGATTTTTGGGGTGGGGGAGGAGTGGTTAATTTTCTCGTAGTAGTAAGAGGAGTGTTGGACTATTATCCTTCAACAAGTTGAGTCGTTTGAGGTGTAGAACTGGTCTCCTATCTAAGGGGTGTGCTTGCAAGAAGTGAGGGTTGACCAGGTTCATAAGTGGGCACATTGTGGATGGATGGTTCCGGAGAGTCATAAGATAATGTGCAAATCGGGATATGTCGATATGCAAGTAACGTCGGGTCTTCAACCCTTCATAAAATACTTTGTCTTCGAAATTCCTCACCCATGGCACGTAATCAATTCAAGCGATCACGAAAGGGTCTGAAAAGCTCGTCAGGGGTGGGCCAACTGGGTGGGGATGTAGTGGCAAAATGGGCCACTTGTTGACCTAGAGATGTTTCGCAAAAGGGTGAAACTGGACCAAATGCAACTAATACAGTGTTGTCCTGGGGGTCATTTAACCATTCCACCAATCCAGTCTCTCCCGGTAAAACGGGAGGGAGAGTTACATCTTGTGAAGTGGAATTTTCCTCCTCTTCACCCCTTGAGGGGTTAGAGGTGGGTGAATCTGGAGGGAACATGTGTGCCCCAATATTCAAAGTAGGTTTTTCTACTTCAGGTGACACGACCGTTACGTGTGGGTCCATTCTTACCTTCGAAATCACCTCCTGATTAAGGGGATATTTGGGTGGTAAGTTCAAAATCCTACAGGACCTTCTCCAAGGAAAGTCAGCCAGAGTGACTGAAACAGAGTTTCTCCTAGGTATAATCTAAACAAAAGAAAAGCAGTCCAGAAAAATCTACACAAACTAAGGCTGCAAGCAATCTTATGTGATAGGTGTGGATTCAAAAGTCTGGAACCTCACAGGATTTTCAAGGCTTCGCAACTTGCTATATACCGCAAGGTCCAACAGTAAAATGCGACAAGGAGGATTGGGACCGTACCCTTGCCTGAATACCCGACTACTTGGACGACACGTGCATAGTAATCTCCCCGAGTGCTTTTCTCGGTGTATTGCTCTGCCAAGACGGCCAAATGGTTAACTCAGTTGGTTTCAGGAATCCTAAGAGTGTCTCCCAATATACGTAATGTATCTGGGAGCTCAAATCCATTTTGGTGTTATCTAATGCACAACCGTATGACATGAGACCTTCCTATATACTACCGAGTATGTGAAACACCTTTCGATATACGCCAAGTATGTGAAGTGCCTTTCGATATACCCTAAGGTACGTGAAAGAGATTTTGATATACTAGTTGGTACGTGAAAGAGCTTCGATATACCAGTTGGTACGTGGAAGACTACAATACCCCCATGATGTAGTGCAGGCAAATAACGACAGCTGCCATGTTTTAAGATGCCGAAACATGTCTCTAACTTAACACACAAGTTACTAAAGATTTTACCCTAGTTATACCATTAATTTTATCTGGACGGTTAGGTGAATGCATGAGGTGAGTACATAAATGTAAGCATAATGCAAGCCCTAACTCCGTGAAAAATGCATTTTTCTTTCGATGAAATCTATGTATGGGAAGGAGAAATCTTTTTCCAAGTGGTTTTACCAAAACAACAAATCTGAATTCTACCAAATTTTATAATGAAAGTACTATTTTCGTTTTTCCGAGCAAAACATGAAAATCAACAAGCATCAAAACCAAATCTAAGCATTTTCTTTTGTCTTTTTCAATTTAGAATGAAACTAAAAATGATGAAAAAGAGAGAATTTCTATCTAGAGCACACTAGCTTTTCAAATTTCACTATGGCAACCTAAAAGCATGAAAATCGAAAGTACATATAACTTTTTCAAGCATGGAATCACTTTTGCAAAAAATTTGACTATGCTTTGGATTTTTCAAGAAAATGAATGGCTCATAGTTCGAGAAAAATACAAATGATAAACTCTTTTTCAAACTTTCAAAAAAGATCTATGATGAATTCCAATGCATGAACCAATTTCTACAACAATTCTCAAATGCACTTGAAAACGGTAAAAATGAAGTACTTTTAATTTTTTCAATGATATGTCAAGACTACAACTTGATAACAATAATGCTTTTAAGCGCGAATGGTTGAAAAGAAATATTATTTGCAGCACTCTAATTTTTCAAGAAAATGACAAGCACTCTAATGAATCGAAAACACACAAGACACTAAAAAAACAACCGGATGTAAGCAAAGCTAAATAACATGTGCAAAAGAGGTCCGGGATCTGATCCAATGCAAATACTAGATTAGGTGAGGAGAGGAGGGAATGCAAGGTCAAGTGGATGAAGGTGGGGGAGGCTAGAGTGTCCACCACTACCAAATCTCAAACTTGTCCAATAATGGAACCCAAAACCAATCCAAACAAATCCAACTACTACCAATGCAAAATCAAAAGATCTCTCGATGGAAAGTGCAGCACAGAGAAGGTCAGCGAATAAAACAAACTCAAAAGTTGGAGAGGAGATGACCCAAGCAAAAATCTTGACTACTCGGTGCAGCTTATGGTCAGGCTCAGAGCACCTATTGTAGGTGGAAAACAAGGGATCTGCGACGATGTCGCGAGATATCAGACTGAGCTGAGCGCCAATGGCGCAGGTTGCAGAGTAGTAAAATGCATCTGGGAGAAGGATGTTGCTCTGGATATACTACCTAGGTGCGACAGGCGAAATCCCAATGCAAAGATGGAAAAATCTCCAAAAATGAGCAATCAAAAGATTTGATAATCACACATACAGACTCAGAGGAAGTCAGTAGATTCTTTAGAGAGAAGATCTGGTGACGAAAGAGGCTCAGGAGGCAAATGAAATGGCTCGCAAAGAAATCAGATAAAATGACTTTCAAACTGAAAACTTAAAACAATGCATATTTCCCCAGTATGGTCGCCAAACTTGTTACCGGACAATCTACTGAAAGTGGACTTAAGGCGTGATCTCCCTAGTTCAATGTGAATCTAGAACAAGTAGGATAGAACATAGAACTGCTTTCCTAGATCTAGTTAAAGATTGAGTGATTAGATGTCTTACCTTTAGATTGTAGATCTTTCTCCTTGTTTGTTGCTCCAAGCTTCACGGTCGTCAGATCTCAGCTGCAAGATCTGTCAAGACATACAGAAACAATACAAGTAATAAAACATATTTAAATAGTAACAAATCTAAGTAAACGGTTAAGCAAGTAAACTACACAAACATTATCAACACAACAACATTTTGTGGAAAGAGTTTATATTACTGTATTAAAAGAGGGAAATACAAAGTAGAGAGATGATTACAACTAAGACTTAACTTTGCAATCCTCCTCCAACAATCCAAGCCAAAGCCTCCAAAGGAAGTATGAGTCTCCCAATAGATGAGTAGGGATCTCCTAAGCTAATTTCACCAGCATGCAAGTGCTATAGGCTTCCTCCCTTTGGAATGGGAAGGAGCTTCATATATATAGGACTAAGACGATAGGATAGGTTGAGATATAGTAGGAGAGGACTAAGGGATCCTCCCAAAGGTCTAGGGAACCGAATTCCAGCTCTCCTATAGGTTAGGGTTAGAGATCCACATCACACACCTTCAAGAAATGGCTTGAAGATGCCCTTTATCCATTTTAATTGACATCGTCATAGGCTATATTAGGACAACCTGCGTCGTTGCATGTTGCATAAGGATGACCTGCGACGACCTCACTAAGCCCTATGGAAATAGGTTAGTATCTCTTCTAGTTTGATTTCTTAGTCATGGGGAATTCAAGGAGGTTTACACTGAGTCTTAAGGTGGCAAGATTTAGGTGTAACAACACCACTAATATTTTCAGACCTTTCCTTTTGGGCGTTGGATTCTTTATTATCAGACCCTTCCTTGTCTAATACGATCCTTATATCCTCATATCATACTCTTATGGTCTTGCCGGCTATTTTCCCCACCCAACATGGGTCGTCTCCTTCAGGCGTCATGCCTATCCCCCTGATCGATCTTCTGGAGTCGTTTGCGGCATTGGTGGACAATCACCACCTATTATATATTCCCTCTTACTGTGAGATGGTGAAAAAAAATCCCATTCCTACCTTTTTCAAGAATTGGAAGGTGGTTCTGGAAATCTAAGGTCCGTTGGAGGATTCCTCGAACATAGTTCAACCTACTAAAACCTCCAAACACTTGAAGGGAGAAAGGTATGGTGGACTTGCCCCACATTTTTCCCCTTTGAAAACTCGAAGTGAGAGAAATGATAAGGGTTGTGATGTAAAGGTGAACTCGGTGGTGGAAGCTACCCAATGCACTCCTAATGAAACTCCCTCTCCAAATTCCAGGGTGCTTAGAGGCATTAAATCCCTTGCACGTGGTCGTAAATGAACTGTCTTTCTCTGAATATCAGGGGAGTAGGGGGCCTCCCCAAAAAATTATCCCTCAAGCATGTTATGCTCATTACAAATCCGGATGTGGTACTACTACAAGAAACTATGGTATGCGAGGCGAAGATAAGATCCTTTTTTCTCAAAATTAAGCCTAACTGGATGGTGTGCACGGTGAGTGAGTCTGGCCTATCGGGTGTCCTTTTAGCTTCTTGGAACCCATAGGTCCTATATGTAAATTATTTTAATGTTTTTGTGGGGATTCTTCTATCTGGCAAGTTGAAGGGTTTCGATAATGTTATCAATATTGTTAACTGTTACAACCCATACAATGATAGGGAGAATTTTTGGGCGAAGGTTTGCTCTGAACATCTGCTTGATTTGGAAAACTTGATCTTGGCAGGGGACTTCAACTTTACCTGGGGGGCTTCGGAGGTTTGGGGGCGTCATGCAAAGCTGGACCCTTTAGGGGATTTTTTTAGGAATCTATTTTCCACTAAAAAATTAGTGGATGTCGAGCCATTCCCATTCACACCCACCTGGACAAATGGAAGGCGGAATGAGGATCTTATTTCAAAATGACTGAATTGTTTTCTCATTTCTGAGAACTTACTGGATTTTATTTTTAAATTTAGATCTTGGGTACATCAGACCCGTATAAGTGATCATATTCCTATTATTTTCCAGTTTGACATCGAATTGGCCCATCAAAGATATCCTTTTAAATTCAATTCTACTTGGCTATCTGATCATAATTTCCGAAATGAGGTGGGGGCTATTTGGATAAATCTGGATGTATCAACTGAACTTTCTGAGATGGACAAATTGGTCTCAAAGTTGAGAATACTAAAGTTTTTTGCGGTGCAGTGGGAAAAGGAAAAAAAAAAGGAAATGGTATTGGATTTAGTCAATATTGAAACGGATTTGGGAGCTTTGACTGAAAAATCTGTTATTGGAAAGCTCAGCTCAAGGGAACTGGCTTCCTTATTAGTGCTTGAAGGGAGGAAATTGAAATATCTTCAGTTCCAGGAGGAATCATGGAGACTGAAAAGTCGTTCTTTATAGATCAAAGCGAGGGATCAAAACTCCAAATTTTTCCACAAATTCGTGGAAGCGCGTAGAGTTCAAAATACTATTTGGGATCTAAATGATGGAGATGGTCGATGAATTTCTGGTTGTTGTGACCTTCAAAAAGAAGCCAAAAAATATTTTCAGACAATCTACCAGGATCCAAAATCTGCCTCAATCATAGAACAATTTAAGGTGATCAGAGAATATCCAAGATTATACTCAGATGAGGATGGGGGATTATTTTTAAAGAAATTACTCTTCAGGAGATTGAAAAGGTGCTGAAAGGTTTTGCAAAGGACAAGAGCTCGGGTCTGGATGGTTGGACTGTTGAACTTTTCATTATTTTCTTTGATATTATGGGTCCAAACATAAGAGCGTCTGTGGAAGAGTCTCGTAGGATTGGAATGGTAACGGGGGTCATAAACTCAACTTTTATAGCTCTCATTCCAAAGTCATCACATCCGGAGGATTTCAGTGATTTCAGGCCAATTTTGCTATGTAACCTAATCTATAAAGTTATATAAAAAAATCATAGCGATTAGAATCAAGCCGGGCCTATCAAAATATATATATTTGGAGCAGTTTGGTTTTCTTGATGATAGACAAATTCTGGATGGTGTTGGAGTAGCACAAGAGGTCTTCCATAGTGCGAAGAAAAAGCATCAAAATTCACTTTTTCTTAAACTGGATCTTGTCAAGGCTTATGATAGGGTGGACTGGACCTTCCTACGTCTCATTCTGGTTTAGATTGGTTTACCCCGGGTGGTGGTAAAATGGATTATGGCATGTGTAACTTCTGTGAATTTTGTGGTGCTCATAAATGGTTTTCCATCGGATTTCTTTAAAAGTTCCAGGGGGATTCGGCAGGGATGCCCCCTTTCACCATTACTTTTTTTGTTGGTCATTGAGGGCCTGGGCAGGCTTAATCACATGTCAAAAAGGGAGGAAAACATACTTGGAATAAATGTTATTGCTCATGTATCTGTGACTTATACTCTTTTTGTTGATGATGTTATGCTTTTTGGGTCGGGTTCTCTTTCTGAATGGAAAAACTATAAAAAAAAATACTGGATCTTTTATGTCATGCTTCGGGGATGCTGGTGAGTTCTGAGAAATCATGGTTCTTAGAAAATAATGTGGATATTGACATCAAGCAGCAGATCAGTCAGTTTGTCCCTTACAAGTTCAAGGAGCTTTCTGTAGGTACCAAATATCTTGGCTTCTTCACCAAGCTAGTTAATTATCTTATCTGTGATTGCCTTTGGTTGTTAAAGCATTTTGATAAAAGAATTAATCATTGGTGCTGGCCCTAGCTCTCCCTAGGGGGTAGGCTCACTTTAGCAAAAATTTTGTTACAGAATCTAGCAGTATATTGGCTTTCTCTTTGCAAGATTCCTAAGGCAATTTTGAAGGGTAATCGTAGGCGAATTTTTTGTTTCATTTGGTCTGGTGGTGAGGCAAATCATAAGATACATCTGGTAAAATGGTAGGTTTTGGCTCTCCCATGGCACAAAGGTGGCTGGTCCTTAAAAAATATTGACAAATTTGCTACGACCCTCCAAGCAAAAAGTCTGTGGAGATCTATTTTTTTCAAATCAGCATGGAGTGATCTAATAAAAGGGAAATATTTAAAATCACTTTCTGTTGTCGATTGGTTTAGAAAAGGTAATCCTGGTACAAGAGGGCTGTCTAACATCTGGAATGGCTTAATGGGATCCTTTTCTATTATTTCTAAATGGCTTACTTGGTTTCCAGGGAATGGCCGCGGGCTACGTCTTGGAGAAGATCCCATTTTGGGTGGTCTGTTGAATTATAAAATATCACCGAATTTAATTAGGATTCTGAGATCTAAAGGTTACCATTCTTTAAGCCACTCGATGGTAGATCTTTCTGTTGGTGTGCAACGCTCTCCTTGGATCTCTGCACAATAGTTGGGTCTTGTTGGGAGCCTGGGGGATGAATGGACAAAATATGTTAAGGGACTGCAGAGATTAAATCTCACTTTGCTTGAGACTCCAGACAAGCTAGTTTGGTCTTGTAATGTCAATTTTGGGGTGTTCTCGGAAAAACTTGCTTATGATTCTCTTTGTTCGTTGGACAACTCTCAGTCCTAGTGGTGGTACACGAAGGTTTGGAAACTCTCAATTCCCCTTTAGTTACAATGTTTCATCTAGCTTGCTTTAAACAATAACATTTTAACTTGGGACAATCTTTGCCATTGGGGCTTTTGTGGCCCGGGAAGATGTCCTTTATGTTGTACTCAAGTGGAATCCATTGACAATCTTTTTTCAAGATGTCTTTTTTTAAGCGGTTATGGTTGGTGATCAGTAGCATAAGTGGTCAACAGCTCTATTAGCGTTCCCTTGATCTGGAGGATGGTTTGAGTCATTGGGTGAGCAATGTTTGAAAAGACTGGGAGGCCCTCCCTTGTTTTGTGTTCTGGGAAGTTTGGAGGGCGCGCAACTTCTGCATTTCTGAAGGATTGAAGCCTAATGTGTCAGTTCTTTGCTGTAGAGCTCTGACAGCCTTTAAGGAATATAATAACTTAGGGCCATTTCATGTTGGCTTGTGTCGCAGACATGCTCCACAAGCTCTCAGTGCAGATCAGTTTTACCCCTGTGGTTTTTATCACGGGGTGTCTCAGCTTGGTGGTGCCTCAAGTGGGGTTGGGGCTGTTCGTTTTCTTAGTGTTAATAGATTCTACAAGTTATGGTTGAATATGGGGGTGGCAACTAATTCACGTAGTGAAATTATTGCTCTATGGATGCTCCTTCGTTTTGCTTGTTTCAAAGAGGTTACATGTCTCCAGGTCAAGGGGGATTCGAAGGACATTATTATGTGGGAAAATGGTTCTTATTCTTTAAATGTGCTTTTGCTTACACATTGGATGCATGAGACTCGCTCTGCGATTGATCATTTTGAGCGTATCTCATTCAACCATGTTTATCGTGAATCCAATCAGCTGCTGGCAGATGAACTTTCAAAAAGGGCTTATCTTCTCTTGAGGGCATCATTTTTCGGGAGGATTGGAGTTTGATCAGTTGTTATCTTATGGCTTAGTGGATCATCTTCAGTTCTAGTCGGCTCCTTTACTTCTTCTTATGCATTATTTATTATATGAGGTTGTATTATCTTTTTTGTAGGTTGTTAGCTCTTCCTTGTGGCCAACGTCTTGTTGGGATTTTGGCAATTATTTCCTATCTTGTTTCTTGATCAGCGATGTGATTAACTTTTGTTGACGCTCAGAGGTTTTTTCATAGATGTTGGATGTTTGGTTTATTCCCAATGTTTTTTGTGGGTTATTTCAGCTTATGTATTGGATGTTTGGCCCCAGTTGTTTTTCATGATTATGTAATATTTGGACATATTGGTGCTTTAGATTCTCTTTTTCATTTTGAGCATGGTTTTGTGTTGCCTAACTATAAAGACATGTCACTCTATTTTAGACATTTATCAGAACGGCTGGTTATAACCTTAGTCAATGTATTCAGACTATACTATTTCCTCTTATTATTAGTATGCTATTTTTCTTTTTTGAAAAAAAAAAAACTGCTCCCAAAACCCTCAACTTCATTTTTTCCAATAATAAGAGGCAATTACCCATGATATAAAGCGCTACATTAGAAAGACTTCTTCTACCTACTTGAACCCACTAAAGATACTTGAAGGTTGAAATATCGCTAAATAAAAATAAGGGTTCACAATGAAATATGAATATTTTATATTACCAACTCGTTTTCAAAATAGTGATTTTGAAAACGAAATAAAATTGATTTGGTGATGGCCCTCGATAAATTATTTGCGAGTTTTAATAGCGTAAATATTTCCTGTCGGGATTTTCTCCATACAAGATTTATTGAGCTTTTTCTAGTATACACATTAATGATTTAAAATTTATTTTATTATATAAATTTATTTATATAAATAATAGATATAATTTTATTATTTAATAATTATTTGTATAATATTTTATATTTAAAATATTTTAATATGTAAGATAAAAACATATTTCAATTCTATAATCCCAATTATGGAGAAGTTGTAAATCTCTCATGCGGTTTTTGTCTTTCCAAATTATATTTAATTCAATTTTATTTTATTTTAATACGAAGAGTTGAAAAAAATAAATCAAAACTATTTTTAAATCAATTAATTAATTTTAATATAAAAATCAAAACCATTTTTAAATTAATTAATTAATTTTAATTTAAAATTAAAAATAAATAAATTAATAACCTTTAAATCAATTTTGATATATTTAATAAATATAAAAAATTAAAAAAAAAAGTTTTGTCTTTCAAAACTATGTTTGAACCAATTTTATTTTATTTTAATATGAATATGAAAAAAACCTATTTTTAAATTAATTAATTAATTTTAATTAAAAAATCAAAACTATTATTAAATTAATTAATCAAATTAATATAAAATTAAAATATCAATAAATTAAACTATCTTAAATTAATTTTGATATACTTTAATAAATATAAAGATTTAAAAAATAGAAGTCAAAATTTTCTTTTATAATGTTATGGATATGCTTATATTTACAAATTTGCCAAATATTATTTTATTAACATTTATTTCTTTTGAAGTGGGTTAAACGTTATACTATTTGGACTTGCTGAAAGCTTTAACAATTCTAATTGGATTTTTTCCAAAAAAGTTTTCCAAAAATAATACAAAACAATAAATATTCACCGTATACCATTTTTTTATTATCGTAAATGAATTTAATAAAGTTGCAATGTTGAATGGTAATTCCCTTTGAGGTGGCTCCTAACCTCAATCTCCAACCGCAAGAATTGAACAAGTCACCTCTGGTGACCACCTCCACAAATTTCAACTACCCTACCACTGTAGGCTTAAAACATTTAACTTATATTATTTATTTTTCATAATAATTTTTTTAATAAATATCTTTTATTAAAATTTATATAAAATAGTTTGTTTCATTTATATATTTTTTTTAAATAAAAAATCTATGATCTTTTTAGTCTCTGCCAAAGGCCAGGGTCTTCCCTAATTATATTCGATCCAGGTTGATTTAAGCAATAGTTTCAGTTAACTTATGTTCAATGTATCCTTTTAACCAAAGTTTCTAAATAATTTTCTATAAATTAATATAAAAAACCATATTTTCTGCAAACTTATTGGCTTATATTTTGAAGCGCAACGGCGGCGTGGGTATTGGGAATGGATCCCTCTCTTTGCATTCTTCAATGGACTTTAAGTGCATTCCATACACATGTTCACTGGAAAATGCTATCATTGACCAATACTTCTTCCAATTGTTGTGCATTTTTAAGGATTCGGGGAATAGTGATTTGTTAAAGCAACTGGAGATCGCTCGCCTATTCCCTGTTTTCTTCAATACTCAGGAAGCCTTGGATTTGGACAGGCAGTTACCTTAAAAGAAGTTGAAGATAGTTTAAAACTGTTTGCCAAAGATAAAAGTCCCGGGCCAGATGGCTAGATAGTGGAGTTGTTTCTTCACTTTTTTTATTTAATGGGTGAAGAAATCTTGGCGATGGTTGAATTCTCCAGAATCAATGGATTTATTTCAGGAGCTTTGAATTCAATTTTTGACTTTAATACCGAAGTGCAACAAACCTTCATCCTTTGGGGACTATAGGCCTATTGCATTATGTAATTTGATCTACAAGCTTATATCAAAGATTATAGCTGTGAGAATCAAACCTGGGTTGTCAAAGTTTATTTCTTCAAATCAATTTGGGTTTCTACACGACAGGTAGATTCTGGATGCAGTAGGCATTACTCAGGAGATAATTCATACTATAAAAATTCTGAACTCAAAAGATTTTCTACTAAAAATGGATCTTGAAAAGGCCTATGATCGGGTGGACTGGTGCTATCTCAGAATTCTCCTAGTTCAAATTGGTTTGTCTCCTCTAATACTGAGATGGATTATGTCGTGTGTTACTTCAACAAATATTGTCGTTCTTGTCAATGGGGTTCCATCAAGTTTCTTTAAGTGTTCCTGTGGGATTAGACAAGGCTGCCCACTGTCTCCAATTCTTTTTGTGCTGATAATTGATGGTTTAAGCAGAATTTTTCTTAAGGCAAATTTTGATGGTCTTATTAAGGGGATAAAACTTTCCAGAGAGATATCTATCTCTCATCTTCTATTTGTCGACGATGTACTTCTAGCTTGTGCAAATTCTATTGGTGAGTGGAGATGCTTCAGAGATTGTATATCTCTCTTTTGCTGTGCATCGGGTATGAAGGTAAGTGACAGGAAATCCATCCTGTTTCAGCATAATATGAATGATTTGCAAATTATGGAGTTACAGAATGTTCTTCCTTATAAAATCCAGGATTTAGTTGATGGTTTTCTATATTTGGGTTACTTCTTAAAGCCGAATAATTATAGAATTAAGGATTGGTCCTGGCTATTTAAGAAGATGGAATATAGAATTTAGTGCTGGACTAATTGTCTCTTATCTATTGGAGGCCATCTTATCCTGGTAAAAGCGGTTCTTACGAGCATCCCGATTTACTGGTTATCCCTATTCAAAATGCCCCTGTTCAAAATGCCTAGTTCGGTCCTGCTGAAATTAAAAAGACTATGTTCAAACTTTCTTTGGATAGGCGGATTAGAGCGTAAAGGTCTAATAATGGCAAGATGGGATTATATCACTACACCTGAAAAATGTGGCGGTTGGGGACTAAAAAATTTGGAAATTTTTGGTAAGGACTTGCATCTGAAGAGCTTATGGAGAGGTCTTTTTGGTTGCACTTTATGGTCTGAAGTTTTAAGGGTGAAGTATATAAAACAGGATATATTGGCATGGATAAAAAATCCAGTTAAGAAGACAAGGAATACCT
This sequence comes from Larix kaempferi, assembly GCA_027924585.1. Taxonomy (NCBI): domain Eukaryota; kingdom Viridiplantae; phylum Streptophyta; class Pinopsida; order Pinales; family Pinaceae; genus Larix; species Larix kaempferi. The sequence continues at coordinate 8,035,708 of BSBM01001051.1, forward strand.
CAGTGATCTGGAAAGGATTTATGCATGTTTTTAATTCGCTAGGCAATGATTTATCCTGGCAAGTAGGTACTGGTCGGCAAATCCAGGTTGGTGTTGATCGGATTTTGGGACTGGACGAGGAATACATGCTCTCAGCTGAAATATTGGAATATCTCAGAGATAGGGATTTTACTACTTTGGATCGAATGAGAAACTATGTCTCATTGCATGGCTCATCATATTGGTTAAAAGGAGCAGATTTGGGTCTTTTGGGTTGTTATGAAAGAGAGTGGGATAATTATTTCTCTCGTTTGGATTCTATTGGTTGCAGGTTTACCCTTCAATGTGATGTTTTGAAATGGGCTGGAAATCCTATCTCAGGTGAGGTTACAGCCAAAGCTGCATATAATTTTATTGTAAATTACAGAAATTATTGCCCTCAACAATGGTGGTTCAAGAAGCTGTGGAGTTGGAAGGTACCTGTTAAGCTTAAATGCTTTGGATGGTTTGCTTTTAAGGGAAAATTGAAAACTTGGGATGCTCTGGTTAGAATGGGGTGGATTGGACCGAATAGATGTTCCTTATGCAAATTTGATGCAGAATCCACTCAGCATATTCTGGTAAATTGCAGTTTTACTAGGGATATTTGGGAACAGGTTTGTGCTGGTTTGGGTATAAATTTGGAATGGGGATTGGAGTCTTTTGAGATTTCTTTCTTACATTGGTTTAGAAATTGCAGAACACACCCTGTGTTACCTCTTTTTATATCATGGGTAATTTGGTATATTAGGAACAAATCAGTTTTTGAAGATATGGACCCTTTGGTTCAGACTGGGGCTGATCGCATTCTCTCTCTTTATAAATCTATTTTTAAAGGGGAGAAACCGACAGTGGTCAAAAGGATTGGAGCCTTTGATCCTATCTTTAACTGCCCTGTGCTTTTCTTTGATGGTGCAGATCAAGATGGCATTTGTGTGGTGGGGGTTGCAATTTTTCTAAATGATTCTCATAATCTCTCACTCAAGATGAATTGTGGAATGGGATCAAATATGAAAGTTGAACTCATTGCTCTGTGGTGCATCTTAAAAGTGGCAAAGATATTTGGTATTGATGACTTGAAAATCTTTGGCGATTCCAGAGTTACAATTAAATGGGCACATGGTGTCTATGACCTTAAATTTTTATCACTCATACACTGGTGCCAAAGAACCAAAGCAACAATAAAAAATTCCATAACATTTGAGCATATTTATAGGCAACATAATCTTCTGGCAGATAAATTGTCAAAACAAGCACCGATGGGTGATATTGGGATTCTGTTTTGGAAGGAAACACTAAGCTCTCAGATTCTGAATCAAGGAGTTTTGAAATTTTTTGAGTAATTTTGTTGTTGTTAATTATAATGAACATTATGTCTTTTTGAAAAATTAAGAATTTTGATGTTCAGAGATTTGGCTGACTTCCTTCATGATGATCAGCAAATCTTTTTTTGTAAAGTTATGGCTTGAAGACTTTTGGGCAGCGATGTCTATATAAAGTCTTTTGAACATAAGCATAATTTCATGTACCTTTTGATTCGGCTGAATAACATTGGTATGCTTTTTTTTTGCTGGAAAAAAGGTTCTTCGATGGGCTTTAAGTGCATTCCACACGGGTGTTCGCTGGAAAATGCTAGCATTGACACTAATACTTCTTCCAACTGCTACTGCAGGTTCGTCAGACCATCCCATTAATTTCTCAGAGCATTTGGGGGTTGTCTCATTCATAATAATAAAGATTGAATCTAATCACATGGAAAACAACAATATTGTATTTGAACTATATAGAACATAAAGTGTTTGAAGATTAATTTATAGATTAATTGGTTCGTTAGAACTTCGAACATTAATTTGGAGATTGCTTTGGTCCTTCACAGCCATCGGCACCGCCAACTCATAGCATCTTCTTCTGGAATTCCCTTCTCGGGCGTTCTTTGCTTGATGTAAAGATTGCAAATATTGCCTTCAATCTTCATACTCCGAATTGAGATTCTATATCTGGAGGAGCCTCTTCCTGGGAGCCGAGATTCGAGATTTGGAGCAGCAACTTCTTCTTCGAACATCAACATCTTGTATCTGCATCTTATGAGCTTTGTGATTCTTCATTTTTTCTTATGTTATTGTCTATATTGAGATTCAGGTAACACCTATTTACCTGTTTGTAAATGTCATATTTTAGTTAATGTATTGTCAAATCTCATTTTGCATTGAATTCAATTAGACATTTTGCATTGAAGTAAATTATGCAGAGATATTGCATTTCATGTTTATATTGTAGGAAAAACTATTCATAACATTGTGTTTCATTGCATCTTTAAACGTAGAAATATAAATATTGATCTCATTAAAATCAATCCCTTCATTCCACCGCAGTTGCAGATTGTACCATGGAGAATTATTGGCTTCTAGCAGCAGGTAAAATTATGGTTTCGTCCTATTTCTGTATATCTTGTTGGCAGAGATTAATTCCTTCACCGCCACAAAAAGACAAACACCGCCCTGCTAAGTGGCTACCGAAACTCTGAGGAGTCATCCACTTCCACACCATTTTGATCTTGTCTTGCTGTCACAGTTTGAAAGGGGCAACACATCACATTAATTTCTGAAGAAGCAGTTGCAACCATCTGCCACAGTTCATCGAATGATTATTTAGGCTGAGTATCACATTGAGTTTTGAAGAGCCGTTTTTGAAGAGGCATTCACTGACATGTTCAGGATGATCAGAAATAAAGGAGCTGCTTGTTCACCGTTGCAGGACATCCAGCTCTGTTGCAGCCTGTCAAAGATTGAAGGGGCGTCTAGTGTTCCTGTTATAGTTCATGAAAGGGAAGAGAATTAATTAAATTCTGAATAGACAATTTTGGTTTAGATGTAGTGAAAGGTCAAGGTAATTAATGTGGCCGACTATATTTCTGATGTATATATACCTATGTAATTCTCATAGAAAGATATGGTGAGGAAAACAAATTCTGAGTTGAATGAAAACAGAGTTTCAACTCTGTACTTTTGATCCTATATTCCTCTCTGTCTTTAGGAGTTTGTAAAGTCATGGTTGAATGTTTAAATGAGGTTTTTTGCTTGAGCATGATAGTTTTTTGAGAGTTTATGATTGACTATGAAATGTTTAGTTTTGCTATAGCAAGTTAGATTTCAGAATTTGCTGAAACATGGTATAGAGATGTTAATTGTGTTTGATTGTTGAAACAAGGTATTAGTTAAATTTATGAACGTAGGGGTTATCAAAATATAGTTGAATCAGTCAGTTGAAACAGTCCTGTAGGTTACTGTTAAGTGAAACAGTCAACTGCCACTGTGTTGTAGATTGTTGTTAGCTGTAACAGTCAACTGCAACTCACCTGGAACTTAGCTGTAACAGTCCTGTAGATGATTGTTAGGTAAAACAGTCAGCTGTTACTGTCAGCTATGACTGTGTTGAAGATTACAGTGAGCTGTTATAGTGAGCTGTGACTGTCCTGTAGGTGAAATTTCTGAGTTTGAAAATCTGAGTGTGTTGCTGTGAGTTAATGCAACACCCCCCTGCCTTCCCTCAATTGGTATCAGAGCTGAGTGTCTATGATTTATGTTCGTTGGTTCTGTGCTCACTTCATGAATGAGCCATATGATTGTATGTTGAACCTTTTATGTTTTGTTTTGAGATCTTGCTGTTGAGTTTTACTCCAGCGCCCTCTTCCTGCTACGTAGAAATAGCATAAGTAAGTTCAATTGAGCTCTGTGTTGAAAGAGAGCTCTCGTGCTCCCTTAAGTAAAGGTTGAGTCATCATTTAGCAGCAGAAGTCTGAATCTGTTGTAGTTTGTGTAAAGAGAAGAAAGGGTTGTAGCCCATGGAAGAAGTTGACTCTATGTGTGTTCCCTCAAATAGAGGTTGAGAAATTGAAAGGAAGACATTCTTTCTGTTTGAGAGCTCCCATATAGTTTAATGGTAGAGCAGTTTGGTTCCCACTGTTTGGAAAAGTTTGTTTGGTTTGAGTTGAAGCCCTTACGAGTGAAAGAGGATTAAGAGGATGTATCCAAGTGAAAGAAATTTAAATTATGTGCAAGTGGTTATTTGAAGACAGAGACATGGGGAAAATCAGAAGGCTTAAACGAATGAAGAAGAATATTGTTAATGCAAAAGAAGTTGGTTTTTCCATAGCAGAGATATTAGGGGAAGCCATCGAGGAACCTGCTGAAGCAGAGGAAGTTCAAGAGAAGGTAGAGGATACTGAAGCAAATGAAGTTCAAGAAAAGTTAGAGGATGCATGGAGCAGCATCTATTATCCACCGCCATATTTCTCGGGTATAACATATGATTCTTGATTATTTAATATGAAAAATTTCTTGCATGATAGAGGTTTATGGTATTTAGTTGAGAATGGAGTTAAGAAACCCCAAGATGAGGCAAGAGATGCATTTTCCTTGTACTACATCCAGCAAGCTCTGGATGATAATATTTTTTATGTAATTGCTGAAGCAAACACAACTAGAGAATCCTGGGAAAGTTTCAAGAGAAAGTTTGATGTAAGAGGGAGATATATGGCTGAGTCACAGCCTATTAATATTTCAACATATAAGCTTGCAGAAGCAGCAAAAGATAGTCAAATTATTTGTGAATCTCACCGTTGTGTTGATATACCAGTGAATGAAAATGTTGTTGAAACTGAAGAAGAAGATGAGGCTATTGTATCTTGTGTAACAGCAACAGAATTTGAAGAAGTTGAAATTTCTATTGATAAAGATGTTGTGTTGATGTAGTTTTGAATTTAGAAGTCACTGAAGTGAATTGTGAAAATGATGGAATGGTTAACATGCAGAATGCTAATAAAAATGATAATTTCCTCAAGTGTGAGGATAACAAAGAAGAATTTGTGCAAGAAGAGTCTTTGTTGGACACGCCAATGAAGGTATTTAAATCATGTATTGAATCTGATGATTGTGGACATGTAGGTACAATGAATCAAGAAGACAAATATGAAGATGTTGTAGAAGTCGAAAGCCAAGTTGGGCTTGAAATAATTTACAGTAGTTATGTTGCAGAAAATGAAGAGTGTTGCACTGATCCATTTGGTGTGCATAACGCAGATGATAAAGCTGTTGGTGAAAAATACATTTCTGAAAATGATGTATCTGCTGATGGAAAAAGTGTTGGTGATGTTTTTGAAGAAGAATATGCAGCGATATTGAGTGGTGCAGATAAGGATAGAAAAGAGAATGATATGTTTTCTAATAATTTGTTTGTTAGTGATTGTGCAGGTACAAAAAAAGAAAATGATGAATTCTTGACTTGTAAGTCAAATATTGAAGGTGAAGTGACTGCCAGTGTAGCAGTTTGTTCTTTGAATATTCCAGCGATGTCTATTGCTGATGACAACGATGAAGAAGGTGCCAGTATTGGTAAAATTGCTCATGGAGAAGTAATGGTGAAAGATGATCATGATGATAGAATGAAGACTACCATATCAGTAGTATGTGAAGCAACATTAGAAGTTAAGAAAGATAAAGTGCACTGTGTTGAAGTGCTTGAACCTGTTTGTGAGTTTTTTGAAAATATTAATGATTTTAATTTTGTTGATGAATTTGATAAGATTGTTGAAGAATGCACAGAATTTGCAGCGATTGAAGCAGAAGGAATCTATAATGATGCTGAAAATAAAAAGGTTGATGATTTGGTGATTGCAGAAGCAATGATAGAAAAAGAGTTGCAAAATTTTGTATGTTCTGTTGTCGACAAAGCAACTGAAATAAAGAATGATGTCCTTGATGAAGAATTGAAAATTTTGGAAGAATGGCTTGAAAAGCCAAGATATGATGATAAAGAGGATAGTCTTGTTGCAGAAGCAGATATGAAGAAATTTGATTGCCTTGTTGCAGTAGCAAAGGCATATTTGAATGAAAAGATAGTGACAGCTCTCAGAGAAGAACAAAATGAAAGGAACCAATATGGTTCACAGTATGATAAATTATATAATGTTGACAAAATGTTTGAATGTGCAGATGAGAAACCAATCGAAGATGAAGAAGAATCCTTTGAAGATGATATTGTAAATGATGAATTAGATTTGAATGAAGAAAATTGCAGCGAAGATGGACTGGTTGAAGAATCAGTTGAAAAGGTATTCATGTCATGGCGTCCTGAAGAAATAAGGCATTATTATTAGTTAATGTGTTTACATAATGATATTGAACAGATTACTCTTGTTGAAGTCAAAGATGGCTTGTGGGATATTTGTATGCCAACGTTACCGTATTTAGATGAAAATATTTGGATTGAAGTCCTTGGCATAAAGGACATTAAAAATTTGAATGATGGTAAGCAAGTTGAAGAACGTGTTGTAGCTGAAGCTGATCATAATGAATTTGAGGAATCAAAGAAAACATTGAAGGTAAAGAAGAAAGTGAAGATGAAGCATCAAAAGCATTTTTGGTATAAAGTTTGGCGTTATAAGCCAAGTAATCATGAAGCTGAAGTTGAGAATGATGCAATTGAAATTATGAATAGTGATTGGTTTGTAAATTCCAAGAAGGTTGATAGAAATAGTCTTGGTGTTGAAGTAAAGGATGTAATATTATATTTTGAACAACCAGCTGAAGCTGAGAAGGACAAGTATTGTGGAGCTACCAAGCAAAAGAAGTCCAGATTAATAAGATATAAAGTCAAGCTGAAGAGATGGCTGAAGCCACAAGTGAAGCGCGAGCTGAAGAAGATCAAGGTGAAGATGAAAATAAAACAGAAAACAAAGTTTACATGTTTCAAAGTTTGGAGTCGAAAGAAAAAGAAATGCTCATGAAAGAGTTGAAGAAACGTTGCACTAGTATGTTGCAGCAAAGAATGTGAAACAAATTTTTGAGTTGTTTTGATACTGATGTAAGCCTTGCTGAGACTTTATACCAGCAGGCATTATAGTTGTTTTTGTTATGATTGTAAAGTTGTAGTTGTTTGAGTATGATGTATTTTGGGTGAAGTAATTAAGGGGGAGAATGTTGGCAGAGATTAATTCCTTCACCGCCACAAAAAGATAAACACCGCCCTGCTGAGTGGCTGCCGAAACTTTGAGGAGTCATCCACCGACACACCATTTTGATCTTGTCTTGCTGTCACAGTTTGAAAGGGGCAGCACATCACATTAATTTTTGAAGAAGCAGTTGCAGCCATCTGCCACAGTTCATCGAATTAATTATTTAGGTTGAGTATCACATTGAGTTTTGAAGAGGCGTTTTTGAAGAGGCGTTCACTGACATGTTCAGGATTATCAGAAATAAGGGAGCTATGTGTTCACTGTTGCAGGACATCCAGCTCTGTTGCAGCCTGTCAAAGATTGAAGGGGCGTCCAACGTTCCTGTTATAGTTCATGAAAGGGAAGAGAATTAATTAAATTCTGAACAGACAATTTTGGTTTAGAAGTAGTGAAAGGTCAAGGTAATTAATGTGGCCGACTATATTTCTGATGTATATATACCTATGTAATTCTCATAGAAAGATATGGTGAGGAAAACAAATTATGAGTTGAATGAAAACAGAGTTTCAACTCTGTACTTTTGATCCTATATTCCTCCCTGTCTTTAGGAGTTCGTAAACTCATGGTTGAATGTTTAAATGAGGTTTTTTGTTGTAGCATGATAGTTTTCTGAGAGTATATGATTAACTCTGAAATGTTTAGTTTTGCTGTAACAAGTTAGATTTCAGAATTTGCTGAAATAGAGTATAGAGATGTTAATTGTGTTTGATTGTTGAAACAGGGTATTAGTTAAATTTATGAATGCAGGGGTTATCAAAATATAGTTGAATCAGTCAGTTGAAACAGTCCTGTAGGTTACTGTTGAGTGAAACAGTCAACTGTGACTGTGTTGTAGATTGTTGTTAGCCATAACAGTCAGCTGCAGCTCACCTGGAACTTAGCTGTAACAGTCCTGTAGATGACTATTAGCTAAAACAGTCAGCTGTTATTGTCAGCTGTGACTGTGCTGAAGATTACAGTGAGTTGTGACTGTCTTGTAGGTGAAATTTGTGAGTTTGAAAATCTAAGTGTGTTGCTGTGAGTTAATGCAACACCCCCTACCTTCCCTCATATCTGACTGTGAATTTCTATGTTGTTTCCATTTTTCTCTTCGGGGTTGGACATAGATCACTTTGATATTAATTCCTTCATTTCACCGCAGTTGCAGTTTGCACCCTCGGGGGACTTATTTTCGTCATACATAAGTTTATGACTTCTTCCTATTTCACAGATCTATCTCCTATTGAACCTCACCTTGATATTGTTTAATGGGGTTGGACATAGTTTACATTGATATCATTCTCTTCAATCCACAACACTTGCAGTTTTCATCTGGAAAGTGAACGGGGTAATAGATCTCCCTAGCAAGTTATATGAATCACTCGGTAAATTTATGATATTTTCCCATTTCCGTGTCTCTTATTGAACCGCACTTGTCAATTTTTATCTTGTTTCTTAGCTTTTTCTCTTAGGGATTGGATGAAAATCATATTGATAACATTCTATTCATACCCTGCATTTTTCCTCATTCCTGGACTAGTGCTGATATTCTTATGCATCTTCTTATGGATAATACTCTCCTTAACATGTCATGCTTTGTGGAGAAGAACTAAATATGGTCTTAGTAGCTCTATTTCAATGGTGGAGAAATTCCTAAGCGAATATGCTTATGAAATGCCAACCCGATATTCATTCTCTCAACTCAAGAAGATCACAAACAACTTTGCAGAAAAGTTGGGAGAAGGAGGTTATTGTGTGGTCTATAAAGGTAAGATTTGGAACGACAATCTAGTTGTTGTTAAGCTCCTTGACAAACATAGGCACAACGAAGCTCAATTCCTGAATGAAGTGGCCACCATTGGACATGTTCACCATGTCAATTTGGTGAACATTTATAAGCCCAATTCCCTGAGAGTTCAACATCACTTTCATTTCTCAGCACTGCAAGTCTGCAACGTTACAGAAACCCGGTTACTGCCACAACAATTCTAGTTATGAATTTATAATGGGGATTGAATCCCATATACACTACAGGACTTATAGGAACTACTCCAAGAAACCAAAACAAGAATAGGAAATCAAAACACAGTAGAACAGTCAGCTCGTATAGAAAAAACAAACCGGTCTAATGAATGAAGTGCGCAGACTCTAAGACAGGCACGGTATTTGTCGAAACTAATACCCGTTCTTCATATTCCAATTATTTATCAAGCCGCCCATGTGTCAATCCCGCAATAGCTACAGGTCGCTGCTACACCACCGAATTTTTATCCCACATGCGTGCACGGAACGGAACAGGCTGCTCTGGGACACAATATCAAAGCCAGAAGACTCAGTTCGAGATAGAGGCAAGCAGACATATCGGCTTAGGCTCTTCTTCTTGTTTCTTTCCCGTTGTCTTTTCTTCTTTTGCTGTCGACGGCCTTGTCTTTGACGGCAACATGTCCGCCTCAGGCCTTTCTACGTGGCTTTCCTCTCCCGGAAATTAGGAAAGGGTTATCTAGCTTTAATTTTGTCGATTTTCAAAGTCTGCGTCGTTCCCAGCTAGTTTGAGTGGAGGTCCCGACTCCCGACGTGAGTCGTCGCTCGATCTCTTCTCTACGTTTCTTCAGTTTTATCTTATTTATTTATTTCTCGCCAACAGTGGGGCCGATTTTGTGGACGTGTCAATCTGCTGATTGCTGAAGTACGTAAAGAACAGTGGAAAGGAATAGAAGTTGGAGCGTTGGTGGTAAACTCTCTCCCATGTAAAGTGTCCAAAGCCAAATTCTATCTCGCATCGAAGGGTCGTTCCATGATTCCATCATGTATCGCACGTTTTCAATTCATCCAACGCAAAATTTAACGGAGACACTGAACAGGTGGGATGTGGAGGTGTCGTGAGATCGAAGGTATACCACCATGTTAATAATTGTTGGAATGGTCATTGTTGAGTGGCAATAGCTAAAATATATTTTCTATATTTGGATTCAAATCCCCATTATGACGTTGGTAAGGTAACAGGTCCATTGACTTTGAAAATGTTCATATTCTTTTTATGTTCAATGTATGTAGCGAGAATTGGTATCTACTTATTATATTCAATAATGACGTAGTTTAAAACGAAACAGATTGCATCTTTGTTGGTCATCGGGAATCGACGACGACGGCAACCACCTCCCTTCCATCGACACCTTCGACGAACTTTCTCTCGGTAAACGGGCAACGATATGACTCCTCCGGTGAGCAACGATCCGGCAACGGCCGAGTCAGTTCTGCATTGAAGTGGCCAATTCGCACAGGTGCCTAATTCGCAGAACCGAGTCGCCATTCCTCCAACTGCTCTGCATTTTTCATACAGAGCTACATCCCCTGCATTCTTCTCTGAACGCGGAGCCGGTTTAGGCCTTCTCCGTTCAACGCCCCGCACCCTGTTTTGCTCCCGTTAGACACTTGTTGGCTCCCGGAGGAAAACAGGGACAAGGTTCACTGGTTGCAACTACTGAAGGAGATTCGCAAGCGGAGCTGAAGGATATTCACAAGCCCAACTGAAGATCTCTTCATGGTTGCAATTGCAGGTATGTACTCTGAACTGCTAACCTATAAGGTGATGTGCTATTATTCATAATGTTCACTGTTGATTAACGTTTTTTAATCTACCGCACAATCTACCTCAAATTGCCAAAATATCCCATGGGAATGGAACCTTGGTGGATGGTGTTAAAATCCTTGCTCCCCACATATTAGTCCCAAGCCCATTGGGCGTTTATATTTGACTAACTTGGTAGCTCTAACACCATTACTAGAATCTGTCACGACGAACATTTCCTAGAAAGATCAAGTATATGCTTTCAGCATTAATGACAACAAAATTTCATAAGAGCCCATGTCTTTCAAAAAAGAATGAGTTTACTTCCTACCATTAGAAGACCCAAATGGGGGTCTCCTTTTTCCATTCTAAAACTCTAGTGAATAAAAGGTCAATCATCTCTATCACTGATTCCAAAGTGTCAACCACTAATGGATAGAAGCATCCATTTTGATTATGAAACTTCAACCTCTAACTCATACCAAGTTGTTTTTCTATGTAAGCTGCATGAGTAAATTGACCTCTATAAAACAACTAGCCATATAGAAAAATGACAATTCAAACTCATCACCACTTGACAAGGCCAAACACATGCTTATATACCCTAGAACCAAAACAGCTTCACAAGCTATGATTCCTCAAGTTTCTATTATCTCCTGCCCTTTTCCTCAATAGAGAAAACCATTCTAAGGCACCCATTATTAGGATGAGTTGTTTGATTTCTCCGTTCCATTTTCAATTTTTAGTTTGTATTGATCAAAAGGACTTATTCAATTTGACAAGTCTTCCCCAATATCTATTTTTTATAAAGTTGCTCTGTGCTTGCATTATCTAATATGTCAGATGTTTTCTTTAAGATTTTATGCCCTACAGAATTTATCTCAAAATGTATGTCAAAAGTTCTCATTCTACAATATGAGAATGGACCACAACAATTTTATATCTCTGTTGTAGTCGATGGAAAATAGGCAATTGATTTAAACCATCTATTTTTTTCAATACTTGTTTCTTGTGTATCTGTTTGAGACTATTTGGTACACGATGTATTTTGTTATTATTCAGCTAGTCCCTATTAGTCAGGGCCAAGGCAATAAAGGATTGAATTTATTTTAAAGGTTTCTTAATTAAAAATTGTGTTGTGAAAATCTTTGAAGAGGGCTTAGTGTTAGTTTTTCATCATTTAATTCAATATGATCTAGGGTCTTAACTGGGAGAACAACATGCACAACATATCACACATAAGATGCAAGAGACACAAAGCATTTTACTGGGGAAACCATAAAGGAGAAAACCCCGCAACTTCCTCAGAGATAGAATGAGCACCAATACAAAACCCCAAAACAAGAGATAGTCTCCTAACAACTTCTCCTCATCCACTTGTGCGCACTACTCCTCTCTCTCACTAATGCGAAGTGAGTGAGTGTGTGAATGAATAAATAGAGAGGTGCTCCTCTGTATTTATACTTTACCTTTACTTACCTTTTACTCTAATTGGGCTGACCTCCCTTAGGAGAGTCTAATAACCCACTACCACTTGACACTGGGCCGACCCCACTAGGGAAGTCTAATAACCTATGAGAGACACAACCTCGAGGTCTAATGCCCTGTCATACATGGGAGGATGGATCTCAATGACTTTACATGACCCAAGTACAATAATGACTTCTCCGACCCAGAGGAACAAACATCTCCGTCGGAGGTACAACAATAGAATACAAATGACAACACTTCTGATCGGAGGAATAAGACATCTCCGTTGGGGATACAATAAAGTACAGATATAATACATACAATATACAAGTGAATATCTTCTGAAGTTACAAATACATCAACACTCCCTCTTAACTAGGAAGGTATTCTCTTGACAAATGCATCAATACACATAGGTACAAGTCTTCAATACTGGAGCTAGATCATCGTCACTGTTGTTGTATTCGTCATCTCGATCACTGGTGTTATATCTCAATTCTTCTCGTCATAGGAAGTTCTACAGAGCCAACCCTTTTTCATGCTAGGTGTAGGCCTAACCTCCATGTAGGTCTTCATCATCTCTGCGAGTGGCTCGTCCAGTGGAATCTTCAGGGATGATTATGTGCATCTGCAAAACCTAAAAATAGCATCTCGGGACTGATTATGAGCTTACTGCTCAACCTATAAGATCTACCAGGGCTGATTACACATGACTAGGAAAAACCTTGAAAGAGCATCCTAGGAATGATTACAAGCTTACTGCTCAACCTATAGGATCTCCCATGGAGCTATTATATGCCAACAAGAAAAACCTCGAAAGAGTATCCCAGGACTGATTACAAGCTTCCTGCTCAACCTATAGGATCTCTCAATAATGATTGCATGCGAACAAGCAAAGCCTCGAAAGAGCATCCTAGGACTGATTACGATCTTCCTACTCAACTTATAGGATCTCCCAGGACTAATTACATGCTACTTCCCAACCTGCAAGATATCCACGACCATGGATCATCATACTGATGCTCATGATCATATTGATCATCATCATACATGGTGCATCAAACGGATGCACATCACACAACACTTACATCCACAACCATGGGAGGACCCTCCTGCCACCATGCTTGGAAAGCCTCCTGCATCTATGTCCCGTCACTTCCTCCTGGAAGTATCTTAAATTCGAAGAACACCAAGCCTCTCATTGAAGTACTCGAAATTCACCCTGGCTAGTGGCTTAGTCAACACATCTGCTATTTGCTCGTCCGTCGCAACATATAGGAGCCTTACTACTCCTCTCTGCACCATATCTCTGATATAGTGATACTTGATCTCAATGTGCTTTGACTTGTCATGGAACACCGGGTTCTCAGACAACTTCACACTGCTCTGGTTGTCACAGAAGATACAAGTAGCATTCAACTGGAGATCAAACAAATCAGACAATAGCTTCCTTAGCCATACTGCCTCACAACTAGCCGAACAAGTTGCGACATACTCTGTTTCGGCTGTACTCAGTGCTATGCAAGATTGCTTCTTGCTGAACCAAGAGATCACACCTGATCTCATACTGAAGAAATACCCCGAAGTGCTCTTCCTATCTGCAACACTCCCTTCCCAATCTGAATCAACATAACCCTCCAAGTTAACCTTTGATTCGCATCATACTTGAGCTCATAATCAATCGTACCCTTCAGGTACCTCAGAATATGCTTTACAGCAATCAAGTGAACATGTTTAGGATCCATCAGGAACTGGCTCAATGTGTTCACAACAAAGCAAATATCTGGTCTCGTGTTCGTCAAGTATATCAAGGACCCAACCATCTGATGATACATCGTGGCATCAACCAACTCTGATGAAGCATCACACAATAGCTTCATGTTCGATGCCATAGGTGTGACCATGGCCTTGCAGTCCATCATCCCGAACCGCTTCAAGATCTCTACTGCATACTTCCCTTGTCCAAGGAAGATTCCATTTGCACTCTGCCACACCTCCATGTGTAGAAAGTAATGCATTGCACCCAATTCCTTCATCTTGAACTCGGCAGCAAGCTTCCTCTTCGTATCAACAATCAACCCATCCTCTCCTGTCACAAACAGGTCATCTACATACAGTAGGAGTATCATTGGATTGCCTTCCTCAACTTTGTAGTAAAGGTTGGAATCCGCTTTACTCTTGGTAAAGCCCAAACTGGACAGGAAGCTGTCAATCCTGCCGTACCAAGTCCTGGGTGCTTGTTTCAAACCGTACAAGGCTTTCTTCAATCTGCACACATATGACTCCCTGTCATGTGTCTCAAAACCGAGTAGCTACTCCACATACACTTCCTCTTCGACTACACCATTCAAGAAGGCTGTCTTGACATCCATCTGGTGTATCTTCCACTTCATCATTGCAGCCAGAGCAAGTACTATTCTAATGGAAGTGTATCTGGCTACAGTGTTAGATTTTTAGCATTAATTCAACATACTCTTAGATCTTTACTGAGAGAATAACATGTACAGCATATCAAACATATCAAGCATAACAAGCAATCACATAAGACAATGGACACATAGAGTTTCACTGGGGAAAACCATAAAGGTGAAAATCCCCACAACTTCCTCAGAGATAGAAAGAGCAATGATACAACCCAAGTACAAGAGATAGTCTTCTACTAGCAGCTACTCCTCCTTCCTCACTAGTGCGCCACTTTCCGAGTAGTGTAGAAGTGAATAATGAAGTGATCAAATATAGTGCCTCCCGCACTCTATTTATACATGACCTGACTTTCGTAATAAACTAGCAGGGCCGACTTGTCTAACTCAGTCTAATAACCCATGGTAATACTAATCAGGGCCGACCCCACACTTGGTGGTCTAATAACCCATCACATGCAAGTTGCGACACTTGCAACACTTGTCAATACAAATGACGACACTTCCGTATAGAGGAATAATACCATCTCTATAGGAGTACAATATACATAGGTGAAATACATTCCGAAGTTACATATACATCAACACTCCCTCTTAACTAGGAAGGTATTTCTCGACACAGATATGCTAGCACAAGTCTTCTTCTCTGGATCATCGTCACTGGATCATCGTCATCGAATCATCATCATCGTCATCGTCACTACTGATACTATCTCAATCAATCTCCAATCTACTCGTCATAGGAAGTTCTACAGAACCAGTCCTTTTTCATACTGGATGTAGGCCCACCACCTGCAGGTCTTAATCATCTACATAGGAAACCCTTTTTCATGTTGGATGTAGGCCTAGCCTCCATGTAGGTCTTCAACATCTCTACGAGCAAGCCATCAAGTAGGTACACCTTAGGACTGATTACACTGCCTCTGCAAAACCTACAAGATCTCCTAGGACTGATTACATTACCTCTGCAAAACCTGCAAGATCTCCCAGGACTGATGACATTGCCTCTGCAAAACCTGCAAGAGCATCTCAAGACTGATCATATGCCTCTGCAAAACCTATGTACCATACTGTCACATCATCGTCTTTAGATCACCATCATCGTCCACGAAGCACAACCCAGATGCACATCACACAACACTTACACCACCGACATGGGAGACCACATCTATCACCATTTGGAGAAGGCTCAACACTTACATCACGACCATGGGAGGACTCTCCTACCACCATGTAACCATGGGAGGAACTACCTTCCACCATGTTGGAAAGGCTCACTCAGCCCTTACATCTCACCATGGGAGAACACATCTATCACCATGTGAGAATGGCCCCAACCCTTACATTTCACCATGGGAGAACACATCTATCACCATGTGAAAATGGCCCAGCCCTTACATTTCAGCATAGGAGAACACATCTATCACTATCTGATAATGGTGGCCCCAGCCCTTACATCTCAGCATAGGAGAACACATCTATCACTATCTAAGAATGGCTCCAGCACTTACATCTCACCATGGGAGAACACATCTATCACCATATGAGAAGGGCTCATGTGCATCTGTGTCTCTGGACTCATCACTTCCCCTTGGAAGGATTCTCGATCTGAAGTACACCAAGTCTCCCTCTGAAGTATTCAAACTTCACTCTAGCTAGCGGCTTGGTCAACACATCGGCTATCTGCTCATCCGTCGCAACATACAGGAGCTTCACTACTCCTCTCTGCACCATATCCCTGATATAGTGGAACTTGATCTCAATGTGCTTCGACTTGTCATGGAACATCGAGTTCTCCGACAACTTCACACAACTCTGGTTGTCGCAATATATACAAGTAGCACTCAACTGGAGATCAAACAAATCAGACAGTAGCTTCCTAAGCCATACTGCCTCACAACTAACCGAACAAGCTGCAACATACTTTCCTTCGGCTGTACTCAGTGCCACACAGGATTTCTTCCTGTTAAACCAAGAGATCATACCGGATCCCATACTAAAGCAACACCCCGAAGTGCTCTTCCGATCAATGGCACTGCCTGCCCAATCCGAATCAACATAACCCTCCAGGTTAAACTTTTGATTCGCCTCATCCTTGAGCCCATAGTCAACTGTACCCTTCAGGTACCTCAGAATATGCGTTGCAGCTATCAAGTGAACATGTCTCGGATCTGTCAAGTATTGGCTCAAGGTGTTCACCGCAAAACAAATATCTGGTCTCGTATTCGTCAGGTACATCAAGGACCCAATCATATGACAATACATCGTAGAATCAACCATCTCAGATGAATCATTACACAGAAGCTTCAGGTTCGATTCCATAGGTGTGGCCATGGCCTTGCAGTCCATCATCCCAAACCTCTTTAGGATCTCTACTGCATACTTCCCTTGTCCAAGGAAGATTCCATCTGCACTCTGCCATACATCCATACCAAGAAAATAGTGCATCATACCCAAGTCCTTCATCTCGAACTCGGCAACAATCTTCCTCTTCGTGTCGCAATCAATCTATCATCACCTATTACAAACAAGTCATCCACATACAATAGTAGTATCACTGGATTGCCTTCTTCAACCTTGTAGTAAAGGTTGGAATCTGCTTTACTCTTGGTAAAGCCCAAACTAGATAGGAAGCTATCTATCCTGCCATACCAGGTCCTGGGTGCCTATTTCAAACCATATAGGTCTTTCTTCAGTTTGCACACATGTGACCCTCGGTCATGTGTCTCAAACCCGAGTGGCTGCTCCACATACACTTCCTCTTCAACTACACCATTCAATAAAGTTGTCTTGACATCCATCTGGTGTACCTTCCATTTCATCACTGTAGCCAAAGCAAGTACTGATCTAATGGAAGTGTATCTGGCCACAGGAGCAAAATTTTCTTCATAATCAATCCCTTCTTTCTGGGAGAAGCCACGATCTACAAACCTAGCTTTGTATTTCTCTATGCTACCATCTGCAACATGCTTGATCTTATAGATCCACTTGGAAGTCACAACAGACTTCCCATTTGGTCTTGGGACCACATCCCAAACATCATTCTTCATGATCAACTGGTATTCCTCGACCATGGCATCATTCCATTCTTTCTTTTCCGTTGCTTCTTCATAACTGGAAGGTTCTTTGTTCATGATATCACAGAGTAAGACAACATAGTTGGTGTGTGATCTTGTCCTTTTCCTTTCTCTGTGTTCCTCTTATAGAATTCCAAACCTTTCTACATCTTGAATAAGTTCTCTAGCCAATGCCGGTTTCCTCTTGTGAGAGTTCTTTTCACGAGGTGTATCTACAGGTTGTTATGGATCTTTCATCTCACGATCTTCTTCAGGAATTGCTTCATTCATTGTAGTGTCTTGTGTTCTGGATATTATGGGTTCTTCATTGTCTTCAACAGGTGTCTTTCTCGATTTGACGTATGCTGATTCTTCATCAAATGTTACATCCCGACTGATATCAATCTTCTTGAATCCTGGGAAGTAGATTCTGTAAACCTTTGAGCTTTCACTATAACCCACGAATATGCCCTTCTTTTCTGGAGGATCTAAATTTGTCCTCTTTTCTTTTGGGATGTGAGTGTATACTGGACAACCAAATGTGCTGAGATGGCTAACTTCTGTTTTCTTACCAGTGAACACTTCTTCTGGTGTTTTGATGCCAAGTATCTTATGAGGTGTTTTGTTATGTACATATACAGTTGTCCTGGCTGCTTCAGCCCATAAGTGCATAGGTACATCTTGGTCATGAAGCATTTCCCTAGCTGCTTCCATGATTGTTCTATTCTTCCTTTCGGAAACCCCATTCTGTTGTGGATTGTAAGGAGTAGTCAACTCCCTCTTAATCCCTGAATCACTGCATAGCTTCTTGAAGTCTCCTGAAGTGAATTCTCTGCCATTGTCGGATATGAAGATCTTGATCTTCATGTTAGTTTGGTTTTCTATCAAGGCTTTGAATTCCTTGAACTTGTCAAACACTTCATCTTTGTTCTTCAAGAAGTAAACCCAAGTCTTCCTAGAGAAATCATCCATGAAGGAAACATAGTATACATACTCACTCAGAGAACTGGATGACATTGGACTGCATACATCAGAGTGGATGATTTCCAAGATTCCTTTTTCCTTGCTTTCACTGCTTGGAAATGTCTTCTTTGTATTCTTCCCCTTTGCACAACCTTTGCAAATGCCTTCATATTTTGTCTGGATTTCAGGAAGACCTTCCACTACTTTGCTTGCAATTGGAAGTGCCCTATAGTGCATGTGTGCAAGCCTTCTATGCCAAAGGTCACTTGGCTCTACTGAGTCATGGACCAAGGCTTGTTCTTGTTGGCCCTTCAATTTGTATAATCGTCCCTCTTGCTCTTCAATCACCACTGCATCATCTATAGTCTTACTCTTTTGCCACATTAGGACTTGGCCATCTACAAATGCAACCCTCATGCCTTTTGCATCTAATGAAGATATGGAGAGTAGATTCTTCTTGAGACCTGGAACATATAGTACATCTTTCATCTTCATAGACTTTCCAGATTCTAGTTTATAGGAGGATTCACCACTTCCTTTTATTGGATATTGGTAATCATCCCCAAGTTTCACCTTGTGGGGTGATTCATGTTCAGATAGGTTCATAAAGGATTCCTTGAATCCTGTCATGTGTTTGGAAGACCCATTATCTATAAGCCAATCATTACTTCCACGAGTAATAGTTCTAATGAGAGTAGAAATCAAAACATATTCTTCATCACTTGAAGAATCTTCACTTTCTTCCCTAGCTCTCTTCCTGGGAGGTTCATCATCCTCTATAGTATGAGCATGATGTTTTCTTTTGATGTTCTTCTTCCTTTTGTGAGAGCCATCTTTATTGTTTCTAGGACAATCTATGGCATAGTGTCCCTTTTCATCACATGTAAAGCATCGAGCATTTGATATGTTTCTTTGAGATCTGAAGTTGCCCCTTTGATTTTGATGGTGATGCTTTTATTTCTTACTGTGGTGATGTCCTTTCTTATCATCATGTCTTTTGGAGTGTGTTGTGAGATCTTGGTCTTCATTCTCCATCTTTTCTTCTTGAGCTACAATTCGAGCTTCTTCCTGTGAGCATTCTTCCCATAGTCTATTGAAAGTGATAAGTTTCCTCCTAGCACAAATTCCTTGGATGAAGTAATCCCATGACCTAGGAAGGCCATTAAGAGTGGTCATTACCACTTCTCCATTCTCTATATATTCTCCCAAAGCTTCAAGTTGTTATTTTATCTCGGAGACCCTTGAGAAATAAGACTACATAGTTTCCGCATTCTGGATCTTGATATTCTTTAGTTGATTCCTCAAGTTCATCTTTCGATTTATGTTCTTCCCTTCAAATAGCTTGGTCAAAGAATCAAACATCTCCTTAGGTGTCTTCAGAGATGACACATGTGGGATGAGATGATCTTTGATAGAATCAACAATTATCCTCTTTTCCTTGACCAAGTTCTTCTTGTGTAAGGCCTTAGCCTCTTCTTCCTCTGGGGGGACAGGGACCTCTTCACTTATGTAAGTGTCCAACTAATTCTCTTCTAGGATTAACCCAATCCTATACTTCCATGTTCAGAAGTTATCAGCCCCTTCAAGCTTATCCTCAAGCTTGGTGTGGTGAGACATCTTAAAGAGTACTTCAAATGGAAATAGAAGAGATTTAGATCTTGCCACTTGATTTGCTGAAAACTGGATCTGGTGTCGGATTAGGG
Organism: Larix kaempferi; assembly: GCA_027924585.1. Taxonomy (NCBI): domain Eukaryota; kingdom Viridiplantae; phylum Streptophyta; class Pinopsida; order Pinales; family Pinaceae; genus Larix; species Larix kaempferi. The sequence goes on from BSBM01001051.1 coordinate 8,055,897, forward strand.
TTTGTCAGAGAAACCCTAAAAATGCAAACTTTTAATTTCAAACTTCTGAAAGGATAAAAAGATGTGCCTTGATGATCTGATCAACCTGGTATACTCAGAATTTGAAAACTGCAAAGTTTCACCCTTCAGAAATGCCTTTTAGTCTTCCCGGATTCACTAAGGAGGACCCTGAATTAGGGTTTGAGTTTCCCAGAGCTTCACCCAACCAAAAAGTTCGATCCAAATATCTAAACTTCGATTTTTCCAAGGAGCTTCCAGCTATTGTCTCAGATTTTCGAAATTCCTATTTTTGTGGAAACCCTAATTTTTAGGGCCAAAAAATGAAAGTGCCCAGAATTGAATTCTGATTGGACAGAAAGATGAACCTTGCTGATTAGAGTCAATCTACCTTACTGCCTTCCCGAAAATCTGTGGAGAGAAACCCAATAAACAAGAAACCCTAGTTTCTGCAACTGCACAGTGTCTTCTTCTCAGGTTAGCTTTGATACCATGTTAGATTTTGAGCATTAATTCAATATACTCTAGAATCTTTACTGAGAGAATAACATGTACAACATATCAAACATATCAAGCATAACAAGCAATCACATAAGACAATGGACACACATAGTTTCATTGGGGAAAACCATAAAGGTGAAAAACCCCACAACTTCCTCGGAGATAGAAAGAGCAATAATACAACCCAAGTACAAGAGACAATCTTCTACTAGCAACTACTCCTCCTTCCTCACTAGTGCGCCACTTTCTGAGTAGTGTAGAAGTGAATAATGAAGTGATCAAATAGAGTGCCTCCCGCACTCTATTTATACATAACATGACTTGCCTAATAAACTAGCAGGGTCGACTTGTCTAACTCAGTCTAATAACCCATGGTAATACTAATCAGGGTCGACCCCACACTTGGTGGTCTAATAACCCATCACATGCAAGTTGCGACACTTGTCAATACAAATGACAACACTTCCGTATAGAGGAATAATACCATCTCTATAGGAGTACAATATACATAGGTGAAATACATTCCAAAGTTACATATACACCAACATACAGGTGCAAAAGTTTCTTCATAATCTATCCCTTCTTTTTGGGAGAAGCCACGAGCCACAAACCTTGCCTTGTATTTATCTATGCTACCATCTGCAACATGCTTGATCTTGTAGATCCATTTAGAAGTCACCATAGACTTCCCTTCTGGTCTCGGGACCACATCCCAGACATCATGATCGACTGGTACTCCTTGATCATGGCATCCTTCCATTACTGCAACCCTAATTATGGGAACTTCAGATTCTTCAATATCTTCGAAAGGTAGTTTTCTTGAACTTCGTGGTTGGAACAAATGTCGTTGTCCTTTTTCTGTAGGTGATTGTACATGATATTTCCTACAAGTCAAATTCAATTGCACGATTAGAAACATCTCATAGTTTTCAGAACAAATTCTTACGCATAAAGACATATGTCATACAGTCATGCAATTATCTTAGCCAATGCTTAAATACAACATTTATCCGTATCCCGTAACTTTATAGATGCCTTCCATCTCTACTAGAACATTGTTAAGAGTGCACAACTCCCAACATGTCAGCAAATAGGTTTCATTCTAGATAAGTAGCAATGGAATGTTCTATAGTACCATAGGCCACTTACCCATTACTTGCATATTAGTAGTATCTTGTTCATTAATGCAATTTTTCTAATATGCATAATATATATCCTAAATCTAGGAACATAAGTATGTACATGACTGAACAACATCATTTAAGTAATCATATATACAAGAAATGACAATTCAAATACTTATCTTTGTTTGGTTGTTGGGTGGAATCCCTCTTGATCTTTGCTTCCTAGATTATCTGTCCTTGAACTTATATCCATCCTGGACCACTATGAATGCTTAAGTGTGCACTAGTGTCATCATTGTGTCATCCTCAAGATCTCATACATAATCATACATTCATTAGTATAATATCAATACATTATGATTCTAAATAATCTTAAACATGTATGGTCATGATCATTTCATACACAGGTAATTTATCACAAGCGTTAGCATTCAAGGTTTCAGGGAGTACTTCTTTTATTCATGCATATTCTTATTTGACCATTGGACACTTCTAGTTTGTCATATCATTAATCAAACTAAGAAGCATAAGATGCATAAACCCATGATTACTCAAACTTATAACTTCGTGAATAATCATTATCAATCATACAAAAGTATACTTATATGAGATCCTAACACAAGGTAGGATTCTAACTTGATATAGGAAAAACATACCTGGATTATCATGTTTGCGGGTTATGTCTAACATACCCAAATAATGTCTTCTTTGTTCTCTTCAATGATTTAGAGACCTTGTGCTAGTAACCTGCATATCTCATATGTTAAGCATTGTAGAACCAAATTATACATACCTTGTAAGTAGAGATTCTATGTGATCAATGGCTATGGATGAGTCTTTATCTTCATGTCACCATGGACATATGTTCTTGATCTAGAATTTGATTTGTATTTCTTGATGTACCTTTCATGTTAGCGGACAACATCATCCTCATACAACACCACAGTGCATTAGTACAATCATAAGTGTCATAACCCTAATCAATGAATGTCTTATATCATTCACATGCCTTCATATTTTTTCTAAGGTGATAAGACAAGCCTAAAATTAATCAAGATTGTACTAACCTCAATAATATGAAGACAAACTTAATCATGAACAGATTTCAAAACATACATGTATCTCCTCAAGTCATACCTATCGGGATTGCTTGTAGTCTTCTTATGTAAGGCTTTAGTCTCATCTCCCTCTGGAACTGGAACTTCTTCACTTATGTAGGTGTCCAATTCATTCTCTTCTAGGATTAACCCAATCCTATACACTTTGATTTGTTGAAACTGGATCTTGAGCTGGCTAGAGTTTGACAGAGAAACCCTAAAAATCCAAAATTGGAATTTCAAACTTCTGTATGGACAGGGAGATGCATTTGACTGAGGCAAGCAAGTTGGTGTGATCATATTTTGAAAACTTCAAAAATTGACCCTTCAAAATGACCTACGAATTTTGGATCTGCAACTTCTGTCAAAATCTGGTTTTCTGGTTTTATGCTTTTTTTCTAATCTAAAAAACCCAACTAGGGTTTGATAGATCCCAGGGTTCTACCCAACCAAAAACTTCGATATTGGTCTCTAAATTTTGATTTTGCTGAGGAGAGAAATCCTATGCCGAGAGCACTCCAAAATTCCACTTCTTTCAAAAGCCCTAATTTCTTGCAGCAGTGACAAGCCAAAAATGAAAATGCTCAGAATCCAATTCTGTTTTGACAGAAATATATGCCACATTATTTCTGGTGCATCTCTGAAATTTCGGATCCTTAGGGTCTGAAACTTCGGCCTGTGGTATACTAACCTGTCATATTTCCAACCCCACAAATCTGAGCTCTAATGGATTCTCCATGAGAGAGATATGCTAAGTGTTGCAACATGACCTGTTTATGGGATGAAATGGCATAGCAAACTTGTACGGAGTGCCACGTGTCACTGTTTCAACTTCGGCCTCTGAAAATCGAACCTGTGAAACTACAGTCCGTTCCCTAACTATCACTTTTTACGAAATTCCATTTGGACCTTTCTAGCCCAAGATATTACCTCTATGCCTAGGTCACCTGTTTAGGGATGCATTCTGGAAGAGGCAAAAACCCTAACCTATACAGATCATATCTCACAAAGAACATCGAATCTGAGGCTGAAATTTTTACACAGGGTACATCTGTGTCTGATATTCGGCCTGTAAAAAATTTGGACCCTGAACCTTCGCCAAAACGGATTTATAGTGAAATATCCACGATGACTAATTTTTACTATATCAAGCCCAAACTTCCAATTTGTCGCAAGTGCAACAATTGTCGTAAATGCCACAATGCCTTCCTTCAAGCTAGCTCTGATACCATGTTAGTTTTTCATCATTTAATTCAATATGATCTAGGATCTTAACTGAGAGAACAACATGTACAACATATCAAACATAAGAGACAAGAGACAAGAGACACAAAGCATTTCACTGGGGAAACCATAAAGGAGAAAACCCCGCAACTTCCTCAGAGACAGAATGAGCACCAATACAAAACCCCAAAATAAGAGATAGTCTCCTAGCAGATTCTCCTCCACTTGTGCACACTCCTCCTCTCTCTCACTAATGCGAAGTGAGTGAGTGTGTGAATGAATAAATAGAGAGGTGCTCCTCTCTATTTATACTTTACCTTTACTTGCCTTTTACTCTAACTGGGCCAACCTCCCTTGGGAGAGTCTAATTACTCAACTCACTACCACTTGACATTGGGCCGACCCCACTAGGGAAGTCTAACAACCCATGAGAGACACAACCCCAGGGTCTATTCCCCCATCATACATGGGAGGATGGACCTCAATGACTTTACATGACCCAAGTACAATAATGACTTCTCCGACCCGGAGGAACAAACATCTCTATCGGAGGTACAACAATATAATACAAATGGCGACACTTCCAATCAGAGGAATAAGACATCTCCGTCAGGGATACAATAAACTACAAATGTAATACATACAATATACAAGTGAATATCTTCTAAAGTTACAAATACATCAACACTTAGTTGGTAAAACACAAAATTCTTTTCCGTTTTCATACTTTCTTCTTTTTTATTTTTTTCTGTATTGGCTAAGGAATGCCATGAAATTAAGTTATAGTACTAGTTAGAAAAAATTATAATTTATTTAGATGGAATAAAGATTTTGTATCCATATACTCTTCTTTAACATTGGATTTCATTAAAGTTTGAGTCTTTCTTGGGACGGTTTAAACTTATCATTTACTATTCATTAATGTTTGGTTTCCTCAAATTTGCTTGTGGTGCATAATCTACCTTCTATCTTTGAATAGTTAATTCTACTTACCAAAACAATTATATTTCTAAGAGTTTTGTTTCTATATTCTTATGCATAATTTTAACAATCATCAAGTAACCCAAAATATGCTTGAACTCCCCTGCCTTAAGATGTGATCTCTACACTTGAAGTAAAATAATACAAACTGGAGGCAAGAGGCATAATGCTTGAAAACCCCTCATTGAAATAAATGGTAGTCTAAGAAACCTAGAAAGGGTTCATTTCCAAAATAAAAGGGCACCACAAAGCAAGAAGGTGATGAGAGCATGGTTTGCACTAGGGAGAGAGGGGGAAAACAATAAGGTGTTGGATACCGGAAGTTGATCTTTCTTGGACAAGACATAGTCAACCACACTAGCCCTACAACCATGAGGGAAATAGGCGAAGATATGTAAACTTGGAAATAAGGGAGACTATTCAAGATAAGTAGCTCATGTGGCTCACCTAGTTGGAGAAGGTGTTTCCTATATGTTGTGAAGGAGCCAAGCCTATCCTTGAAAGCTTGTGGAGACCCACCGAGACTAGGTAAATCTGTTGAATACTTAGGGCATCCTCAACTCGATCATGCATAGGTCATAACATTCTACCCAACAATAAAATGTATCATATTTAAGAAATATTACAGGAATCTTTCGTATTTTGGACATAACGTTTCAGTCGTAACTCGGAATTGGGCGAACTTTGGACCATTGGAAATCTCTTTAAATTCTCTACAACTTTTATGTTTTGCATTTTCTATGATTCCTTGCTGTTTGTGAGATTCATACATTTTAGTAGAAACATATTTCAAAAGATGCTTTTAAATATTCCAGGAATCTTTCATATTTTAAGCATAACGTTTCGCTCGCAACTCAGAATTGGGCGGTGTCACATCCCCTCCATCTCCCCAATGCAAGGAAGGGAACATGGCACTAAAATCTGGGCTTTTAGAATAACTTAGCCAGATTCATAATGAATAAAGGATATGGCATTACAATAAAATGCATATGTGTGTAGATGCAATCAATTAAACATGTACATCGGAGTAAAACATCATCCACACACATTTCATACTCATCCAGCATATCAAAATAACCATCAAATTAAACATTGCAGCAGTAAAACAAAATAAATATTCATCTTGATGTAATGTTGTCCCAAGAAACTAGCTATGTCACTGCAACGTTCCACCCAACCATAGGTCTCTTCCCAGCCAATATTCTTTCAGCACTCAGAGACCACCCCCGAGCTGGGCATGATATCTACAAGGAAAATGGAACTCTCAAGCTCAACATAGCCCAAAGCAATGGGTACCTATCTCAACCCCAGCATTCTCTTGCACACAAAAATCAGATATGGGCTTGGGAACACACTTTCAGTAATGGGACTTAGAAACTAGATCGACATGGGTTTTCCCCAAAACGTGGGCACACCAAAAAGGAATTTGTGAGAGGGAAAATCGACCATAGGGAAGAAAACGATTTATCCCATAGATATACAAGCAATCAGTGAGCCAAAACAACCTTTATGGTCCCCAAATCGATTTCCCTTTCTTCCCCACTGTTATACAACACAAAAACACCCTTCCCAGCTAGGAGAATGAAGGAAAACACAACAAAACCATGGAGGAAAACACCCAGGTAGCTCCAAACTCGTGAGAGAGAAAAATTGATGGGTGAATAATGGCTTAGGGAGCAATTCATGGCTCTTTTATTGCCCAAGAAGCCAAACACAATTTTCCATGAAGGGTGGCTTGCCCATACCCGAATTTGGACAGCCATACCTCTCCATTCCCCAAGGCATTAACTACCTCAACCAACTCTTGGGAGAGTAAATGATTGGGTACAAAAGTCAGCATGGGTAGTTGAGGGTTGATGGGTTCTCTCATTGACACTTGGTTTGACTTGATTGGCTCAAAGGTTTGAATATTTCCCTCCCAATCCCTTGTAAACATTATGCCCCCATCTCTTGTTGCATTGCATAGCTAGTTGTGAGAATTTATTTTAAAATGCATATTTACATTCCCATGGTTCACTAGCACATGGGTAGCATAATATACAATACTTGCCTCTTCAAGGTCGAGCATTCACTACCGGGGCCTTAGCCTTGAGCTCCACTCTAGGAATCATACATAATATGCATACAATATTTACATTATAGCCTAGAATATCCTAAGGGTCAAAATGGGGATGTGACAGGTGGGCTTTGGACCGTTAGAAATATCTTGAAATTCTATACAACTTTGATGTTTTGAGTTTTTTTCTGATTCCTTACCATTTGTGAGATGCTGACATTTTAGTAAAAAAAACATCTTTCAAAAAATGCTTTTGCCCATCTTGTTTTGCATCTTCCCATCTCAACTACAGTCCTTCACTGGTTTTGCATTTTCCCATCTCGTTAGACAATCTGTAGTTGTGATGATATATCTTGATCCAGTTCGCTTTCCTGGTGGGTTAATAGGTCCCATGAATTCAATATCCCATTTATCAAAGGCTTGAAGTTTCATTTGCGACATTAATGGCATCTCAACTCGACGAGATGGATTTCTTGTTCTTTGGAATACATCGCACTTCCGACAATGTTCTTTTGAGTCTTTGTGTATCGTATACCACCATAGTCCTGATTTCAAAATTTTCTGCGCAGTAGCTCTTCCTGCGTAGTGTCCTCCAGATACACCTGAATGTGATTCGACCAATACACTAGGTGATTTGTGTTCTAGTACGCATCTTCACAATACTTCATCTGGTTCCAATTTGTATAATTGTCATGCAATTAGAGTAAAGTCAGTTTCTCTTACCACTAATTGTTTCTTATGTTGCATAGTAAATTTTGTAGGTGCTAGCCCTGTAGTCAGAAATTCTACAATATCTATGAAATAGACATTTGCTATATGGATAGCAAACAACTGCGCATCTGGTAGACTATCCTCCAAATTAATAGGTTCTTCGCCTGACTAAATGCGTGAAAGATGGTCAGGTCCTGCATTCAATCTTCTTGGTTTCACAATGATTTCAAAATAATATTCCTGAAATAGTAACAACCATTTGCATATTCTTCCCCCTAACACTGGTTTATTGACCAAGTACTTCAAAGTTGAATGGTCAATGAACATACATAAATGCGAACCTAGGAGATAGTGTCTAAACTTATGCAATGTGTATACCATAGCTAATCCTTCCATTTATGTCATGGTATAATTATTTTCTGCTGAAGATACCTTTCTGCTTCAAAATGCGATGGGATGATCGATACCTCCCTCACTTGGTTGAGCTAGTACGATGCCAAGTGCTATAGATGAAGCATCTACGTGTACATGAAATGGTTTATTCCAGTTAGGAAAGACTAGAATAGGTGTCGTAAACATTTTCTCTTTCAATGTGTCCAATCCTTTTTGGAAATCTTCTGTCCATTTGAACTTCGCTTCTTTCTTCAACAATTTCTCCATAGGCGCAGTTATCTGCGCATATCCTTTGATGAATTTCCTCTAGTATCATGTGTGCCCCAATGTAGTGCGTAGATGTTTCACAGAGTTGGGCATTGAGATATTTACGATGATTGTCATCTTTTTTAGATCAACCATCAATCCTTGCTTACATACTATGTTTCCCAATAAAATAACATAAGGAACACAAAAGACGCACTTTTTCAGGTTTAGGGAAATCTGATACAATCTGCACTTTGCTAACATTATTCTTAAGTTCGCATAATGATTCTTCAATAGACTGAATACTGTCCAGTCATCAAAATAAAATTCTAAGAATTTATGAATATAATCCTTAAATGCAGCTACAACAACTCTTGAAAAGATAGCAGGTGCATTCTTCAATCTAGATGGCTGTAACATCCCCAAAATTTCACTAAAATTTAAAATTTTTAGGTAACAATATATGTTGTATCGCTAAGCTAAAAAGCGTTAAATCCAACACAAACAAACAATGGACAATGTATATAACAACTTGTAATCATTCAAAATTAGTTACTAAGAGTTAGATTATTTAATAATCGCATCAGATGTCTTAACAGCTGTTAAAAAAAAGCGTTTAAGGTTGTAAGTATTTTATCGTCAAGTCAACGTCGGATAATTAAATAGTGTCTCCATAAGCACTTAATTGTTAGTTTGCAACGTTCTTTTATTCTATAATATAGGTGTTGGTTTCCTAGAACTGATCAATCATCTTGCTGAATTGAAGGGGTCCTTAAGTACACCCCGAGGCTTACTTAGCTATTACTAGCTAATGCTCAAAGTTTCTATTTGCAGAGCTTAGGTGAGACAAAAGGTTAAATACTATGCAACGACTCAAATCTTTTTTAAACGTTTTGAAAGTGTTAAATTTGCGTAATTTGTAATGGTAAGAATACCTGGTTTTTATCTATTTTGACAGTTAAGGATACCTATTTGAGACAATTACTGTTTTGCAAGGTATAATGTAGTGATATCTATATGTCGTTTTAATACTATAGAAGTATGGTGATATATTTTAATACAAGTTCTCAATCCAAAACTATGGAGAGAACATCATATTTATTTACCATTTTGATATTATTTACAATGTACCAATATATGCAATATAATATAACTCTTTAGCATATGTTATATCCTAAGTCATGAATTAGATTATAGTTATGCAATAATTTACAAAACCCTAATACGATACTATATGCACACTAGAATTGGACCTTAGAGCTTTATGCAGAACTAAATTAATAACAGCTATATGCACAACTGTAAGCCATTGTATATAGTTTAACTTATGGTAATGTTTTGTGATAGTGGGTATTGCACTGGCATAAACTTCGAACCGGTACTTTAGCATTTATGGTGTAGTAAACGCATTGTGGTGGGAAGCTTGCTGGAAGCCTACATGGAAACTTCACATGTTAAACCATAGCTTGTGATGTCAAACCTTTGTTGCAATGTAACCCTACCTGCTGAGTTGTATAAGTATTGTTCTACGTGGATTATGTGATGACACACACTGGGCTTTGACAGTTGAAGGTTTAAATGCTTATTAATGAGGTTTGGTGATCGTATACAGTCCACAACTCGTGGCGAGGTCTACACCGTCGATATCTTTTTTATCTTCGCTCTTGGGTTTCAATCCCAACAGCATTGGTATGCCAACCTTCACACCACTCGGGCCATTATACAAGAAGTGAGGGTGAGGCCGACCGACTCCCTATCCTTCAGGGTTTGCAGTTCGGTCGAGGGTGCCTCCAGAGGTTTTGATGTCTCGACCTGCTATGACCAGGTTTTTTAAGATGAAAGGAGTATGTACAGGTCTCAACCTTACCGAGACTCGATGGTGAGATCTTCTCCCAAGCTGTAAGCATAGAAGGGTTTAGGTTTTCAGTGAGCTTTGTCATTTGTGACAGGTCTTTGAGTTTTTATGGAAACGATGTGGGAACTTCCTTTAAAGTCTGTATACGTTGACGCAACCAGAGTACTCCATCGTGCTTCAATATTCGCAGGTGATTAAAGTACACTTATATACTTTATAGCAGTTTTTATGATAATGTCTTTTTGTTTCTCTTATTTTTTCGTTTTTCAAATATTTTAACCTGTTTGTAATGTCTTTCATGGCAGGTTCTTATCTTGGCAAAGTGTTGGAGATAACCGAGAAGGAAAAAGGGTGCTTAAGGTTCGGTTAAGCCTCAGAGATATCCCAAGGTGTACAGACTTGGTTTTTTCCTTCAATGTAATGATGGTCTTTAAGCTATAAGGCAAGATGTTGAGATTTTTAAGCCAAAAGTCAGTGTTTGGATTCTGGAGAGTTTTTACTCTTGAGCCTATAGGGCTCTCGTTGAATTTCCAACGATTTCTTGATACTGTTGTAAGATTTTTTTTATTTTTGAGCTTGAGAAATGAAATGAACTGTCTCGTAACGTTTGTGTTTTGGATTTCAAATGTTCAGGTGTAAATATCTGTTAATAAAACAATGGTAGACAGTCGTAATAGTAATGTTTGGCATCACCGTCATGCATTGAAAGTCTGAATGATAACAATAGTTTTGGGGTTGGGCCCGTCTCTTAAGTTGAAGAGTTAATAATTTTTGGTTAAGCTTTGAATAGCCTCGTATGAATAGCTTATAACTCTTTTGTATAAATTGTATTGTGTTTTTATTTAAGGGTTTCGATATATGGCTTGGTGCATTTGTTCGTTTTCATAATATGAAGGATTTCAAAACTTTGAAAAGATATGAGGCTGTAAACCTAGGGTTTGAACTATGTAGAAATCAAAACTCTGTAATCATGTTTAAGGTTTGTATTCGACCTATGGTAATCTAGTGAAATGATAAGATGCTTTTAAAATTACGAGAGCATAGATATTGTTCTCTACTGTAATAATATTATTTGGTTTGTTTGAAGAAGTTGATGTGGTTACTATTATGATATAAAAGATGATATGAGAAGCCTGTTCATAAATATATGTGGTGTTTGCTAAATGAAAAGAATCCATTTATATAGTATTTGGTTTTTAAATACTGTTTTTACTATTGTTTGAAAAGAAGATACTTTTGATACTATTGTTGTTTATAACAAAATATAGGGTTTATTTAATAAGCATAAATAGTGAAGTAATTAGAAAAATTGTATTTTCTGTTTACAATTCTAAGTTGTCTATTCGGATAGAAACAATAATGCAGAACTGAAAATGATATAACTTTGTTTATAAAATAATCATTTAAATTTAACCATTGCATATGATCATTCTAATCTACTCTAATTATCCTTTCCTATACTTGAGTACGACACTGTTTATAGTGTGTGGAAAATGCAGGAAAGTAATTTTATAATCAATCATTCTATCATTTTAACTACATCATTTATACTGCATTTTCTTTCTTCAGTATAATTTACAGAAGTAAAATATTCACTAACTAAGGAAGAATATCTTAGATTAAATGGGAAGAGCTAATAACAAATGCATTCCTATTTAATTTACTAACATGACATAAGTAAAAAAGATAACACAACATGAACCTGGAACTGTAGAAGAAGAAACAAACAACCAAAGGAGCCCGTTCCACCCAACCAATCTCCTGAAGACAACCAAGCTACTTGCCTTAGGACCCCTGAGCCTGTTCACCGAACCACTAGGACTAAGATGTGTGGATTAATGGAATAAATTCCCTTGCAACTCAGCAGAAGTACTTAGCAGTAGCACTTCCTGCCTTTATCAATATTGAACTCAGCAATGCGGCTGCACTAGTTCAGAATGCAGTCTTATTTCCCTCAAACACTTCTAACTTTCCCCTCATCAAATCTCTTGTGCACAGAAATTATCACCAGGTAAGAAAATGAACAGCCACCTACTAAATTTGATGGGTAGATAAATAGAATGCCTAGGTCTTTTGGTCAGTTTATTTCAGTAAATGAGCCACCTGCTCAGTTCCACTTTCTTGGGGAACATGGCCATAAAAGTAGGAAATTTCCCCCCTGCAATAGTTAGAAGTGAGTTGAGGATGCTGCCAAATGTCAGTTTGCTCTCCATCACAGTCCATTCCCCCTAGTGGGTCAGTGAACACTCATTCAATAGTATACTTTGGTTGTTTGTCTCCACTTTTATTTATTTATAATAAAATATTCAAAGTAATTAATTACATTCATCCATGACCCCACTTGGTCAATAGTCATAAAACTTTACAATAAAAATAAAACATAATGTTTTCTCAATAACATAAAATGTCTAGAACTTGGGTATGTGACAACGGCATAACAGTGTATTGGTATGATCCCCATTCAGTAGCAAATGTGGTTTTATGTCTGTCTTCTATAGCAATTATGATCTGATGATATCCAGAAAATATATCAGTGAAAGAGTATGCCTCCTGTCCACCTACGTTATCTAACACTTCATCTGTAAATGGAGTAGGAAATGGGTCATGTAGAGATGCATCTTCAATTTCCTAAGGTCCACACAGATTGTGATTTCACCTTTAGCTTTCTTATCTTGAATTACCATAGGACTTATCCATTCCGATTCTTCTATTGGTTCAATAATTCTTGCATCAAGCATCTTATCAATTTCTGCTTTCACCCGTTCTTTATATCTAGGATTTAATCGGTAAGGTATTTGCTTAATAGGCTTCGCATCATGCTTGAGAGGTATTTTCATAACTCCCAAGTCACCTAAAATGCCTTTTATTTCAGAAAACTTGGTAGGAAATAAATCTTGATATTCACGTAGTAGGTCTACAATCTGTCCTACTGTTTGTTCATCCCAGTAATCCCCAATAGAAGCAAATTTTGGGTCATTCACAGTACCAATATTGATCTTTATGGTCTTCACAGGATTACTCAGGTCCATAATTTCTAAATCAGGTCCTTCAATATCGCATTTTCCTTCAGATTCAGGTATATTCACATTGTGAGGATCTTCATCTCCATCTTCGTCTAGTGTGAAGTTATAACATTGAAGGGCATGTTCAAATTGTATTTCCCAATTTGGTTGTTTATATATAGGCAACGCGACATCATTAAATATTTTCTTTTTAATGATCTGTAAAGCTTCATTGACACCCGAAAAATCATCCTCAAAACTGAAAGTGGATTGAAAGTCGTTTATCATCATCTGCTAATCTGTTGTACTTCTGTAAAGTTTTGCTTCTGTATACTAATTCTTTGGTATTCGATCCAATGTGTGTACAAAAATATGAACCCATTCTGTCTTAGGTATATGTATCCAGGCTTGCAAACAAAACTCTGTATGATCTCTGGGATCAGTCTATCCATTGCATTTTACTTGTACTATCTCAGTTTGCTCTACAAATCTGATTTCCATCATGTGCTTAAAATGATTATTCCCATGTGTTCAAGTTCTCTTTATGTGCATCCCACCTGCTAGAAATTCTATATCCAAGGCTGCTAACTTATGTTCATCTGAAATTGATACTAAATATTCATGAAGAAATGTATGGATATTTCCTAAACCATCATAAGTAGGAATTGGACTTACCTTTATTCAAATCCAAGGTAGTGACTTTGTTATCTTCTCACATCGTCTTGCCGATACTTCATGCATTCGGCTTTGCTAGTTCTCCATTCCTGTGTCTGATTCTGATATGCAAGAATTGTCGCATCTCCATCTCAATGTTCCATCATATGTAGGATTAGTGTAATATGCTTGATTCACTGTCATTTTGTAGATATTATCAAGTTCTTGGGCTCTACATTCCTCTTGGACTGGTTCAATATATCTAGTTCATTGTGAAGGATCCAAGGGTGCGATGACCTTGATATCTGGTCCTTCAAATATCATTTGGCTTTAAATTGATAATTGCGAGGTTGTCAATCCCCAATAATGCAGTATAATGATTGTTGTCATCTATGATCTCAATAACCTCGAAGTATGCTTTACTTCGCACTCCATCAATGTCTACAAGAACACTTGATAATATCCCAAAGGGTATAACCTTTTGTTGATTAGATAACCTCAACTATATAGGCGACCAAGATAACTTTGGCTTTCCCATTTGTTCCCATGTTTGTTTTGTTAGGACATTCACCTCTGAGCCTAGGTCGAGAATGACCAGGTCCATTTCAAAATATCTAATCTACGCATTTAGCCTCATTTCTCTTCCTGTCCTTCTATGGTTCTTGATATGATGAACTGCTCTATGTGCATCACTTACTGTATTATGTTGTTCGTAATGTCCCAATAGGTTCTGTAATTCTCCTAAAGCGTTTCCATGCCTCAACAACTTTATGCAGCTCTGTAGGAACTGCGTAATAGGACTTATCTGTTCTGGCGAAGTTCGCGATCCATCATATGAGATCGGCATATCTAGTATCGGTGTTTGATCACTTCGCAATTGGGTCCTTGTGGTCAAAGGTTCCACGTCCTGAAAGATTTTTCTTGCTTCCATGAATGCCTTTTTCCCTTGGTCAGGGTTAAATGCGGGCATTTTTCCAGTTCATTTTCTTACCCAAGGACGATCAGTAAGATTTGGTTTATTTAAGTGATCTTTAGAGTTTGAAGCTTTGTTTATCCTATCATTTCCTGTCATGGCTCCACTTCGTGTCACAACATGAATGTTGTGATCTTCGTTTCTTTTCTCAGCTAGGATCATCTGTATATTCTGGTTTTGTCCTTCTGGTATTTTCTCTTGCATTTTGACTTGCAAAATGGAAAATGCTTCAATGACATGGTCAAATGAATTACAATACTTACAAGTTGTGCATGGGTTCTGAAAGTCTCTTGCTAAATGTCCTGGTTGAGTGCAATTATAACATACAATCTGACCTCATCCTCTTCCTTGGCCAGTGTTAGATCCTCTTCATATGAATCCACCACGTCCTCTATATGCGCCTTGGTCATACTGCACATTTTCATTATTATGTAGTGTTTCTCCTTGGACTCTGTAGACATCATGCTTTATTTCTATCATGACATCATAAGCTTTGCAGTTGGTATCATCATGGCCAACTGACTTACAGAATGTGCAGTATAGGTTCTTTGGTGTCTATACATACTTCTAAAGTAGGTAACAGTCTTCTGGGTGATGTCCTCTACATTGGAAAATCTCACACCATGGTCCTTGATGTTGATTCAATGGGTTTGGTGCTCCACTGGCGATGTAATCTCTGAATACATGGCAGTGCTCCTTGGAATGTCCCTCTCCTTTACATTTTGTACACCAAACCTCTCCTCTTATCTCTTTTCTTTTTTTTCATATCTTGTAGCTATAACGTTAAATTTGTTATATGTGTCTGTATATGTACCATACCTGTGCTAGTTTATCCTATGGGTGAAGCTTCTAGCTTCATTTCAATTTCTAATGCTTATGTTTGCGATGTGACCTTTTGTTGCATCAGTGGTAATCTAATGACTTGAACCCGGGTCTCTAGGGTGAGAGCCGAGTATCCTAACCAACTAGACTACAACGAAACCATTTGTTGGTCGTCCTCCTCTTACTATGGGGCTGACCCGGTTTATGCATAGTTCCCTTACTTTAGACCCAACAAAATCCCCTTCACTGGCCCTTTCGACATCAACCTGCGAGCAGGTTGAAGTCTCACCTGAAGCGAAGATGGGTGGTTACAGAATCGGGTTTCTACAACCTGGTGATGCGCGGTTATGTTATGCGAGCTCTATATGCGCATCTTACTCAACATATACTTAACATATTATTACCAACATGTATCTTCGCACTTCGCAGTTATCAACAACCTACAAACTTCGTTGGATTGTTTTTACTTTACTCTTATAGCTATGCAATTATCATATCTAACATGACTTCGCAATGTTCATACATGCATGTTCCGCTACTTATCATATCATTCTCATTCACATTCATATGAAAACACATATATAAGCATAAAAATTCATGAACATACAATATAACAGAGATTCAAACACATAACATAGGTATTTACGTGGTTCACCCCCCAGATGGGAGCTACGTCCACAGGAACTGTTATATTTCTTGGAATGGGTTAACAGTTCTAGTCTGCGCATTCAGCTGCATACTCTTCTCTACAATAGATCTTTGTGCACAAAGTTGCAGAGTCTTTTTACTCTCTTAGATCTCTCTTAGCATAGATATAACAATATCTTCTTACAAAATCTAACCACCAGCAACCATCTAGATTCTAACCAAATATAACCCTTTCTTATACAAAATTTCCCTTTATATAGATTGTGCCCGAAGGTCACATATTTACAATAACTATGGGCCAACCTCCATAGTACCCTTAGACCCAAAAATGACATGGTTATCCTTTTGACCACGCTTTATCTTTACTTCGTTGGAAATCTGTTGTCTTTTCGCGCCGCTTCCTCTGGCTCTGATGCTTCTCTGACAGTCGCAGTTCTAACCGCATGGCTCTCGCGCTACAGTGGTATGTCCTTTGCAGGATTCCGCTTCTTTACTCTTCGCTTATGTAGATGACAATCTGTCGCTTCATTCATAACCGCTCCAACTACCTCAATGGTCCTTACTACTTCGCCTTTACTAAGGGGACAAATCATTTTCTGCCACTTTGCTTCGCTCCATACCCTGCTCCCGAGAATTGAGGAGTTGCTTCTCCCAAAACTGGTCGATTTTAGGCCTCGCCTAACTTGTACTTTCTCCATCAAAACTTCTTCCACTTGGGCTGAACTCAACAATTACATGAGGTAAACACTAGATACTTGAGTAGAAGACACAAGTATGAGAAGCTTGTTGAAGAGTTAGATATAGAAGGAAGTTTGTTTTATCATGATGATGAAACTTGTGACAATAATAGTCCATGCTAGTTGTCATGTTCTTCTCATTAAGGTTGTTTTAGGTGGGCTACTACCCACGAGTTGGACAATGTCCTTGAAGGTGCTAGTATATTGGTTCCTTAGAGAATTTTTATGAGTCATCATTGGTAAATTGAAAATTTTAATTGTGAATATATTTCCTATATTCAATATAGTTGTATGATACACTTTAGTGTGGATGGAACTGACTATTTTGCACATGAATAAGTGCATTCTCAAGGGTTTGGACATGATGATTATATTAGCTACCCAACTAGTTTAGAACATATGGGTGAATAGTGTATAGGAGCATGTTTAATTAGTCAATGTTTTGAAGCAGTAGTAAGTTTGAAGAAGTGTAGCATTGGAAAATTCAGTGGCCTTCTTGTTGAATGTTTAATTGTAGCAACAAAAACATTGTCATATAGGAAGTGATGTGTGGTAGAATTTATGCATAGGCACTAAAGTTCAATGAGTGGTTTGATCTAGGGAAAGTTGTATGATGAGTCTAGGAACAACATTATGGAGTGGTTGAAGGAGTTGACTATGGATAGATGTGATAGTATGAACAAAAAATAATTGAGAACATTGAATTTTTTAGAGAAATTGTTGACAATGACAACATTTTTAAATGGGGGGATATTTAAGGTCCTTTCCTTGGAGCCAGCAATGGAAACCCTATATACTCATTGAGACATTTGTTTCTAGGCATGATTGGCTATGATGGAAGGTTTCAAAGATATATGGGCATGCCTTGGGCAGTATTACATGAGGGTGAGGCATGCCCAAATGCTAAAAATGATAGCAAGAGTGATTCAACAAGCATAACAATAAATATGATTTTTTTTGTGGAGTGACTTCTTATAGAGGTTGCATGAAGACTTGGACCTTTGGAAACAAATATGCCTTGGTTCATGAACACATTGAGCAATAGCACCTTGACTTGTGGTTGGTAGTTCCTTGGTTCATGAGTAGTATTGCCATGAATAGTTGGGCGTACCCCACATGTGTAGATGGACATTAGATTATCATGGATGTGAAGTACAAGAGCTAGAAAATGTGCCTTGGACATTGTTCAAATAGAATGGTTGTAATCATCAGGTGCATGGGATGCCTTGGGTAGTGGTGCATATTTTGGTTATAATGTGGACCTAAGGGGTTGAATATTCCAAGACTTGGAAGACTTTGAGGATTTTATTTCACTCTGAGTGGAGTTTTTTGCACATTTAGGTCTTCCTATGCATTGAGCATCGAGAAAGGCACCTTAGAAGAAGGAAATGGTTGGGCACCTCCCACCTATATAAAAAAGGATACAAGCATTGTGAAAAGGAATTCGATCAAATGACTGATCAAGAAGTAAACAAGGAGTTTTGATGTGTTAAGTTTGGGTTTTGGCATAGTGAACGACTTAGACATTGGAAAAGTCTAAAGCAGCCTACATGAAGGAATTAGACAACCCGACAATTGCCTAAGGCATGGCAAAGCTAGATTGAGAGTATTGGAATTGAAGAACATGATATGCAGGAGGTAGACCCATAAGTGTTTCAGGGGCTAGATTATGCAAGTGGTTTGGCAATAGGCAGGTGTCCCTTATATCATTTGTACTTATGTAAAATTATTTGTAGGCAATGGTTGGACTCCCTTATGCACCCTTTGTGTTGTAACATTCTTCATAATAATGTTAAGCCATCCACCTTGGCTATTTCCCATATATTTTTGATGTGGTCTCTTTAATTTTTGGATGTTATTTTTCCTTGCAAGTTTATGGTTCACTAAGTATTGATGTATTTTGGCTCAGTGTTGAAGAATTATTGTTGAAATGTTCTAACACCAATTTTATATGTAATTCTAAGTGTTAGAGAACTTGCTTTCATATCTAGCAATTTTAGCTTAATGTGTAGTTATAGTGTCACGTACCCTCCCATCTAGCCAATTCCTGGAAGGGAACATGATGCTAAATTCTAGTCTTTCACATAATCTCAGCCCAAACCATTAGCTTCATACAAATTAAAAACATAGTGTGCAGATACAATTTAAGCAATTTAAGCACAACGAAATTAAAACTCATCCACACACACACATTTCATATGCATACTACATATAAAAAACAACCATCAATTTAAATATTTCAGAAGTAAATGCATAGACAGATAAACACTTATCTTGATTGTGAAATGGCCCCAAACAACTAGCTATGTTGATGCAACGTTCCACCCAACCATAGGCCAGTTGTGTTCATAGATCTCTCAACACAACTGCCACCCCCGAGCTGGGTATGATTCTTACAAGGAAAAGGGAACATTCCAACTCATTCACAACCAAAGCAATAGAAACCCATCTCAACCCCAACCTTATTTTACACACAAAAACTCCAACTGGCCATGGATACCCATTTTCAGCAATGGGCTTTTTACAAATAAGATGGCCATGGACTTTCCCAAATCGTGGGCACACCAAAAACGAAATGGCAATTGGGGAATCAACACTGTGAGAGCAAAATCGTTTCTAGAAAACGTTTCTGGGCATTCAAGGGACAAAATGGCCTCCATAAACCCCAAAATCGTGGCTCTCTTCCTCCCATCCATTGTGCAATACAAAAACGAGTTCCCATGCATGGAAAATGCAGGAAAATGGTGAAAAACGTGATGGGGAAAGCCCAGCTAGCTCCAAAAACGTGAGAGAGGAAAAACTGCTTGATGGGTTATGGCTTGGGAGGAAAATTCATGGCTCTTTTATTGCCAAGGAAGCCAAACACGTTTTTTCATGTTGGTGGCTTGCCCATACTCGAAATTGACTTCCATACCTCTCCACTCCCAAGGCATTAACTTCCTCAACCAACTTTTGGGAGAAATGAATGATTGGGTACAAAAGTCAACATGGGTAGTTGAGAGTTTGATGGGTTATCTCATTGACACTTGGCTTGACTTGATTGGCTCAAGGGTTTGAATGCTTTCCCTCCCAATTCCTTGTAAAATCATGCCCCCATCTCTTGTTGCATTGCATAGCTAGTTGTGGGTATTTTATTAAATGCATATTTACAATTCCATTGTGTTGGGCTGGCATGTAAACCATATGCATCAATAAATTGATGGCGGGACCTTGGCCTTGATCTCCTCACCACGATCATATAACAAGATTACATCATTTACAATTTTAATGTGATAGGGTCAAGATGGGGATGTGACATATAGGAAAACCTAAGTGAATAGATGTAGTTTGGTTGTAGTAGGTGTAGGTCGATCAAGCCTTTGTGTCTAAGGAAATGTAGTGATGTATGACCTAGGGTGTTGAAAGTAAAAAAAAATGGGCAAGACTTGCAGGTCTATGACAAGGCCCCTTTTACATGTAACTAATGTTCCACATATTATTATTATTTTTTAAAACTTTGGGATGAATTAGTAGGAGAGTGGATCATAAAGAATACCTGGTTGAAGAGTAGGTCCATGCCTTCTCTTGAAGCAGAATTTATCCCTTAGTAAGGATAATTGAAACATTAGCCATGTCATATGCCTCAATATTGTTTGATTCACATCAAGAAAGGTAATTTTTTTCTCTACAAGGCTATGATGCAAGCTCATTGAATGATCCTAAGAGTTGATTGGGCAGAAATATTTCCCTAATTATTGAGTTCTTAGATAATGAAGGTGGAGTAGTTAGTGAACGTCACTTCAAATATAGATATAGAAGTGTGAATCAAATCCCTTGCACTAATGTTAATTCCTTTGCTTCATTGCTTGCAACACACTCAATCCCCCATGTGAAAGACACTTAATTTTTACCTATGAGATCAATGATAATACCCTTACACCTACCTAACCTATATTTCCTTTAGATTCATCATCTAACAATCAAATCTAGAACTTTCTATCTTTTATCCAATGGTGCAATGGTTCCTTTCTAAGTCTTATCTAGTACTCATATCTAACAACTGACAAATTAGGAGAGGCTTAAAGTGGACCAATTATAGTAGAATGGAGCACAAATGGTCTCTTTCTTGAACATTATACTAAGTGATGTTTGGTGAGCCTCTTCCATTTGTCAAGATTGTGTCTTTGAGAAGTTGCTTCACTATAGACGCAATTATCCAAGGATGGGAAGACATGCCTTGTAAGATACAACAATTGTAGGACAACTAAATTTTCTAGCAAGGGTATCTAGGGTGGATTGATTAGGCTTGTTTCAACAATGGATGATCCAAAAATTGTGGGGTTATTCTTATTTTCAAGAGTTTATTTTTGTTTCTAGTATTTTAGAAGTTTTTCCTCTACTTGGAACTCCCTTACTATTATTTTCCAAACTTGTAACATTACTCTGCACTCCAAGAAAATATGTTGAGAAGTATATTCTCCTGATATGCATAGTGCACACATAAATGGACCATGTATACCTCTTTTGCATAGGTTCTTTATGGTAAGAAGTTTTTTGTGAACTATTAACTAGGAACAAAAATATTTTCAGTATATTGTCTCCGCTCCAATTTTTTTGCTAGATGATGGAGATTGGGGGGATGAGATCAAACTGGGATAAAATATATTGATACCTATTGGCACACAGAGGGAAGACCCAATTTTTAACCTTAGTTCACCAACAAAACACTTAGATACCGACCCTTTTGACATCATCTACAAGCATATGATGTAGTGTCCCCTCCTACCATATCAGTGTGATAGGGAGGGCGTGGTGCTCACTCCGGGCAATTAGCCCCAAAACGTTTGAAAACACATCATTGATGCAAAGAACTGTATCTGTGCATGCTATGGAAAAACGATGGTAATCAAATAAATGCTGTTGATCTCTAACACACATTCAAGATTCTGTGACAGCCATGAAATAAAGATCTGTGCAGAATTATACATGATCATATGGAAATGCATAATCATTTTAATACACAGCGGAAGCAAATTTATTAACAGATCCATGATACATTCAAAATATTCATCAAATGGTAATTGCAAATTTAACACAGGCGAATACTTATCTTATGCAAAAGTAGTCCCACGCAACTGGCTATGCAACTGCAACGTTCCACCCAACCGTAGGCCAGTGTGCTCCTCAATCTCCCAGCACCACTGCCACCCCCGAGCTGGGCATGATCTCTACAAGGAACCAGGGAACATCAGACTCACACATAGCCAAGCATACATCAAGATGAGCCAAGCCAATCTACAATTGGGTTTATCAGGCTGCTAGGAGATGGAAAGGAAGAATTGCTAAGCTAGTGAGCTCAACTACAGAGCTATGGGTACCTCTCCCAGATCTATTTAGCTTGGCACTCACAATGCCTACACACCCAACACCAGGAAGTATTCTCTTCACTGCCACACAGTCCCTCAAGCCATACCTTCCTTTCTAGTGCTCTCAGGGTGTGCATAGAAAAGTAGCCAGCCCTCTTAATCTTCTTGAGAGGATACTCCCTACACTAGGTTTATCAAGCCAATTCTGTCCACTACCATTCCAGTTTCTTGCTCATGGGTTCCAAACAAAACAGAGATGCAACCAATAGTAACCTACACTTGTGGATCATGAGAAAACGTTTCCAACAGTGGGATGCATGAGATGGGGTTTCCTGGACTTCAGAAAAACGTGGGTAGACTCAAAACGTATTGGCACTTTGGAAATTCGACTGGGGAAGCAAAACCCATTCCAGAAAAACGCCCCAGGCCAAAAACGCCCTCTCCCTCAGTCCCAATTCGCGTCCCTCCTTCCCCAGCTGTTGCACAATCCAAAAACGAGTTCCTGGGCATGGAAAAACGCAGGGTTATGGTGAAAAACGTGAGGATAACTTCCTGTGAGCTCAATCTGCGTGAGAGGAAGAACGTGATGCATGAGGAATGGCCTTGGGTAGCATTTCGTGGGGGTTTTCTTGCCCAGCAAGCCAAAAATACGATTTTCAGGTTGGTAGCTTGCCCATGCACGAAAATATGACTGCCATACCTCTCCCATCCCAAGACATTAACTATCTTAACCAATTTCTTGGAAGAATTAAATGATTGGGTGCATGAGACAAAATGGGTAGTTGGTGGTTTCATGGGTTTCCCCATTGACACATGGATTAACACCATTGGCTCAAAGGTTTGAATAATTTCCCTCCCTTTTCCTTGTAGAGTCATGCCCCATCTCTTTTGTTGCATTGCATAGCCGGTTGTGGGTTTTTCATTGAAAATTCGTAATCACATGATGTCTTATATACATTGTGCCCATCTCGCACAAGAACTATAGGCATCTATTCTTAATTGCCGATACAAAATGCTAAATCAACAGTGGGGCCTTGGCCTTGAGCTCCTCACCATGATTAATTACAATATTTACATCATTTACGATTTAATACAAAGGGGGTCAAAATGGGGACATTACATTCCCCTCCCCTTACATTAGCACTGTCCTCAGTGCTCATCAAAATTGAACAAAAATGGATATGCCACCCTCATGGCATCCTCCAGCTCCCATGTAGCCTCATCGGGACCGTAGTGCTTCCATTGCACCTTTACCTGTCCGATGGCTCGGTTCTAGAGCAATGTTACCTTCTTGTCTAGGATGCACAATGGATCGGTTTGGAATTCTCCCTCGGGTTCCACCTGGATCACATCCCAATTAATCACATGGTTAGGATCATGTACATATTTCTTAAGCAAAGAGACGTGAAAAACATTATGAGCTTTAGTGCTAGCAGGCAATGCAAGTCTATATGCAACTGGTCCTATTCTTTCAAGCACTTCAAATGGCCCACAATATCTAGGTGATAGCTTGGCACAACTCCCAAGCTTCAAGGAACTCTTCCTTGATCTCACTCTAAGATATACATGATCCCCAACATTGAATTCCCTATGCCCTCTATGTTTATCTGCATAGCTTTTCTGTCTATCCTGGGCTGCTTTTAAATTTTGCCGGATCTTTGTAACCTCTTGTTCCATTTCCTTAAGCAATTCTGGCCCAAGTACAATTCTGTTCACTGGATTGTCCCAAGTCACTGGTGTCCTACATCTTCTGCCATACAAAGCCTCATAAGGACTCATTCCCAACGATGCTTGTTGTCCATTGTTATATGCAAATTCCACCAGGTGTAGATAATATTCCCACTTGGATGGTTTTTCCATTACATACATGCGGAGCATGTCTTCAAGCACCCGATTTACTCTTTCGGTTTGCCCGTCTGTTTGAGGATGGTATGCGGTACTAAAGCTTAGCTGTGTACCCAAATCTGCAAAGAGGCCTTTCCAAAAGTTAGAAGTGAACTTGGTATCCCTGTCAGAAATTATTGCCTTAGGCAACCCATGTAATCTGAAAATTTCCTTCATGAAAATATTTGCAATGGCATCGGCTTTATGTGTAGATTTAACTGGTATGAAATGTGCTGCCTTTGTTAACTTGTCCACCACAACCATGATGGAATCATGTTGTCTCTTAGTTATTGGCAATCCTGTAATAAAATCCATGGATATTACTTCCCATTTCCATTCTGGAATTGGCACTGGAAGCAATAAACCTGTTGGGTGTTGGTGTTCACTCTTCACTTGTTGACATTCCATGCACTTAGAAATGTATTCAGCAACATCCTTCTTCATGCCTGGCCAGAAATAGTATTTTCTTGCTGTAGCAATTGTTTTCTGATATCCTGGGTGACCAGAGTATGGAGCTTTATGGATCTCATCCATAACCATTCTCCTCAAACCTGCCGCATTTGGAATATAGACTCTATTCTTATAAGTAAGAAGTCCTTCTTCTTCCAAATGATATCCCTCATACTTCTTTTCAAGGTTTTGCTGCTGCAATTTTCCCTTTATCTGCTCATACACTTCATCCTCAACCATATGGTTAACAATTTGCTGCCTCAAATCTGGTTGGCAAGTACTAAGCGCTGCCACATACATTTCATGTACCTTCCTGCTGAGTGCATCAGCCACCTTGTTTTCTTTCCCTTTTATGTGTTTGATCTCGAAATCAAATTCACACAAAAATTCCAACCATCTAGCTTGCCTAGCATTTAAAGTTGGCTGATCAAACAAATATTTCAGTCCACAATGGTCTGTCCTTAACTCAAATTTTCTTCCCATTAAGTAATGCCTCCACATCTTTAAAGCATGTACTATGGCTGCAAGTTCTATATCATGAGTAGCATAGTTCTTCTCGTGCTCCTTCAACTTTCTTGACTCATAGCATATCACGTGGTTATCTTGCATAAGAACTCCTCCAAGTCCTTGATTGCATGCGTCTGTACACACCACAAAGTCTTTTTTCGGATCTGCAATTTTCAGAATAGGTGCACTTGTAAGAAGATTCTTCAACCGTTGAAAACTTTCCTCACATCTTGGTGACCATTCAAACTTTACCCCTTTCTTTTGCAAAGAAGTGATCGGGTTTGCAACCTTGGAGAATCCTTCGATAAACCTCCGGTAGTAACCAGCAAGGCCCATAAAAGATCTCACATCAGTCACATTCCTTGGAGTTGGCCAATTCATAATGGCTTCAATCTTCTCAGGGTCTACAGATATACCTTCGTCGGAGATGATGTGACCCAAATAATGAATTCTATCTTTATAAAAGTCACATTTGCTCAACTTTGCATACAGCTTATGCTCCCTTAATAATTGCATTGTCATTCTCAAATGTTCTTCATGTTCTTCTTCATTCTTAGAATAGATAAGAATGTCATCTAGGAATACGAGAACAAACTTGTCCAAATACTTGCTAAAAACATTATTCATGAGACACATTAATGTAGCTGGTGCATTTGTGAGACCGAATGGTACCACTACAAACTCATAGTGTCCATACCTCGTTCTAAAGGCTGTCTTATGGATATCTTCTTCTTTGATTCTTACCTGATGGTAACCAGACCTCAAGTCAATCTTAGAAAATACCTTTGCTCCTCTCATTTGGTCAAAGAGGTCATCAATTCGGGGCAATGGGTATTTATTCTTCACTGTGACTTTGTTCAACTGCCTGTAGTCGATACATAACCTGAGTGTTCCATCTTTCTTTTTCACAAATAGAACAGGTGCTCCCCACAGGGACACACTTGGCCTAATATATTTCTTTTCCAGCAACTCTTGTAATTGCATTTTTAATTCTAGCAATTCCGGGGTACTCATCCTGTACGGTGTCTTAGATACTGGTGCCGCTCCTGGCACAAGTTCAATTGTAAAGTCAATGTCCCTCTTTGGAGGGAGTCCCGGGATCTCATCAGGAAAAACATCCCTGAATTCTTGCAATACATGATAGTCTTCCAATTTAAGAGTTTCATTCTCTGTTGCCTCTAAAATGTGGGCTGCATACAATTGACATCCCTTCCTACAGAACTTCTTCAGCTGCATGGCCGAAACCTGTCTAACAGAAGTCACCTTTGGAACGCCTTTTACCACCCTCGGGTTTCCTTCTTCGTCCATGCATTCAAATGTCTTATTGTAGCAGTCAAGTTTAACCCTGTGTGCTTCTAACCAATCCATTCCAATGAAAATATCATAGGAACCAAGTGGCAAAATATTCAAATCTGCATAAGTGAATAGCCCATCCATCTCTAATGGACATTTCTCTACTATTTCGCTAACTTTTCTCTTGGTTCCAGTGGCTAGTTGAACTAACCAAGATTTACTATGCTTTAATTTCTTGAAAGCACACATCTCAACAATTCTAGGAGTGACATAACTGTGAGTAGATCCAGGCTCAATCAAAATAGAAACAGATTGCTTAGCAATCTTACCTTCAACCTCAACCACAGTTGACTGATGATCTGCTTGGCGGTTGTCCACTGCTGCATAGATTCTAGGGATTGTCCTCGCCACTTGACCCACAGTTCCAGCTCCTTGGATGTTGTGAACTTGATTCGCATTCCCATTTCGATGTGGACAGTTCCTAAGCATGTGGTCTCCTCCACAACCCCAACATTGAAGTGGTTCTCTTGGCTCCTTTGGATCTCTTGGCTTGTCTCCCATCATCTTAGTCGGCTTAGTCACAACCTGTGATGGATGCCTTTGCTGATTCCTGAATTGAGGAGGCTTGAACCCCTTCTTCCTTTGATCAAACTTTTCGTTTTTCTTATCCTTCCATGCCTTATGGAATTCCGGTTTGCTCCTGTTTTGATCAAAGCAGTACTTGGCCTTTCTTATGGCCTCCTCTAGAGTTCGAGGTTCATCAAACTCAATTCTATCTTTATATGACTGGGGTAGTCCACTTAGGAAACGCTGAATTTTTACCTTATCATCTCGAATATACTTGACATACCTCAGCAACTCCAAGAACTTGTTTGCATATTCTTCCATGGTCAATTGTCCCAATCTCAGCTCATGGAACTCTTTGATCTTATCATCATAGTACCTATCAGAGAGGTACTTCTGCTTGAAGTATTTCTTGAACTGTTTCCATACGATCTTCCGTTCATTGATCCTCTTCACTTGCCTGGTGTGTTCCCACCATATAGATGCTCTTCCATTCAAGTTGAAGATGGCTACCCTTGCCTTCATATTCCCGGAGTAGTCCTGGACTTGGAAATACTTTCTCATCCCAAGAAGCCAAGCTTCAGCTTCTTGACCAGACTTCACTTCTCCATCAAATGTAGGAGGTTTTGCCTTCTTAAATTCCCCATGTGAATTGTTCTTGTAGTGTTTCTTCCTCTTACTCATGTGAGATGAAGAGCTTGAACCTTCAATGGATTCTTCAGAGTCAGATGATTCATTAGAAGAGATTTCTGGAGTATATGTTCTGTCTGTAGAAACTCTTCTTGGGCTACTGGTCCTCTTTCGGGAATTTCTTCTAGAGCTACTCCCACCCCTTTCGGGATTTGATATCTGATGCCCAGAGTTTATTTGCCTTTGGATGTCTGTCAAACTCTGTAGCATGGCTGCATTCAGCTGATTTTGTTCTTCCTGAGCTTTAATCATCCTTTCATTATCTTCCCTACAGCTTTGCAATTCCTCCCTTAGGCTTCTCATGGTAGCTGCAATACCTGGAGGGGTCTCTTGATTTCTTCTCCCATTAGATTCTGTTTCAGCATTCTCAACCTGTATGTTCTCCCCCATGGCATCTGTCTCAGGCTCATAGGGATCTTGTGCATCATTCATGATGTTCATTTTCTTGGCCCAACCAAGATCCAAAACTTTCCAACTGTATTATCTAGAGTGTTACCCTGCTGTAACTGTGACTCTCTGAAATGTGTTCATCAGCACAATTGTTAGCTGCATTACATTCTTAAGAATTCATAACTTACTTTATGCACATGGGAAAATGCCATACTGACAATTCACAAACAATGACATATGAGGAAAAAAGAAAAAGGGGGTCAAGGGGGCTTGCCCACCACAGCAGGGCGGGTCGAGGGCAGCGCCCTCGTTTTTTTTTTTTTTTTTTTTTTTTTTTTTTACGATTCACGCCTCAATGGGCGGTTCGTTGAATCTTGCCGCAACGGGAGATTCACGGAATGCTGTCGCAATGGCGATTCACAGGATGCTGCCGCAACCGCGGGGAGGTTGGCCTTCCGCAATGGGCGGGGCAATAGGCTGAAAGCTTCCGCAACTGGCGGGGCGATTGGCTGAGAGTTTCCGCAATTGCGGAGTGGTTCGGCGACGGCTTCCGCAATTGTGGAGCAGTTCGCCGAACGCTTCCGCAATAGCGGGGCGATTTGTCGAGCGGAGCCATTTGGCGAAGGCTTCCGCAGTTGCGAAGCCATTCGGCGAATGCTCTCGCAGTTGCGGAGCCATTCGGCGAAGGCTTCCGCAATTCCAGAGCCGTTCGCAGAATGCTTCCGCCGGAATGCTTCCTCGATTTCGGGCACTTTTTCGGAAATGCTTTTGCGGAACGATCTTGTGAATTGCTTCCAAAACTTCGGAACGATTCGCCGAAGTCTTCCGCAATTGCGGAACGATTCGGCGAAGTCTTCCGCAGTTGCGGAACGATTCGCCGAAGTCTTCCGCAACTTCGGAACGGCTCGCCGAACTCTTCCGCGTTGCGGAACGATTCGCGGAATCCTTCTGAAATTTCGGAAGAGAATTCCTTCCGCAATTTCGGAAGAGAATTCCTTCCGAAAAAGCTTCCGTTCGACGCCGACACTTAGAAAAATTTTTACTTAAAGAATTTTTTTCTCCGCTGTTTCGGAGCGGTTCGCAGAATCCTTCCGCAATTTCGGAAGAGAATTCCTTCCGCAAATTTCAGAAGAGAAATCCTTCCGCAATTTCGGAAGGGAATTCCTTCCGAAAAACTTCCCTTCGCAAATTTCCGGAAAAATTCTCGGAACGCTTCCGAAATTTCGGAACGATTCGCCGAATGCTTCCGCAGTTGCGGAAGACATTCGGGAATTCTTTCTAAAACAGTCTTTAAACAAAATTTTCAAAAACAGACTTTAAACAATTTTTTTTTCCCAAACTCTTAAGAAAACTTAACTTCTTTTCTTCTCTTTTACTATCAGTTTTGGCCCATATCGGCCCAGTGCTGCAACGCAGCTCTGATACCATAATGTAGTGTCCCCTCCTACCATATCAGTGTGATAGGGAGGGCGTGGTGCTCACTCCGGGCAATTAGACCCAAAACGTTTGAAAACACATCATTGATGCAAAGAACTGTATCTGTGCATGCTATGGAAAAACGATGGTAATCAAATAAATGCTGTTGATCTCTAACACACATTCAAGATTCTGTGACAGCCATGAAATAAAGATCTGTGCAGAATTATACATGATCATATGGAAATGCATAATCATTTTAATACACAGCGGAAGCAAATTTATTAACAGATCCATGATACATTCAAAATATTCATCAAATGGTAATTGAAAATTTAACACAGGCGAATACTTATCTTATGCAAAAGTAGTCCCACGCAACTGGCTATGCAACTGCAACGTTCCACCCAACCGTAGGCCAGTGTGCTCCTCAATCTCCCAGCACCACTGCCACCCCCGAGCTGGGCATGATCTCTACAAGGAACCAGGGAACAGCAGACTCACACATAGCCAAGCATACATCAAGATGAGCCAAGCCAATCTACAATTGGGTTTATCAGGCTGCTAGGAGATGGAAAGGAAGAATTGCTAAGCTAGTGAGCTCAACTACAGAGCTATGGGTACCTCTCCCAGATCTATTTAGCTTGGCACTCACAATGCCTACACACCCAACACCAGGAAGTATTCTCTTCACTGCCACACAGTCCCTCAAGCCATACCTTCCTTTCTAGTGCTCTCAGGGTGTGCATAGAAAAGTAGCCAGCCCTCTTAATCTTCTTGAGAGGATACTCCCTACACTAGGTTTATCAAGCCAATTCTGTCCACTACCATTCCAGTTTCTTGCTCATGGGTTCCAAACAAAACAGAGATGCAACCAACAGTAACCTACACTTGTGGATCATGAGAAAACGTTTCCAACAGTGGGATGCATGAGATGGGGTTTCCTGGACTTCAGAAAAACGTGGGTAGACTCAAAACGTATTGGCACTTTGGAAATTCGACTGGGGAAGCAAAACCCATTCCAGAAAAACACCCCAGGCCAAAAACGCCCTCTCCCTCAGTCCCAATTCGCGTCCCTCCTTCCCCAGCTGTTGCACAATCCAAAAACGAGTTCCTGGGCATGGAAAAACGCAGGGTTATGGTGAAAAACGTGAGGATAACTTCCTGTGAGCTCAATCTGCGTGAGAGGAAGAACGTGATGCATGAGGAATGGCCTTGGGTAGCATTTCGTGGGGGTTTTCTTGCCCAGCAAGCCAAAAATACGATTTTCAGGTTGGTAGCTTGCCCATGCACGAAAATATGACTGCCATACCTCTCCCATCCCAAGACATTAACTATCTTAACCAATTTCTTGGAAGAATTAAATGATTGGGTGCATGAGACAAAATGGGTAGTTGGTGGTTTCATGGGTTTCCCCATTGACACATGGATTAACACCATTGGCTCAAAGGTTTGAATAATTTCCCTCCCTTTTCCTTGTAGAGTCATGCCCCATCTCTTTTGTTGCATTGCATAGCCGGTTGTGGGTTTTTCATTGAAAATTCGTAATCACATGATGTCTTATATACATTGTGCCCATCTCGCACAAGAACTATAGGCATCTATTCTTAATTGCCGATACAAAATGCTAAATCAACGGTGGGGCCTTGGCCTTGAGCTCCTCACCATGATTAATTACAATATTTACATCATTTACGATTTAATACAAAGGGGGTCAAAATGGGGACATTACATATGAAGTCTCACCCGAGGCATCTATGGGGACTGTAGGAACCAAGTTTCCACAATGATGAGGGGATAAGAGGAATTCAACTCATTCATAATAAATGAAAAAGAAACATATCAATTATTCACAGAACATATCATATATTCATAACAACATATAACATATTCATACCATTAGGATGAAAACAGAGCATAACACATGTGTGCGGTAAATAAAACATTCATCATATCATGACACATAGCCATTTCATTTACTATAGGCTTACTTATTTTTTATCATCAATACGGTCTTACAAAATGGCACATTGCACTCTTACATTAGATCTTTGTCTCAGACATAGCCCAATCCCTTAATGACACATACATGCATTCTCTCCTTAATCATATTCTAAGTCACAAAAGCATATCCATGCTCCTATCCCCAAATATTTATATGGTTACAATAGGGCTTAGTTTGTAAAAAGTGGAAAAAATGTCTAATGAATTGTAACTGCCTTTTTCCTTTAGTGCACACGTGTCCTTTGGCACGCGGTCCACTTTCTTGCGCACAATTCCCAAAAAATGGTCTTCTGGTGCGCTTTCACCGTAACAATGTTGTAGCAACAAACTTCTGCAATGTTTCTTTTGGAATGGAAACCTTTTCCTTGGCTTATGTTTCCTTCTATGTAATTCCTTCTATTTCCTATGTTTTGATTGGTTCCTTTATATTATCCAAGTTGCCTTGTGCTGCTTGTTTCACTGCTCATTGTATAGCGACTAGTTGTTTTGTTACTTTGAAAGCTTCCTCCTACAGTGGTTCCAACTTCTACGCAAATGTTCTGTTGCTCATCTCTTAGTTGATTTATCTCTAAGTATCGTTGTAGGTTTTCCATCATTGCTTCCATCCATTGTGCTTGAGGCAGAGTGCTCATATTTTCCTTAAGCTTCTGCGCCTTCTCCTGTGCAAACTGCAACTTCTGTTCCACTATCTTCAACTGGGCATCCTCTATCATCTGCGTCCATATTTGTGTACTTTATTTGTATATCTTTGTGCATTCCTCATCTAGAAAATTTATACTTTCCATTGATGTCTGATCTATTTTCTCCCTTTTCTCTCTTTCCTCTAGTAGAGTACTCGAGATTGTGTTCGCTTCCAAATCTACAATCTTCATGCAGAAGCCCTCAATGGCTTCGCTTATCTTTGTTACCTTCTCTTCAACAAGGATGCCAAGTTCCACTTGTATCTCGGGGATGATTTTATATATCTTCTCTACTTCCTACTACAATATTTCATTCCTCTGCACAACCTATTATTTTTCCCTTCGGAGCTTGCTTCACTCGTCTTGTAGTACATCTTTGTCTGCAGTCACTTTACTCCACTCCATAGAAGTTGACTCTGATTTGGTTTGAATTGTATGCATAAAAATTTTCTGCAAAATATGCAGCATGTCTATGGGTAATTGCGATAAGACTAAATCGATAGAACTTACCACCAGTGCATGATCTTGCATTTCTACCATTGGGAAATCTATAGCTCCCAGTGATATCTTCAAATTCTGATGCGCTATTGATGGCGATGATGGTTGCGACAGAATTTTCCTTTACTTGATTGTTTTCATTGTATTGTCGATATGTTCTACCTCTGTGCATCCTGGTGTAATTATTGTGGATTCTAGAATCTATCACAGTGAAGCTAACTATTCATGCATCCTCATCTACATCTCTTCTTGCTTCCACGTAGCTTGGTGTAAAAATTATTCTATCACTTCCTTAACTTGGTATCCAATTTTCTCCAAGTCATCTTTGATCAGTTCTTGGACTATTGAATCTCCGGTTGCTCTTCGCTTCTTACACTTTTGCGATGGTCCTTCCTTTTCACACTTCTTCCTCTTCTTTCTTGTGCTTTGTTCTTTTTCCTGTATGGTGTCTCTTGCACCATTTCTTTATTCTCCTTGTTGTTGTTGTTCTTCCTGGCCCTCTTGTTGTTCTTCTTCTTCTTCAGTTTCTTCTGGTACTACTCTCCATTCTACGTCCCAATCATTCACAATGAGACCGACATCTTTCTCTATTAGTCTAAAGTGCATTGGTAACCATTGCGCATTTGGGTCTCTTTTTTCTTGAACATACATGTGGTGCATCCCCTCTTTAAAGTGCACAATCCCTTTGCACGCTTAGATCACCTGTGGCTGGATGTGTGATATGCTCACAATGTTCTATCGGATTACCTCTTTGTATACATAAAAAATAATGTTATTGTCATGCTACCTGTTCTTATTCACAGTATGCCACAAGGAAACATATCTTACTGCTAGACGTGGTTTCTATGTAGCATCCAAGAATTGTGTGTCTTTTGTCTCCCTCAATGCAACCAGCACAATTAAAATTAGCAGCCAAGCATAATGAAGCTCATTACCTTCTTCCTGCGCAACATTGTGGTCTAGTAAAAACTCATTTACTAGGAACGTCACCCAATTCACCTATACTCCAACTACGCACTTCTCCGCTGCTACTAATACTCCTACTGGCACTTGCTCTTTGTGGCATTTCTTGAGTAATTTGCATGCCATAACTTGTGTCACAAACCTGAGAGCATCATCATTGATGTTTATGACGTCCAATCTGTGCGATCCTCGAAATGTGTTGTATTTTTATTTTATACTTTTTGCCAATTCTTTGTCTTCGCTCCTATCTCTGAATAGTGGTGTTAGGTCTTCTCTTGATGTTGGAAATCCTGTAATTTGTGAGATAAGATGACTGTTAATGGGAATTGACCTATCCAATCATAGGATCCTCCATGCATGCGCTCAACAGAAAATGGACGGAGTTATTGATCTCTGGAATTTGGTCGAAGTGAGGTACTTCTAACAAGTTTAGCACTCGCATTCGTTGCAGTCCTAGTTCCCATTCCTATGGTTCGACTAGAACTATAGGTGATTCTGGGATGGTTCTTATGCACATATACTTTTCTTTGGCTAACTCTGGGAACTTCTTGTCATCGATGATGTCATGGTTTGTGTATTTCAATTTTCTTATTGTACCCAACATATTTCCTTCCACATTGACTTCCTTTGGGATCATAGGTGTTACAAGGTCATACTTTGGCATCTTAGCAAGATTCACGGGCTTCGTTGTTGGCTTGTTAGGTGGCACATAGGCTCGGGGAAACCTTGGTTTCATTGAACCTGATGCTCCTGGTGTTTCTTCCTGCACCAAAACAAATGGATTCCTTGTGTGCCCTCAATGAACTATGCCCTTCTCCCGTCACCTTACCTATGATTTTATAGCCTCCTTCTAGTTGTCTTATACAACTTCACGCCATGATCTTCATTCAATGTTTTCCCTAATATTGCGGATCCTTTTCCAAATTTGGTCTATATCTGACTTAGATTCTCCATTTTGTCAAAATCGCACCATCGATTTCTTCATTTAATACACCACGTCTTTTTCATCTCTTCGTCATATCTATTCTTTAATGCTCCTACCTACCATCTGCACAGACATTCCTCTTGACTTTCTTTGTGCGCCATTTGATTCTTCTTCATATGCGCCTCTTATTCACGTTGTTGCTTCTTCTTTCTTTTAGCAACATTTTTCCTTTCTGATATCATCAACATATCCCTTTTATTTATTTTATTCTCTTTGTCTTTTGTTTTCACTCTCTCTTTTTCTCTTTTTGATATTTTTTTCATTCTTACTCAGACTAGTGCGCGGGGGGACGGTTGTCCTTGTACAGTTTCAGCCGACTTCCATTGAAAAATCCTTGTATGACTTCACCGTTCAATTTTCCCAACTGGACTGCACCTAGAGATGTCACATATTCTATTACATATGAACCCAACCAGTGCATTCGTAACTTACATGGGTGCTTCAAAAACTTGATGTCATAGAGTAAGACTAGATCCCCTATATGGAACTTCTTCTGTTTGATATATCTGTCATGCCCTACCTTGTCGCATGCTTTCTGAACCAGCTGATGAAATCCTGCGATAAAATGGTCTTCTTCCAGTTTCAGTATCTCCAACAATCTTCTTTCAACTGCACTAGAATCTGTGAGCTCTGTCCACGTAGCAGTGCGCAGACTCGACAAAATGAACTCCATAGGCATAACTACTTATTGGTTGTATACTAGTCTAAACAATGTCTATCCTATCAAATTCTTGCATGTTGTCCTATGTAATGTCCTCTGTCCCCTTGGTTCCCTTTAGAGGTGATGGGGGAGCTCCTTAGAACACAACCTGCTATTTTTTTTTTCAAACTATCCGGAACTCTGCACTTTTACACAGTTGCTACAATTTTAGTCCGCAATCCGCAAGCAACAATCTGCAAGCTGCAAGTCGGAAGTGGAAGTCAAAATTCCAAAATCACAACTTCAAAGATTTACACCTCCGACTTCCACACTCCGCAATCAGTGATGCGGGAGTCGAAAGTATGAGATGTAAATCTTCGAAGCTGAGTCAAAAGTTGGAACCCCAAAATCAAAACTTCAAAGATTTACGCCTCCGAATTCTGCAATCCACGATGTGGGAGTCAGAATTCAGAACTCCAAATTCTCTGCTTCACAGAATCACGCTTCTGAGTTCCGTGATCCACAATCCGCGATGCGG
Source organism: Larix kaempferi (assembly GCA_027924585.1). Lineage (NCBI taxonomy): Eukaryota > Viridiplantae > Streptophyta > Pinopsida > Pinales > Pinaceae > Larix > Larix kaempferi. The sequence goes on from BSBM01001051.1 coordinate 8,091,765, forward strand.
GAGTCGAAAGTCAGAACTCCAAATACACGGCTCCGGGAGAATTACACCTCCGACTTCTACATTCTGCAATCCACCTTGCAGGAGTCGGAAAGTCGGAACCACAGCGTGCAACTCCAAGGAAATTTATGCCTAAGAATTCTGCGATCCGCAATATGCAATGCAGGTTCGGAAAGTCGGAAGTCATCCATACACCCCTGTTACTGCCAACTTCCCTGGTCGATTTCTTTCTCTTCTTAAGTCCATTTTTAGCAAACTTAGTACCGTTGGAAATCTCTCGGCGATCCCTGTGCAACTGCATGATCCTCTGCCACACCCGAGGACTCTAATTTTTCCATTCTTCAATTCAAAGTGTTTCCCCAAGCCTCACCAAGACTCCTTTACCTCTCTGTAAAGAGCTCTAATCCACTATGCCATGTCTCCTCCCTTCATTAGACCCACAGAGGAAACATGAACACAACAAGGAGTGTCTATTTCTCCCCAAATCCCTAACTGAACATTCTGAACCTCCTGGGCCTCAACAAAACTTAGCCCTATTCATCAATGAACAATTCATATAAATAAGAACGCATGGATGCACATGCATACTCAAATAAACACAGTTGAATGAAACATTATCCATATACATATCTATCGTGCATTCCGCATATCAATAATAGTCATCAATAATTAAATCCTTGCAGAAGTAAAACACATAAAATGAACATGATATGAATCACAGAGAATACTTATTTTTCCATTGAAATATCCAAGCAACTGGCTATTGATTGCAATGTTCCAAACCAACCATAGGTCTCTGCACAACTTATATTCTTTCAACATTTAGATACAACACCCGATCTAGGGATGTGTATCCACTAAGGAGGAACTACTCAGGTCCACTCACAGCCTTGGTTTAACAATCATTCAGGGTCATCTGGCACACAGCTGGCTCTGTCAAGCAAGTGGGGATACAGGGTAGGAGGTTTCTAAGCCAATAAGCTCAGCCACATAGCTACAGGAATATATATTTGGCTTCATATAGTCTAGGTAACCCCATCACCTCCACTCTCAGCCTAAGTAAGGTCCCCTTCATTGCTACACAATCCCTCGGGCGCCCCTTCCCTCAATGCTGACCTGGGAAGGTATGGTTGATCCTCCTTCTAAACCAAGGATGAAAGAGCCCTCACTGGCTCTACCATGAAGTCTACCCCCCCCAGGTCTCTCTCTACTATGATCCGCTCTTGGATCTTCCTCAGCGTTGCGGCCGAAAGGCTTGTCCCACAACTGGGTTTTTGGTTATCAAATCCGGGTCTACCACTAGATTTATGGGCATAGTTACGGCCGATTAGATCTATCCCGCCACTTCCCTTTCGAGCTTCCAAAATCGGGTTTCCCTATGGATTTCTGGGCATCAAACCCTCTCAGATTCGCTCCACAGTTCAGGTCTATGGATTTCCCATTAGATTCCTCTTTCCACACATATTTGTTGGGAGTTTTGGCTCTGCAAATCTTGGCTTCCTTCCAATTTTTGATTTGTGATTTCCTTCTTACTATCGGGCTGCGTCCTCCATGAAAAATCAAACTCCCCCGTTGGATTGCATTCCCCACACTCTTGGACCATCTTGGAACTTCCAAACACAGCTTCATTCTCAGCCGCGGTTTCAGGTTCTCCTCACTATTGGGCATGAGTCCTCCATCCAAAACTGAAGCTTCAATCATCTACCTTGGAATGGGGATGAGATAAAATGAATTCCCATTAGGTAGGGTGACTTATGGGACAAGCAAAACAGAGCCCATACCCTCCTTATGAATTTCAGGTCTTCCCATACTCCATCACTCTCATGGACTAATTTCCTCAACCACTTCCTTACACAGAATTAAATGATAGCTAGGACAGTCAAAGGTGGGTTTTCAAGGTGACATATGGCATCCTAGGGTTCAATCCCACAACCCCCTCACCTCTCCTTAGTGGATACATAGTCCCCCTCACTTAGTTGCATCCATAGCCAACCCCTTGGTATTTCTTTTTATTTGCATTATAATCATTTACATCATTTTTACAATTTCCATGGCTTAATGGCACATGGCTAGCACAATCTAAAATACCATCCCTTCAAGGTTGAGCATTCACTAGCGGAGCCTTGGCCTTGAGCTCCACACTAGGAATTATATATCACATATATACAATGTTTACATTACAAGCCAATACATCTAAAGGGTCAAAATGTGGGTATTATAATTCCCTCCCCCTTAGAATAACATTGACATCGGTGTTCCAATACTTAGGAATACATACACATTGTTTACACATCAAATTCACAAAATGTAGCAGGTTTGTCTTGCATTTCATCTTTTACTCTGGGTTTTTAGGACCAAGTCCCTTAGCTTCTGCAAGCTTCTCCTGTTGGATTTGACCTTCCAACTCCACATGTGGGCATTTCTCCACAACAATCCCTTCCCTTTCTTTATCTTCCAGTTGATCCACCAGTCTGGAAAATTTATGGATACAATTCTTTTTTATGTCCTTTCCACTACTGATAGCTTCCAGAATGCCTTTTACCTCATTTTGCAGACAAATAAAGTCCTACAAAACCTTGTGGTTCATCTCATTATGTTGATTTTGTAGCTTGAACATTTCCTCAAGATTTTCTTGGGTCTTGGCAATTGTTTGAATAAGATTTTCAGCCAAATCCAATAGCTTTTGGTTTGCTGCCATGGTCAATGTGCACAACTGCCCACACTTTGATTACTAGCAGCACTTGTCTTGTAACAACTGCAACTAATTAATTTAATTTTCACCTGTGAAATTCATCATTGCAAATCTTGTTAGGCCAAGCATAACATAAGCATTAAGAATAGTCAATTACTTACCCAATTGACATGGAAAGTTCATGCTTTATCCATGAGATTTCCACACATTTCATTCTTGTCCAACATATAAATGAACTCATTCATGTTCATCCTTTCACAAGAAATTAACTAATTCAACATTCACACTTTATTCCAAGCAAAATAAACACAGTCAACTTTCAGCCATAACATGCATTCAACAATTTTATGTTTCTAAAATGCATCAATCAAAAAGGAAAGATAAGAGTAAGAGTTTCCCCCTCTTAATCGTGTTTCAATCCGGAGCCCCAACACAACTGTGGTTCCATGCTCCTTGGTCTCTTTCACTTCAAATGTGAATGCTTGACTCGTCTTTTCCTTGTTTGGGAAATGACACTTGGTGTGTAAGGTATGTCCAAGTATTCTCAATCAAGGAACCCTTCCCCATGATTTTCCTACAAAACCTTTGGCTGCAAAGACCCACACAAGTCCATTAGAACCACTTTCCATTGCTACTCATACTGAGCTTTCTAGGACAGTCACATATACAAATACATCCTTTGGATTCCTTCAAGGTTCTTTCTTCCAACAATACCTACACTCAAACATTGAGTCAATTCACATGTCAAGTTCATTTTCATAGGATTTAGCTCTAAACAAGGGTTTAAAAATCATAGCCAAATCATATACACACGTATATTCATATTAAATAAGCAATAAGATGCAAGATAAACCAAATACTTTTCTGTATTGGATGCCTTCACATTATTCCACAGGTTCCTTCTTTGCTTTACAATCCTTGGACCACCTTTGGATACAATAAAGAATGTTTGGCCAGCACGCAGGATGCTCCACACCATTCAAATAACCAATGCTAAGCCAGTATGTTGACTGGGTTTATCAAGCATTTAACGAATGTTTGGCTAGCACGCAGGCTTCTCCACAACATCCAATGCTCAACCAGTGCATCGACTAGATTTACCAAGAATTCAACGAATGTTTGGCCAGCATGCAGGTCGCTCCACAAAATTCTAATGGCAAGCCAATACACCGATTGGGTTTATTAGGGATTCCATTAACTAGTATTCTAAGCCAGTTCTTCGATTGGGTTTATCAAGCATACAACAACCATCCACACACATAGCGATGGTACCCTTTCTTCACTTTGCTTCTTAGTATGCAGCACCAAATGGCATGATATAAAATTGTAACATATTTCATAAAAAATCACTCTCTAATATTGAAACACCAGGAATGCATCCATTCCCTTAGGGTGTAGTCAATGTTGACAACCATAACACAACACAGCACCCAAAAGGTGTACACCCCTTTCCAGTGTGAGCCATGTAGATCCTAATCACACTCAAGCAGTCTGAAATAAAAACATACTATGTACATTAATTCTAATAATTAGACATGCATATTATCAACAAGGGTTACAAAATACTTATCGGTTTGCAGATGTATTTTCTATTCCTTTCGCAAGGAATGGGGCTCCCTTATCTGAGTTAACAGCCCCTCGATATTGTTACCCCAATCCCTTTCTCATTTCACAAACAACATATGCCATATTGGCATAACTTCACCATCTCACCTGCGATGTTTACCAACAAGCAGTTCACATGAGATGCCATCAAAATTTGCAATGGCATTTCACCCGAAACCCATTTCCAAAGCATGGGATCCTTACCATGGATTTTGGCTTCTATAGGCCATAGCACATGGTCTTCCTGCAATGTGTCTTCCTGACACACTTCTCAAACAACCAACCAGTCAATAATATTAATAATTAAATTCAATTCTGATTTTTTTTGCAATTCTGTCTCCTACATAATTTAGATTTATTTAACCATGAGGCCATCCTCATATTGTTTGCATTCTTGTAATTGGTAGAACTCTGTCCATTATGGTTTTACACTTGCTGCCATAACCTTGACATCCACCTACAACATGTTCTCTTGACACAATTCTAGATTAGCCAAACAACCAATAGCAATTATTAGCAAAATTTCAAATCTAAAACTTATCAATTCTGTTTTCCTACAGAAATTAGATTTTGCAACCATGAGATCACTCTCATAAACTTAAATCAAAAAATTTCAAATATTTTATGTACATCAATTAAATTTCACAACCATGAGACCCTTCTCATATTTTTTTTTGGCTTTTGCACATGGTAGATTCCAGTTTTTATTATGGACTTACCCTCATTGCCATACCCAAGACATTTCTACTTGAAATTTGAAAATTTCAATCAGCCAAACACTTTGTGAGTATCCGTGCAAATAATATTTTCATTGCAGCATTTACAACAGCCACTGAAGTGATCTCAGAATTATAACATACTATAATTCAAACACTATCAGCTGTTAATATTTCAAATGCAATGAAATACGATCATTTTATATGCATCATTATCATAATAAAATGCAATATAGAATCACATTATCTAGATGAAGTCAAATAAAACTTTCAATATTCATGATTACACAATCATATCATTTCATGCAACTCTGTCCTCCCAACAGAACATCCCGGTATCCCATCAAACATGACTACCCTATTCATGCAATTATTTTCTTGCATCCATAGCAACTCATGAGATGATCTCAGAATTGACAATAATTCATCATGCATCCATAGCAACTCGTGAGATGAACTCAGAATTGACAATAATTCATCATGCATCCATAAGCATCCATAACAGCTCATGAGATGATCTCAGAATTGCTAATAATTCATCATTTCATCTATTATTTAATTGCAATGAAACATATATATCACAACCATGCATTCACACAATGCATTTCAACATGTGCACCCACACATATGCATGCACATTCACAACATTTACATAATATTTTAATGTACCTTTACTTAATGTACCCAATGCACTACAACATTGATCTAAACATTCTTCTACCTACATAGGTTTCTTACCATGGTAAGTTGGACATCCTAGCCAATGCTTCAACACCATGCCGAACCATCTCCCCAATCACTTGGTTAACTATTTGGTGTCTTCCTTCTCCACTCAAACAACACATTAGGGGTTTTCTCACTCCTTGGTTGTTGGCAAAGAGATTTCATCCCAAATTAACACCAATATGGAGTTCATGGGATACTTGTGTAGCACTATAGCATCACCACTCCAACCACCTTATGGCCTTAACCATGACTATCTCATATGGCATGCACTACCACAATAGGACCATAAGTCCTCACTTGCTTTGGTTATTAACTCATAACTAACATACACACATGGCATGATACATTTTCATATAAATGCATTCTAAATCTTAAACAGTTACATGGTATGGAGCTCCTTTCCCTCACTACCCCAAACCTCACCGTACCTTGGTGGTATGGAATTCACATAAATGCATTCAACCTTACATACATACCATTTTATGATGATTAAAACATGGTAGAAGGGATTCTTACCCATCATCTTTCAAAATTTATACAATGAGCATAAATAAACATTACCTGCAAGGATTCCATTAACATATCTGATGCTACCTGGTCAGTTGGCCTCTTACAAAGGACTACACAGTCCTTCCACCAACCTCTTTATCATGGATTTGTTGCTCCAACCTTTCTTCACAAGGTTGTGGGTCACATGTAATAGCACTATCAACATTTTCAGCCATGTTTATATTGTCTTTTTTCCTTACAACCAATACCAACAACGTTAATTATTATCAACCACAATAATTATTAAAAGTGGCTCATTGCATATATAAAACCTCACTACTTTTATCAACATGCAATATCATATTCATGCACAAGCAAGTTCACATGCACTATGCATTATCTCGTAATATGCCCACTAGTGCTTATGCATTTCAACTACCTAATCTCTTGCATTTTCAACATTCCTATGCCATGATTTCATATATATATAACTCAAAAAATATAAATATATTAGCAAGAGAAAAGTTGAGGAATTTTCCCCTTTCTAATTCCTTATCGTAGCATGGAATTCCTATTCCACATCATAGCTGGTGCAATTCATGGCATCTCTATCAACACACAAGGGATCATTAGCTATGATTTTCTCACCAAGTAGCAATTCAAGACATATACACATGCATGACATTTACACTTGCTACTTTCCTAGCATGCAATTCGTATGCTAGAAACAAAATAGTTTAAGGTGAGAAATTTCCCTCTTTATCAACATTGCCCTTTTGGAGATTATTCTCCAATTTTACGCTGCAACCATTTTTCCAGCCCTATGTAGCTTTTCTTTATCAATGCAATAGCTCTCATTGCACCAGGTTCACATGCCTTGCTGCTCACATTGTTTTCAGAAATTATGGTCAAGTCCAACTTCGCCTTTCTTAACTTCCTTGCACTCATCAAGACTACAATCTGTTCAATTCCAACTCTATATGGAGTCCTTCAAGGCGCATTGTATTCCCTTGCACCTTATTCAAATTCGGGTTACCTTCCTGTAACTCGCACTTTGGCCCAAGCAGCCTCAGTGCTGTAACCTTGGGCTCTGATACCATTTGTAACATCCCTGGTCCCCTCACTTCCCTTTAGAGGTGATGGAGAAGCTCGTTAGAACACAAACTGCTAATTTTTTTTTCAAACTATCCGCAACTCAGCACTTCTACACAACTGCTACAACTTCAGTCCGCAATCTGTAATCCGCAAGCAACAGTCCTCAAGCTGCAAGCTGCAAGTCGGAAGTCATAATTCCAAAATCACAACTTCGAAGATTTGCATCTCTGACTTCCGCACTCCGCAATCCGCGATGCAAAAGTTGGAACCCCAAAATCACAATTTCGAAGATTTACACCTCAGACTTCTGCACTCCACAATCCGCGATGCAGGAGTTGGAAGTTGGAACCCTAAAATCACAAATTCCAAGATTTACGCCTCTGACTTCTGCACTCCGCAATCCGTGATGCGAGAGTCGAAAGTCGGAACCCCAAAATCACAACTTCGAAGGTTTACGCCTCCGACTTCCGCACTCCGCAATCCATGATGCAAGAGTCGGAAGCCAGAATCCCAATTCTCGGCTTCACTGAATCACGCCTCTGACTTCCGCGATGCGGGAGTCGAAAGTCCAAATTCTCTGCTTTTCCGAATCACGCCTCTGACTTCCACGATGCGGGAGTCGGAAGTCAGAACTCCAAATTCTCTGCTTCGTCGAATCACGCCTCCGACTTCCGCGATCCGCAATCCTTGATGCGGGAGTCAAAAGTCGAAACTCCAAATACACGGCTCTGAGAGAATTACACCTCCGACTTCTGCATTCCGCAATCATCCTTGAGGGAGTCCAAAAATCGGAACCACGGCGTGCAACTACAGGGAAATTTATGCCTCCAACTTCTGCGATCTGCAATCCGCAAAGCGGGTTCGGAAAGTAGGAAGTCGTCCATACACCCCTGTTACTGCCAACTTCCCTGGTCGATTTATTTCTCATCTTAAGTCCATTTTTAGCAAACTTGGTACCATTGGAAAGCTCTCAGAAATTCCTGTGCAACTACATGATCCTCTGCCACACCTGAGGACTTTGATTTTTCCATTCTTCCAATCAAAGTGTTTCCCCAAACCTCACCAAGACTCCTTTACCTCTCTGTAAAGAGCTTTGATCCACTCTGCCATGTCTCCTCCCTTCATCAGACCCACGCAGGGAACATGAACACAACAAGGAGTGTCTATTTCTCCCCCAAAGTCCTGACTGAACATTTTGAACCTCCTGGGCCTCAACAAACTTAGCCCTATTCATCAATGAACAATTCATATAAATAAGAATGCATGGATGCATATGCATACTCAAATAAACATAGTTGAATGAAACATTATCAACATACATATCTATCATGCATTCAACATATCAATAACAACCATAAATAATTAAATACTTGCAGAAGTAAAACACATAAAATGAACATGATATGAATCACAGAGCAGTTATTTTTCCATTGAAATCTCCAAGCAATTGGCTATTGATTGCAACGTTCGAACCCAACCATGGGTCTCTTCCTAACCTGTATTCTTTCAGCATTCAGAGACCACCCCCGATCTGGGGATGTGTATCCACTAAGGAGGAACTACTCAGGTCCACTCACAGCCTTGGTTTCACAATCATTCAGGGTCATCCAACACACAGCTGGATTTTTCAAGCAAGTGGGGATACATGGTAGGAGGTTTCTAAGCCAATAAGCTCAGCCACAGATCTATAGGAATATATATTTGGCCTCATACAATCCAGGTAACCCCATCACCTCCACTCTCATCCTAAGTAAGGTCCCCTTCACTGCTACACAATCCCCCGGGAGCCCCTTCCCTCAACGTTGACCTAGCAAGGTATGGTTGGTCTGCCTTCTAAACCAAGGATTAATGAGCCCTCACTGGCTCTACCATGAAGTCTAAACTCCCCAGGTCCCTCTCTATTGTGATCTGCTCTTGGATCTTCCTTAGCATTGCGGCCGAAAGGCTTGTCCCGCAACTGGGTTTTTGGCTATCAAATCCAGGTCTCCCACTAGATTTCTAGGCATAGTTGCGGCCGAATGGATCTATCCCTCTGCTTCCCTTTCGAGCTTCCAAAATCGGGTTTCCCTATGGATTTATGGGCATCTAACCCTGTCAGATTCGCCCCATGGTTCAAGTCTATAGATTTCCCATCGGATTCCTCTGTCCACACAGAATTCCTGGGCGTTTTGGCTCTGCAAATCGCGGCTTCCTTCCAATTCATGATTTATGGTTTCCTTCTTACTGTCGCGTTGCGTCCTCCATGAAAAATCCAACTCCCCTGTTGGATTTCATTCCCCACACAACATTCCTGGGCCATATTGGCACTTCCAAATGCGGCTTCATTCTCAGTCGCGGTTTCTTGTTCTCCTCACTACTGGGCATGTGTCCTCCATCCAAAAATGAAGCTTCAATCATCCACCCTGGAATGGGGATGAGATAACATGAATTCCAATTAGGTAGGGTGACTTATGGGACAAGCAAAACAAAGCCCATACCCTCCTTACGAATTTCAGGGCTTCCCATACTCCATCACTCTCATGGACTGATTTCCTCAACCACTTCCTTACACAGAATTAACTGACAACTAGGACAGTCAAAGGTGGGTTCTCAAAGTGGCATATGTCAGCCTAGGGTTCAATCCCACAACCCCCTCACCTCTCCCTAGTGGATACATAGTCCCCCTCATTTAATTGCATCCATAGCCAGCCCCTTGGTATTTTTTTTATTTAAATTATAATCATTTACATCATTTTTACAATTTCCATGGCTTAATGGCACATGGATAGCACAATCTAAAATACCAGCCCTTCAAGTATGAGCATTCACTAGCGGGGCCTTGGCCTTGAGCTCCATGCTAGGAATCATACATCACATATATACAATGTTTACATTACAATCCAATACATCTGAAGGGTCAAAATGGGGGTATTACATCCTATTTGCCCATAATACCATTGGAATCCTCAAGTCCCAGTCATCTCAATTCACATTACATATATTTGTCAGTGCAATCTCTAGAATCTTGTTAAATGCTTCCATTGTTCCATTTTCCTAAGGATGATAAGGTGTACCCTTCTAGTGATAAATATGGCATTCTTTTGTCAGTGATGCAATTGTCTTATTCATAAAATGGGTCCCCTGATTGTTCATCAAGATTCTTGGGCATCCAAACCTTGTAACCACGTTCTCAAATTGAAACCACGCAGTTGTATGTGAGCTGCAATATCAGATAGGTTCTGCTTCAACCCATCTAGTCAAGTAATCTATCACAGTGATCATATATCTTACTCGAGACCTTTTCGCCGGTGGGTTGATTGGTACAATGAAATCCACTGCCCATTTATCAAAATATTGCAACGTTACCTGTGGAATCAAAGGCATCGCATCCCTCCTTGATGGCTTCCCAACTCGCTGACATACATCACAGGTCTGAC